>CM076580.1:189506798-189733683 GCA_034641835.2 Pinus albicaulis
TAATATTATTATAATTATATATTTACTAATATGAACTTTAATATTAATATTAAATCGTTACTATTATGCTTATGAGCATATATCAACCATGTTTATTATTGTAGTTATGCTAGTCCATATGAGAAATACACATGTTCTTCCCTATCATATAATAGGCTCATCATTTCACTTGTGGGAATTAAAGGTAAGTGGAGAAGATGTCGAACATTCCTCTCAACTACTTCAGATAAAGAATATATATATATATATATATATATATATATTAAATTTTATTAGTCTGAAATATTTTCAAACTTATTTAAATTTTTATTAAAATTAAGATAGAAATTGGCATTTAAATTTAAAAAAACACGAGATAAAATATTAAAAAAAGAAACGCTAAAAAATAAAACAAATAGAAATTTTATTTAATATTAAGTTTGACAAGTTTGCTATATCCATATATGTTAAGATCATGAGTTATAGTCGGTCTAACATGAATTTAAATAATTCATTTGATCTTTAAATTCATTCGACAATAATTTACTTCCCTATCTCTCGCCTTAGATCATTCTAAGTCATTACATAAGGGTTGAGAAGTGTAGCAATAAAGGGTCGATTTGACTTTAGCCTTGGTCAAATTGAGAAAATTCAAAATTTTCACATCAAGATACACCTTGGAGGTATTCAACTAAGGTACATGGATCTTATCACTTAGTTAGCTCAGTAAATTTGAGTTAGAGGACATCAGATTCAGTTATGCATGTGTGATTTATAATTTATAGCAATCGAGTTTATTTATTTCCAGTTTTACTCATTCAAAATATTCCTAACATTTAATAGAACTAGTTGGAGTTCAATTCTGCAGTGGGGCAATTGTCT
Organism: Pinus albicaulis; assembly: GCA_034641835.2. Taxonomy (NCBI): domain Eukaryota; kingdom Viridiplantae; phylum Streptophyta; class Pinopsida; order Pinales; family Pinaceae; genus Pinus; species Pinus albicaulis. The sequence goes on from CM076580.1 coordinate 189,507,660, forward strand.
AGCTCAAAGATCATCTAGTTAATTGATCAATCTACAAAAACATCTCATGCATGCAAGGAATTTGAATTTCTCAGTTGTGGTGGAGAATGCAAGGCAATGTAACATTACTTTTAGATTAATGTTGAGTTTACATGTGTTTCATGCAATCAATGATCAATCCTTGGGAATTGCGCAATAATTTTAGAGGAAATTACTAAATAATAGGGGATAATTTACTCAAGATTTCTGAAAGGAAAATGGAGCTAAAGTGGAGGAATAAATTGACTATGTTTGGGTCAAATATTCTCAATTGAGTATAAATAAAATTTATTCACTTGTGTGTGTTTCTCAAAGAAAGAAAGAGATTATAATACATTATTTATTCATATGATTAATGTAACTAAGCTTAAGGGGTTTTTACTAGTTGGTTTCTCCTAGATAAATCTATATACTTGTGTATGTGATTGATTCATATTTATAAATGTTTTTTCTAAATTGTGAATTAATTTCCATAGAGCTGTAGAGTAGAATTATGCATCTTGATTTAGATTAAATTTCTTGAGTAGTTGAAATTCTATCACCAAATTTCTACATGGTACCAGAGAAGGATTCAAATTATAAAAATAATTCCAAAGTTGTTCTTGAGGAATTTGAAATTTGCAGCTTCAGGGTAGCAGGATCTCTTTAGAGTTTGGAGAATGACCTTCAATAGAATGATATTGGAGTATGCCTTAGAAGGAAACTCAAGTTTCATTTCCTGGAAGGATAACATGGAGGAAGTTCTTGATGAAAATGGATTGTTAGAATATGTCAATACAGACATTCCAAAACTAGGATCGGCTGATGCCCAGAACCTGTCCCAGTGGAAGAATGTTGTAGCCAAGGTGAAGAGAATAACATTGGAGATAGTGAGATACCACATTATCTCAAATATCCATGGGAAATAAAATCATTTTTCAATGTGGAAGACACTAATAGAGCTATTAGGTAATAGGAGTGACCATAGAAAATTTTCCCTCAAAGACAAACTTCGAAACATTAAGATGCAAAAGAATTATATTATTTTGCATGATCATTAATCAATCCTACAATTCAAATCTCAACTCATTTATTATTATTATTATTATATTTATTATTACTATTATTATCATTTCTAATACTATGATATTATTATTAAAAGGAATTGCATGTCACTCTCATTAGCTGAATCATTTCACACCTCTTTGCCTGATGACTCTTATGACTCTATGTAAATCTCTTCCTTAATGATACATTACACTCTCTTATTCACTCATCAAATGCATTACATATTCATCTTACACTCATTAAATGTGTGTCACAAAATATTCAACTTACACTTAACGAAGGCATGAATAATTCTGAGCCTTGGTATTGTACCAAGAATGTTGCAACTCCCAAGGGCTTCTCAGCTCAAATTATCAACATGGGGTTCGTACAAAATTATAGGTGAAAATGTTATATCCATAGTAGGTTAGGTTCTACTAATGTCACCCTCAGTCATCAAATTATATCAATTTATTCATAGACCACTCCTCCAAACAACTATAGTGAAAAGTTATTATGAAAGCATAATTGGACATCATTATACCTATAAAAGTGAAAATTTCATTCATTCAAATGTAAATGCTAATTGATGTTGCATGAAAGGGAGGGGACTTGTCTACTTTCAATAGTACATCATTCTACTCTACTTTTCACATTTATTAAAATACACAACCTATTTGTATGCATCATTGATCTACTATACATTTGCTTGAAAATATGGATCTAATTTTTAACATACCTATGAATAAAAAAACTAATTCTAACTCTGTTCTTATGTTTGATGTTTGCAGTGAGGATAGGAGGAGGTTTTAGTGGTCTTAGAGCCTTTCCTAATCATCAAATCACAATTTGGCGGCCAATTTTCAAGTTAACTAGGCTAGGATCAAATCGGGAAGGAAAACGGGTTGAAAGGAACACTACTACAGGCATGCCACAGGAGGGCATGCATTGCTACAAGTGGCCCTTTTTTGCTACAGGAGGGGGTCTGAGACTATTTTAATGATGGAAATGGTGTCTTAGGGATGGAGGAAAATGGATAAAGGTAGAAGGTGATGAATGAAGGTTGTGGGAGCCCCTTCGCCAAGCTTAGTACCCCTCGGGGGTATATCTTGCATAAACATAGATGCCCATGATGTCCTTTATTTTCCTTGGAAGAGTGACTTTAGAGACATAGGTTGGAAGTACTGTGATGTGCCTTAGAGGAGGATGTAAAATTTTAGGTGAATGTGGGAAGGTATTCCCACCCCTGTAGATCAACACAATCCCTGTAGCTAGCCAAATACATGCGTCAAGTGACCAACAACATGTTGAATTTCCATGACCTTAGGTCTATGTTAGAGTCTTAAATTCATTGACGCCACCAAACCACAAATATCAACCATGAAATAATTTTCAAAACATTAATATAAAAAATTAAATCACGCATGCACAAAATATAGAAAAATTTTAAATATTTTCAACCCAAATTTGTTACATTAATCTAACTGATATGATACAATAGTCTAGGGTTATCGTACCAGGGATAATGGCCCTCAGACATACATTAGTACAATATAAAAAATAAGATACGATGACCACCTGGTTGTACCATGCTCTCAACGCTAGTCTTAGTTGTAAATTGTACCTGCTACGTCCTTTGCCTCCAGATCCACATCTACTACCTCTATCAATGCTCCAAGTCCATATGGCCATTGAATCTTGGCTATCCAGTATTCTCTCCAGTTTTCCCTTCATCCATCAAGGGAACAACACATCGAGACTCCTGTCGATTTATTCAAAACTCCTTGCGAACAATTCTAAATATTCCCATAATTTCTCCTTAGCTACTCAGGCACTTCAGCCCACTATGGTCTTCCTACACTGCTCTGATGAAGAACAACATAGGGTGCAGAGGGTTGAAACCTATCACAACAAGATTTTCATTTTCCACACTAGCACATATAGCCCAATTTATGACCCCCAAAATGTCACTCTTGAGACACATAGGAATCCCAAGAGTGAGACTTTGAGGTGGGGAAAAACGTCGTTTCCTGTCCCGTCACAATTCTGACACTTCTAAACAGTGTCAGTAGAGCGAGAATAATTATGAATTTTTTTTGGTAGTGTCACAATTATGACATTTACAAATGGATATCACACTTCTGATGTTTAAAAGTTTCCATCGCTCTTCTAACATTTAATAATGATCGTAACTCTTCCAACGTTCACAAACTTTTGTCGCTCTTTCGACATTTACAAATGACCGTTGCTCTTCTGACATTTACAAATTTTTGTTGCTCTTCCAACGTTGATAAATTATCGTCAATTTTCCTACATTTATAAATGGTTGTCACTCTTGCGACATTTAAAACTTTTCATTGCTCTTGCAACGTTTACAAATTTTCGTTTCTCTTCTGATGGTTACATATTTTTTTCGATCTTCCAGCAATTTTAAGTGGATAGCAGCATCAGAATACCGACAGCACCAAACAAATATGGAAAAAAAACAAATATGGAATATGGAATGCATGTCTTCATTGATATATCGGACCCATATGTTGGGTTATTACATTCACATAGTCTCTGGTTGAACCAAAGTGGGGATGACATTCAACATCAACTCTACATTTTCTATGTTGCAATTTTTGTCTCAATTTTACATCATTAATTAAGTGTAATATATGACAGCGACATCCAAACGCCTTCAACCTTGGAAGGATAATATACATATATTGAATGGTATATCTTGTAACATATTTCAAATGACTATCGGGCATTACTTAAAGAAGCCCTCTTGGAGTTGCCTATTGGGTTGTATGTTTCCTTATGTAGCCAAGATTCTACCGATAGTAGTTAATCCTCATATTAGAGTATGAGAAATATAATTGGTAGACTCCAGATCTTGAACTTCATTCCTCTTTGGTATAATTCTCTTCTCAGAACAATAACGACAACATGATTCTGATTATCCATGGAAAATTTCATGATGTTCATAGAATTTTACTTGTTAATAAAACTACAGGAAGTCCAAGGAATTACAAGCAAGATTTCTCTTTTGGATGTTATATTTCATAGTCCTATGCATGAAAAAACAAACTCTACAATAACAAGAACTGGAATAATTTATCATTGTTAACTAGTTTCTATGTGACCTAGGTACAATACAATTCAACCTTGCACAAGGGAATGCAAGGTAGGTAGGGTCGTTATGGTTTTTAGGATGCCATTTTTGAAATAAAAATGTTGAGGGAAGGTGCATCACACACATGCACATGTAGATAATGTGTAAAAATATAAAAACAGAACTAAAAAATTTAGATGACTTATAGAAATACTCATAGTGACCTAAATTGCATATGAGGAAAACTATATTGCCTACAAACACTTTCAGGCTTTAGTAGTCAGGAAAAATTTGTGATATGTGGAATCTTTCCAATCATGATACACATAATATTCTTCGAACTACTCTAAGTATGGTGGTCAAGGATCTGTGCAAGATTCTTTAAAACATGAAAGCCTGCACAATGTGCCATAGCATGTCAAAGTATATGAACTACAATAAAAATATTTGTATTAGGGAACATGTTATACATGTTTCTAGCCTTTGTGACAAACTAATTTTTTAGAATTTCCCAGTAGATAGACTAATATATCCATTGGATTCCTTCCACCAAAATTGAATACTATAATGACTAGGAAAAACCTGAATACCAGTAATTTCAAAATACAAAGTACAACCTAAATACTCAAAACTGAAGGGACAAAGCTAGGAAAATATTAATGGAGGAGAGATAGAGTGTAGGAAGCCAGATGGTTGATAGTTCCATCTCCTTCAAAACCTGGCACTTGATGGAATTGATGATCAATGTGAGGAACCCCTTGAAGGTTCGAATTCCAGGGCCAGAATTATGGTGTCCTAGAGTTTGACAATTAGGGAACGGCTAAAGCATTTTCTTTAGTGAAAATGTTTATAGGAGATAGGAGTATAAAGGAAAAAATACAAGAAATACGAGCTCTTCTCTGGACTCAGGCCCATGTGTAACTAAATCTTCTCTTATTTTCTATTTTTTCCTCCTTTTACCTTTCATGGTAGAATCTTGCGCTAACTATCAATACTAAAGTATGTCTTCAAGTTGATAAATATAACTCAAGGTTGGTTTAATAATGACTTAAAATTTAAAATTATTAATCCAGTCATGTGGCTGAGTAACCATTATATGTGAATGTTTGTGCATTCCTGGAAAATATCTCTTGAAGTTTAACTCTTTAGATTTCATATTTTTTATGTTTTCTACTTGCATTATTTTCCTTTTGATATTTATGATTTTGGATCAAACATTATTTATTTTAATAAATCCTATTTGAAGTTTGTTACTTCTTAAAAATTAAAATGATTTATGATGGCCTTTCTAAATTTCTAAATTTCTAAAAAATATCTTAGATATTGGTATAATTAGCTTTGCTTAGACTATCATGGAAATCTTCATGACCGATAGGTTTTCTTTTTAGGAAAAAATTTTCTATATTGAATGCTACCCAACTAATTGATATATTTCCATACTTACTCAGTATTTCATTAGTATTTCTTGTGTGAAAATGTAGAGGAAAAGTTGACTCTTTTTTCAACACAGAAATGAGCTACCTATTACAGACTCTTTAGAGGAAACAAGATGTTGACAAGGTTATCAGGGATATGTTGGATAAATTTTTGGATCTTTTATTTGGAAGGGCCATAGATGTTGTTTGCATCCAGCTTGATGAAATTTTACTCTTCTTCTCTTCCTGATGCATTTTTCAATATCTATCAAAGATTCTCATGATTTTATTATGTTGGTATTTAACTTTTTGTCATTTCTCATTTTTTCCATGGCCACATCTTGCAAAAAATGTACATGATATGTTAAAGTTTTCATCGATATCTTTGGTGGATGTGGATGTAGAGAAAATCCACATTTATATAAATTTCATTGACATCACTTTCATACCTACTACGATATTCTTCTTTAATGCACATCACATGAAGATGGACTCGGGGTATTTCACTCTTCCTCATATTCAATTTTGTAGGCTTTATACATCTTGATTTTTCCTTATTTTATTCTCTGGTAGCAATATTTGTGACTTGAAATGTTGTCAATTAGCTTATGAGAATAGAGTTTTTATGATCAACGAAGATGCATAACTTTTTCGTGAGGATCAACTTTTGATTTGCAAGAAGATATTTATTATGAGAAATTGTATCATTGGGATGAGGAGGACAACTCAAGCATAGATATATTCCGTCAAAGGATATCGTTTACTTGATGCATAAGTGGAGTTTGGGAAAGTTAGCTTCATTATGCAGGGATATTGATAAAATGTTATATCCTACCTTCAAACGGGACTCCATATCATAGTAAATGGATTGGTGCTTTCCATCAAAAGAAAAAATTCATTGAATTTGTAGAGGTATGTGTTGAAAAATGATTATTTTAGCAAGTATGAATGGTTGCTTTGTTACACAATTTAAAAAAAAAACCAACTGTCTATTAACACCCAGCTTGAGTTTCTGAATCTCTCTGGCACCTCACTAAAAATAAGTTCTAGTTCAATATGATCCTATTTCTAAGGAAATGAAGAATACAAATACCTATCCACATTGTGAATATTAAGGATAGAACACAGCAAAAGCATTACTGAAAATAAATAGAATGGAATGTAATATTTTCCCTAAAGATTTATGGGATGAAGATAGAATACTTTCTTCTTTTAACTGGCATGAAAAAAATTTGATAAACCAAAGAACTTATTAAAACTTAAGCATGTATGCATCTATATACCATGGCCTATAGGGAATTTTGTAAATAATGTGATGAAAAAATGACAATAGTAGTATAACATGTGAAAGGAATGAATGCATAAATGTTGATAAAACTCATCTAGTAGAGCAGAGTCTCTTCTCCAAGTCATACATTGACTTCTAGGGAGCTTTCCTGAGCCTTGGTCTTCATAGAAAAGTATGGCTTTGGAGAGAGAATCTCCATAGTGATGGGAAGCTCCATAGAACTTGGGCTTTGGGTGCTTGGAGTGTTGATAGCTCTATATAGTATAATCTGCATCACCATGCCCTACCCGAAATATAAAAAACAACCCAAAAACCAATGAAACATCACAAAATGCCCTCATTGTTAAAAGGGTAGACCCGCAAACTAAGACCACTATGTCTTCAAGCCAAAGCTCTAAACTGAGTGTAATGGTGTTGCTCAGCCATCGGGAACATTAATTTATAGGGTAGGGGGTTAAATAGAGTTTAAAACTCCTTGGGAATGGACTCCACCACATGTTCCTTGGACTTGTATATCTTCAATTGCACATCAGAGGATAAAATACTCGCATATCTTGAATGGTATTAATAGATTGGGTATATTTATCACAAGTATGTAATGGAAAAATATGAAAAATAATGAAAGCTATAACTGTCCCAAGGATATATTGTACATATAAATGATGAAAACGCATTAAAGGGTATCCCTCTATAGAGCAAACAATGCAAGATGGCAGCTGAATTGTGTAGGCATTCTAAAACAATTCATGCAAGTTAAATACAGGACTATCCAATTTTACAACTTTAACTCTTCTTGCATAGTTTTCAATTATTATTCAAGTTGTATCCAACTAATAAAAATATATATAAGGAAGAAGATGTTTTAATGATCTCTCTCATGCAAATCTACACAAGTAAATCTGCCTGACAACTATAGACAAACCAACCCTCATCATTGCTACACAACATTTTGTCATTGTCCCTGCAATCCCCAAATCGCACATTGGAGGGTAATTTCTGTGACTAATAGTAAGTGTCATGCCTTGCAAAGACCATCATTGCATCCATTTTCATGAGAGAAATATTCCTTCTATTGACAATTCCCTGAGAAGAGCTGTAAAAACCCTTATTTTTGCCTTGCCGCAAGTAGCCAGTTACACCCCCACGCCAATTGGGAAAATTAATACTAGGCCCGTGCCAGTTGGCACTCTGTCCCAGTTAAACACCAGTTTCAAGCTATTTGTGGAATGTTTTTTAAAAATAGAGGAAAATATTCCACTTCAACAACTTCGAGGATGAGTCATCAAGAGTGGTTGGACTCAATAACCACAGACTCACTCCTTTAGTTTATGGTTTCCACCTCCCATGAGAACCTCCTAAAGGACAGGCCTCCCTCCCACATTTGTAGGGATCCCAAACTCCTCCTTTTACTCTATAAAAAGAAGCTATCTCTATTTGAATAAACTATCTAAACACATTATAGAAAAATAGTTGAACAAATGAATAGTTGAGCATGAAGGATTGAAGAGTTGAATTGTGAAAGAGATAGAATAAGGAAGAACTTCATTAAGAGAGCTTAAGTCCATGCCCTCATCCCATCTGAATCCCTTGACGAGTAGCTGAAACGCGCTTCGGCTGAACCCCACTGGAGGAGACTACAATGTCAAAGTATTGGTTGTACCTCTTCCTTCTATCAATATATACATGACTAGCGTTTAGTTTCTCGTTTTGTGTTATGTAGTTCGATTTAACACAACATGCTTATCCTTCTTTGATTGGTTAGTGATTACGAATGGAATTATTATGTTGTATGCTGCTCTTGTTTACTATGTTATGTGCACGTTTCCGAGCATGAATACAAACGGATTATGACTTGCCAAGGTAGGAGCAAGAGGTCACCACTACTACAGCTGCAACAACAACATTGGATTCCAGGTAGGTCGATCTACCATTTCCTCTTTCATTCTATAGTTAGGAACCTAGATTCTAGCATGTCTCTTTGTTTCTAGACCCACCCTAAGGCTAGAGGGATCGTCTCTATCCCCAGAGAGGATTTACCTGCTTAACAAATTGGCGACTCCACCGGGGAATCACTGTGAGTTTATCATTTCAACTTCTTGGGTAGTTTTCGGTCATTGGCTTGCTTGTTTATATTTTTCTAGTTTTTGAGCTTGCTTTCCATCCTCTGTTCAGCTCCAGAGTGTCAATATTGAGCTTTCCTCATTGGATTTTCCTTTTTTCTATAGTTATCTGGCTTGGCGCATTTTTCGTTTGAACATTCACGCTGATTGGTGCAAGTTGCTTTTGGTGCAGTCGCACTAACCCCTGTTTGGCGCTGAATATAGCCTCACAGTCATGCCAACTCCTGTAGAATTAGGTTTACCCTGCTTGATGAGTTTTTTGGTCAATTGTGCTTGACTGTGGGTTATTTTTTGTCTGTAATTAAGCCTTTGGGAATATTTTGACTACTGTAGACCTTTTTTTCTTAGTCGTTTGTCTATTTTCTTGTTAGTGTAGTTTAAAGCCTTAGGGTTTCTAAGTGTCTTTGTACACTGAGCCTTCTGCTTGGAAATCAAGTCTCTTTGATTGTTTTCAGTCTTGTTCTTGGGTCAATTGCGCTAATTTTTCTTGATCCTTTTGAGTATTTTCTTTGGTTGAATGATCGCTTCATTTTCAATTGATCCTTCCCATTGTTGCTCTGAGCATCGATTACATTTCTTATTTTGGGTCATTTTGGAAAACACTCTTTTTGGTTCAAAGATTGTGGCATTAGTTTGAGTGCTTTCTTGTGTTTGTTTTGTGTTTTGTTGAGTCTTTCAATTTTGATTCTTACATTCACAATATTCAATCCAATGTTTATTTTGTTTTTCATTGAATTAGTGCATTGTGTGCTTCGTTTCATTGAAAAATTGAAAAAAAAAAATAGTTTCCATTCTTTCTTTGCATCAAAATTGAAACGTTCTTTTGCATAACTAGCATTTGTTAATCTAGGAACGAGATTTATTTTCGATTGATTGCATTAGAGGCATTAGAGGCTTTCTACGCATACTTTCCTTGTTTGTTCTTGTTTGAAATATTTCTATCCTTATCATAGCTAGCATTCATTGAATTGAAAATTATATTCATTTTCGTATAGTTTGCATTAAGAAAGTTGAGCTCGAAATTCGATAGGGCCTTGAAATTGAAACATGATCCAAGATCAACTTGAAAGTTCATTGAATGAACCTAAGGCAACATTGAAACCTAACGCAACATTTCTAGTGGTCTAGGCTAGAGACATGTTCTAGCGTCTTAAAACCTAGTAGTTGTCATTCGCCCTTTGGCTTTAGACAACACTAGTATGGACTTGTGCTCCCCGTACCATCGAGTATATAAAGGCAGACCAGCCTAGGTTGCAATCATTTTATCCATAGGAAGCTAAGTCTACCACCTTGTAACTGTGATACATTGAACACAGCATTCAAGGAGACTACCTACAGATACGTTAAGTCTTTGGTCATTTCTCTTTCATTTTATCACCAAGGTGTATATGGCAGTTCACGAAAACCTGGTATACCCTCTTTCTTAGAGTACATGACTAGTAATTTTAATCTTTTCATGACTCTTTAAATAATAGGAGAGATCATCGAGCACTTGTCCTTTCATGCTCGTTTCAAAATTGAAAGTCACTAGAGTCATCTTTTGCCTGTTTCTTGACTCTTAAAACATGAAACAATGCAATTTGGTTTCCACGTCATAAAATTAATCACCTACAATCACACGCCCATTAAAAAGTTTTGTTACTTGGCCTATTTTTATTTTCCTTAGTTCTTGATCTTGGAGCCTTCGATCGATTATCTCTTTTCCTTCCTATTCTGATATACATTCAAAGTGGCGGAACCTCCAGTTTCATCGGCCTCACTGCCTCCTAGTGGTAGTTCTTTTCCAGACATTTCTTTCGAAACCCCTCAGTCCACTAGGTTTGCTAAGTTTTAGCAGCCTATTCTCTCCTCTGTCCAGCCTCTTGCTACTCGGTCTTCGCCTGACAAGCTAGTTGAGTTTAATTGACCTCCTTCAGGTGCTTGGTCTGGTTTTCGGGATGAAGGAAAATTTCCTCCTCTTACGTCAAGATCACCATTTATTGCTGCTGCGATACCTCCTAGTCCCCGTAGTATTTTTGAAGATCTTACGGCAGAATCAGATATGGATTCCTCCAGTCTTCTTGGCAGTGAAGGAATCCCTATATCCACAGGAGAATATCAACTCTTTCATGAATATCTCCCTCGTGTCTCTATCCAATATTCTCCACCATCGGTCTCACTTCCACTCGGATATAGGTCTTTGAGTCAGATTATGTCTAGTGTTGCATCCATAACACAATCCAGCACGGTAACTCATCCTTGGAGTTCGGTCCTCCCTTTGCTAGGACTGTCACATTCGACATCAGATCCGTCAGTTACTGTTACATTTGTCCCAATTCAACCTATTTTCTATGTATATTTGTTTACACCAGTTGTTACATCTCAGTCATCTAGATCATTTCACACTCGGAGGTCCATTTTTCTCAATCCTACGTGGCCTGTTAATCCCAGCCTGGGTAGATCACAACCCCTCATCGTAGAAACACTGCTTGCCTCTACCACGCCTATTGTTTCTACCTATGTGTTTGACGAGTAGATGTTGGATATTCACCGACGTTATGCTCCCTCGACAGAGGCCACGCCTGCTTCTAGTGTTGTTTCCACTAACCCCCGTGATTCCTGGTGGCCTTAATTTTGATGAGTATCTATTGGCTGTTCAGCAGCAGAGCTCTCAGGGTTCCTAGCAACCCTAGGCTCCTGGTAATCCTTGATTTCATCAATATGATGTTGTCGGTACCCCTGTTTATTCATTTTTGATTCATTATGATGAGCATGGTAACCCTGTCTATTTTCCTCCTATTGATCCTTATCAGGTCGTTACTTATCAAGGACCTTTGTTATAGGGACAACCCTCAGGCTTACAAGGACAACCCTTACAGGGACAACCTTCAGCCTAGTAGGGACAAGCCTTTGGTCCTCATGGACAACCTTCTAGTCCACAAGGTCAACCTAGCAGGGACAACCTTTGGTTCAACAAGGACAACCTTCTGGCCTGTTTGGTCAACCTTTGAATCAACCAGGACGATATTCTGGTTCTGGGGGGAAAATCTATCCACCATAGGGACAACCTATTGCACCTCAACCACAGCCACACGTTCAATATGACCCAAAATTTCTGCAACCAGGATAACCCTATGGTCCTCCAGGTCAACCTGCTTATCAGGGAAAATCTGGTCCATCGCAACCATCAAGCTAACCTTTCCCACAAGGGAAACCCAATGGTCCTCAATATCTAGTTCAGCAGTAGGTTCAACCCATTTGGCAGTCGTTTCAACCTTCCCATCAGCCGGTTCCTTCGGTTCCACAACCGGTTCTACCTATTTACCCAACTCAGCTAGGTCCATCTACTCAGAAGCCTAACCAACCTACTCTGCAATGTTCACCTACCCAACCGCAAGAAATTTATTACCCTTAAGGTCAATATAAATCAGTATATAATGCACCCCAAGCTTTTTACCCTCCGAATCAACCTCAAAGCCATGCTTGCATTCTGCAAAAAAATCTGTGCGCTGCTCAACAAGGGCCTCAATGGTCTCCTCTTACTCAATATCTTTGTCCTCAACCCCAGTATCAATAGAATTATCCTGCTTCCAACCCTTATGGTTAGAATCCTTTGGGGCAGAATATCTAGCGAAATAATTTCTCTTGAACTAGGTGGAATGTGAACACGGGTCCTTATCAGAGACCCCCCATGACTTTTAATCCTTAATTACCATTTCTCTTCCACATTGGAGTTACCAAACGTGTTAAAGTTAATGAATGATCCTATTCTTCATAACCCGTATTTGCCTTCAATTTTTACCAAGATTCCTGGTGATTGTCCTAAATTTTAGGGTAAGCCTCGTGAAGACCCCCAAGTGCATGTTATGACTTACCGCTTGTGGTTTTCTTCTAACTCTGGGGTTGACGATTCTATTCAATTCCGTCTTTTCCAGCGAACTCTTACTAGTGCCACTACAAAGTGGTACATTCAGCTGTCTTGTGGAGTTTTCCAAGATTTCATTTCCTTAGCCATGGCATTCCTTACACATTTCCAATTACCGATCCGCTATGAGACCAGGATGCATCTCCTCACTTCATTGAAACAGGACCGAGCTACTCATATCTCAGATGATATTCATGAATGGCAGCGTCATCGTCGCATGACCAAATTTGAAATTCCTGATCAGCTTCTGACTCATTGTTTCACTACCTCCTTTGTCAATCATATTGCAAAAGACATAGCTATGGGGTCTTGTGTAACCAAGGAATAAGCCATTGCTTACGCCCAGTACCTTGATCTTCTGTAATATTAGTCCAGTGCATTATATAATATCTTTCCTGATGCTCCTCGACCTAGAACTTCTAAACCATCAGTGACTCCATCCGTCGATGGTATTATTGGTTCCGTATCTTAGACTTCTTAGAAGTCTTCTTCATACAACTCTAGGAAGCAGAAGTCTACTTCTTCCAATAATGTTTCTTCTCAGCCAACCTTGAATTCTGGCAAATCCACAGAAGTGAATTTCATTCAAGCCAATCCTACAGATAATTCTTCTAAGGGTAAAAAGAAGGGTAAAGGTAAGGCAAAAGCTGATACCCCGAAATAGGATTCTCTAAAGCCTCATGTTGTTGATGTTCCTCAACGTAAACCGAAGTATCCTTGTTTGATTTGTGATGAAGAGGACTTCACCAAGGACTGTCCTCGATGGTTTGAAGTGAGTTGATTTCTCAAAGGCACCCAAGGAGCTCTGGCCTTTCTTAAAGAACCTTTCCCATCTCAGCAAACTCATATGTTAGAGCAACCTCAGTCCTCTGCCCCATTTGGCTCTCAGGTATTCATAATGAACAGTTCTGCACCTGTTTTTATTGATACTTGGTCAAAATATTATTCTAGCTCACGTCAGGCAGTGGGGAAGGAGATCGCTGATGGTCCTTCTCCTCCACCTATTTCTAGCCCTCTTGAAGTTGCAAGGCCTAGCGCCGAATCCATTGTATGGCCACCTTCTAAAGGTGTAGTCCACAAGTGCCACTTAGCATTACAGTATTGTTGAAGATTTGGATCAGGTGCCATCTTCAATGTCTACTTTAGAATTACTTCAGAGTTGTCCATCTCAATGGAAGGCTTTTTTATCTACGATAGGTGGGGTCGATCCTACCGATACTAGCCTTCTCGTTTTTGATTTAGAGAATTTCGTCCCAGGACTTTCGCACCAAATTGTGCTCATTATCCAAGTTGGTATTAATGGTTTTAATATTAACTGGGAAGTTTTGGACAGGGGTGCATCTATCTGTGTCATGTCATCTACTTCTTAGAAAGCCATTGGTTCTCTAGCTCTCACTTCTTCACATAATGCCCTTGAAGCATTTCATGGAAGGGAATCTAAACATATTGGTGTTCTCTCTAGTTTACTAATTTCATTGGAAGGGAAGATATTCAATGTCTAGGTTGAAGTCATTGATGTTAAGCTCAATTACAATCTTCTCCTCGGTCGCAGTTGGACACACGCCATGTTGTGCATTCCTTCAACTCTCTTTCATGTCTTGAAATTTATACACGAAGGAAAGAACGTTACTGTTGATCAATTTTCATTGTTCAATTCCTCTTCTGAGAACAATGTTCCATATTGGGATAAGATTCATACTCCCTATGAGAGCGTAGGGCTAGCCCTTTTCAAGGACCCTTCCCTCATGATTGTTTTCCCCTTCCACCACCAAATACTATGTAGGTCAACATGATTTCTTGAACCGATGACCCATGGGTTATCCCTTTGCCTAAATAGATCGATTCCATCAGAGATTAGATGCCATTGAGTCCAATTGAAATTGATTATTGTGAACTCATAGCAGCTTTAGATACTCTGTCCTCTGATTGTGCTCCTTTGAGCATGTCTCTTAACATTTATTCTTAATCCCCTTAGCTTGGTGATTCTAATTCACTTGATCCTTTGAAAGATGTGTTTCCCTCTAATGAGGCCATCATGGAAACCATGTCTCTCAGATATATACCATGGGATGATGGTCATCATCGTTCCTCGTTTCTTCCAAGTCTGAGGGCCATGTCTACATGTCTTGAGCGTTTTTCTTCTCAGGTTCCCTCTCCTCCACTTCAAATGCCTATTTAGATACATGAAGTTTTTTCGAAAGGAAAATTGAGTAACATTACACAGAGGATGCCCAGTGACATTTACGTTAAATCAGGAATCGTCGAGAACATCCATATCGGGGTCACTTGTTCTTCAGATGAAGTACAAGTTTATACTAGCCTTTTCCATGAATTTCGTAATTTCCTTGCATGGTCCTACGAAGAAATTCCCAGCATTTATCCTAGCATAGTAGTACATGAGATTATTACCTATCCAGATTTGAAAGCTATTTGCCTGCGTCTTCATCCCATGCACCCTAGGAAAGCTACTGCCATTAAGGGTAAAGTAGAAAATCTTCTTAAAGCTGGTTTCATTTATCCGATTCCATTGATAGAATGGGTCTCTAATATTGTTCCTGTAGATAAGAAATACGACACTATTTGTGTCTGTGTTGACTAGCGTGATAGCAATCGTGCTTGTCCCAATGATAATTATCCTACTCCTTTCATTGATCAAATCATTGAATACTATGTCAGGAGCGAAAATTTTTCCCTTATGGACAATTTTTCTAGTTATAATCAGATTAACATTCTCCTAAATGATCAACACAAGACTTCCTTCGTCTGTACTTGAAGTACCTTCACATATAAGAAGCTTCCTTTTGGTTTAAAGAATGCTGGGGCCACATTTCAGCATGCAATTTCCTATGCCTTTCATGATATTTGTCACATCGTTCAGCCTTATCTAGATGACCTTCCGGCTCATTCGGCTAAGCATAGGGATCATCCTGACCATCTTCGTCAATTTTTTCTTCATTGTAGACGCTACAAAATTCGGCTTAATCCGCACAAGTGCATCTTCTACATTAATTCTGGTACACTCTTAGGGTTTATCATGTCCAAAGATGGAATTCGCCTCGATCCGCTAAGGTTGAGACTATTGTTAATCTCCCCTCTCCCTCCTCATTTCATTAGTTTCAGAGTATATAAGGGAAGGCTAATTTTCTACGTCGTTTTATACATAACTATGCTGAAGTGGCTAAAGGATTCACATGATTGTTGAAGCACGGTGTCCCTTTATCTTCAGATGAAATTGCTCAAAAGTATTTTGATGCATTAAATACATTGCTTGTCAATGCTCCTCTGCTTCGTCGTCCAAATTATCATCTTGATTTTTCCCTCTATTTATTCGTTGCTTTCAGCATGATTTCCATGGTTTTGGTACAACATGATGATGACGATCATGAGCATGTTATCTATTACTTGTCTTGTAACCTTCTCGACCCAGAAACACGCTATTCACATGCCTAGAAGTTAACATTAGTTGCAGTTCAGGCAGTCCAACGTTTTTGTTATTATATTATTTTGTGTACTGTGACTATGATTTCTAATTACAATACTATGACCTACATATTGCCTCGACAATTGTTGGGGGGAAAATACTCGAAGTGGTTTGTCATCCTCCAAGAGTTTGATTTGGAATTTACTACTGCCAAGTTTAAGAAATCATTGGTATTTTCTAATTTACTCTCCTCTCCCTTCTGACTCCGCTCCTTCTCGTTCTGAGGAATACATTCCAGACAATTCGATTTTCTTGATTAGCACCCTCTATCCTTACTATGGTGATATCATCATATATCTTCAAAATTTTTCTTTTAGATCTGAGTTGATGAAGGATGCCCATGGACACATCCGACATCAGTCGCAACCTTATTATAAAGTTGGAGATGCACTCTATTGCATCGTAGTCGATTCCATACTCCATCGATGTTTGACCCTCGAGGAGGCTCAGAAAGCCCTGAATGATTTTCATAGTGGCGCCTGTGGCGGTCACATGTCTGGTTATGCTACTGGATAGAAAAATTATTCATGCCGGCTATTTTTGGTCTTCTATCTTCAAAGACTGCATTGTCACTGTTTGTAAATGCCATGATTGCCAAATTTACCAATGCAAGATGCGTGTGCCACCCATCCCTCTTCATCCTGTAATTACCATTGATCCCTTTGTGAATTGGGGCATCGATTATATGACATGTAATCCTCACTTGCCTGGGGGGCATGCCTATATTATCGTAGCCATGGACTACTTCACCAAATGGGCCGAAGTAGTGCCTACACTTGCTACCAATGGTAAGACAGCTGCTCAATTCATATTCATTCACATCATTGCTAGGTTTGGTGTCCCTCAAGTCATCGTTACCGATCATGATTCCCATTTTCATTATTATCTGGTGGTGGAGTTGATTTCCAAGTTGGTTTTGCATCACAACAGCTCAACGCCATACTACCCTCAAGCCAATGGCCAGGTTGAAGGTGTGAACAAAGTTCTTGTCACCATGCTTCACTGTACGATTGGGATCCATAAATCCAATTAGCATCTCATGTTATTTTCGGCTCTTTAGGTGTATCGAACCTTAGTTAATAATGTAATCAGCTTCACTCCTTTCCAGTTGGTATATGTTCTAGAAGCTACCCTTTCGATTGAATGTGAAATACCTTCTCTAAAGTTGGATGTTGAATTACTGCCAAATACTTCGCCAGAAGAAGATCGTCTCCTTTATTTAGAAAGGCTGGATGAAACCCGCCGCTTTCCTGCTCTGGTTATCGAAGCACAGAAGAAGCGGGTTGAGGCTCATTTTGACCAGTCAGTTTCCCCTCGTTCTTTCGTTGAAGGAGATCTTGTCCTCCTATATGACCAAGCTCATGACAAGCTGGGGGCAGGAAAATTTCAACCCATGTGGCATGGACCCTACATCGTTAAACATGTGTTTCAGAATGGGGCCTATGAGCTCATTGATTATGAATTTCATCCTCTCAAACAACCAGGAAATGGGTTGTATCTCAAAAAATATTATGCATGAGTCATTCATCCATAATTGGTGTACATAGGTGTTGTTTTCATTTTTGTACATGTTTTGGTTTGGTGTGCTTTGTGAGGGTTTTTCTGCTTATTGGGTCTTGCTTATTGTGCAGAGTTCTATTACCCCTTATGTCAGTTTCGCAAATGGCGCTTCCCGCAGTACCAGGAATTTGTCTCCAATAGCCTGGGTAATTTATGATCATGCTCGTGAGTTCATAGATCTACAAGGTATTTGTCTAGGACAAACTACAAACAATGTTGCTGAATATAGCGTTGTCATTGAGCTATTAACCAAGGCAATCAACCTTGGAATATGCACATTGCTTGTAAATCTAGATTCACAACTTGTCATTCTTCAGCTCAATGGTCATTATTCAGTTAGAAATCCACACATTCTAAGATTATATTTACGTATTAATTTATTGGAAAGACATTTTGATTTTATTACATATCGACATATTCCTAGATGAATGAATGCATTAATTGATACAGTGGCTAACATTGTATTAGATAGACATTTTCGTAATTTGTAAAATCATCATCATATGTAAAAGATCCATGTAGGAAAATAGATGTATATATATATATATATATATATATATATATATTAAATGTTTGCATCAGTGTGCATCATAACTTCAAAAATATATGTGTGTTTCTGTTACATCCCGAGACACCATGTCTCTTATAATATGCAGATAAAACCTAGGTGTCTAATTGGCATGAAGCTCATGGTAACATGTCACTGCCCATACGAGCCACCTCAGCAAGCAGTGAATTTGGCTGGGCACCCCTACGGTATGCCTCTGGTAGGCACGAGGAACATTGTCGAATCATGCATAGTTCAGGACTCCTCGTGTGGTTCCTTATAGATTGCACACAATCGCATATTCCTCGCCGCCCTCACCTTGAGGGTCGAAATCTTGAGGGGTTTGTCTCACTATCGGTGACATACTTGCGGGTCTCTCTGGGACAAAATCTGTAAATACATGGATTCAATGTCAGAACATACATAAGAAAAAAAATATATATATATATCATAAAACTCATGAAAATTAAAAATGAGGCTTACCCAAATCTTCATCCCAATCCTCTCCCTTCGGAAGTGGGAGGTCTGGATCATTAGTAAAATATGTACCAGAGTAGGTTGAGTCCTCTGCAACAATCAATTGTCAGTGGAGCCAATCAAAGAATTTCGGTCTCCAGGACATTTGTTGACTACCCCCTGCCCTTGGCATCAGAGCTGCCCATCAGGCCATCCGTGGTTCTTTTTCTAGTGGTGTCGGGACTATGACCTCCTTCTGTTGAAATCTAGGTAGTCATTCCAAGAAGAATGACACCAGAATAGATCCAGAACCGAATTGTTTCAATTTGGCCTTCTTTCATTTTGTTAGCTGGCATTTCATGTTTATTGTCACGACCTCTGCCCAGTTGTAGATGGTCGGTGTCAAGAAGTCTACAGCAAGAAGAAACTATGTTTTTGTTTCTTCATGTGGTGCTTGCGATCCTACAGCTCGTGTGATGGTATGTAGCACTATGTTTAGTTCCAAATTTAGGATAGTCTCAATATCAACTTTCCCATTGCTTGATCCCTTCAACGCCCCTAGATATACCCTTTCAATCAACATGGACATGTTCTCCATGCAAGGCCGGGTGCTAGTTAGGATTGGTGTTGCTCCCCTCCACGATAATCCTGTTATGAAATAGACATCAGAGACATCAATCTCAAGTTCTTGATCTCGAAGGATGAACTTTTCTTGATTTTTGTCCCACATGCTGATTAAATACCACAATAGCTCCAGTTGAGCTTGGAGACATGGTGTTTCCACAGTCCACAGTCTCTGAGAGCTTCCATGACTCTCTCATTTCCCATGGAGAGCTCATATTCTTTGCCATGTTCCCATTCTTTCCATTCTATTACCATTTTGCCACTTAATACCTGCAAAGATTGTTACATGAACATTGTTAGCCTAATGACAACAATTAAATTTGGGAAAATTTGGTCTATTAACTGGAATTTTAAACACAAAAATGGTTTGCTCCATCGGCATGACTGTTTCTTAAATATTCGCGCCAATGGGCATATCCTAGTTAAGAAAAAATTACCATTGGCACGAGTCCATACCCGAAACTCACGCTAACTGCCATGCCCTAAATTTTCCAACTCCCCCACCCCCCAAAAATCAAAATTGAGGGTTGCAGGCATGAAAAGGGATTCAAAATGAAGGGAAAGGTGTCGACTCTTACTTGGAACTAATGGATTCAAAATTGGTCTCCTGGATCGTCCGCTATCGTCCCCGCAAAATCACAGTGCTAAATGGGTAACTATTGCTCCACAAGAGGTAAAAAGTGAAAAGTAATTATTTTTACCATTTTTGGCATTTTATGACTTTTTCACAACCCTAATTAGGTTTTAAGACATATTTTTCGATTATTCTGTTATATTATTTCAAGAAATGGGTTTTACACATGTCTCTTGTGAAGTGACACATTTTCATGCGACAATGATGAAGTAACGAGTTATATTTTATACTTTTTCGGACTCGGTAAAAACATGAAAAAGTCACTACTGGAGTCATATTTCAGCTCTTTTCTGACTCTCTAAAATTGAAAATATTGCCGAGATTCTTGTCGTTTTGAAATTTTTAAATGGTTGCAAAATGATATTTACCCAGTATACATTTACCCCTTTTTCAGGCTGGGATGCATTATTTACGAAAAACTAATACCTTAGCCTATCACGACTAAGAGGTTCTCTCAGAAATAGTTTTCTACCTTTTCAGATCTGTGAGACTACCTATGAAAAGTGACTGCTAGAGTTTTATTTTCTGCCTTCTTTTCAAACTCTCTAAACAGGAAAATATGCCGAGTTCTTCCTCTCTCAGACTCGTTAAACCTTGATGACATCGGACTTCGTCGCCATGACGTTACTCAAGTTCTTCCTTCCTAGGGCTCGTAAAATGTACTTGGTTGGATTTTTCTAAAGGAAAAATTTACATTGCAAGCATATGCTATCCCCTTCAATCTTGTTTTAAAAAATAATTGGGGTACTCACCAGAAATGGTGGGGGAAAATGGAACTGAATTCTAGTCATGGTGGCAGTATGTCGCTCTTGAACATGACACTTGTCTCCATTCGCGTCGAGTTGGGGACATCTCATTTCGTCATTTTTTCCTTCATGGGTTTGGATAATATCTTTTGACCTCTCATTTTCTCACTTCCACGTCATCATGACCTCATATCCCTTGATTTCAAATACTTCCAAATCCAGTGTCGTGTCCTTGATATGTTTAAGAGAAGTTTTCCTTTGCAGTTATCAACCTTCCTCTAATTCCATGTTTGTCCTGATTCACTTTCATCATGTTCCTCTGTCTCGTGTTGATGATGTGGGAAACATTATGGCCCTCCTTTGACCAAGTCACTTCCTGTCAACTTCAACTCATTCTCCAGGAATTTGATTCTAGAGACCCCTTCTGGTATCTTGGAGCCTACATGCCTCAATGGTAGGTTTTTTTCATTCAACACAAGGTTCACATCATTGGCCTTCGATCGAGTGATTTTTCGGGTGTTCGACGTCAGATCAATGTTCAAATTTTGTAGATTTTACCTATTGTACCTTGAGGGCCATCGTCATTATTGGTAGTTTCTCTCGCATCTGTTAATGGCTTTCATCATTTGCTGGTAATCAAATGATTTTCTTGCATCTTTGACTTCAGCTCATATATTCACATGCTTGAAATTATACTTGTTTGGGTCGAGATGGAGAGGAATACCCTAGGTTTTGTATGATAAAATCTAGGCTGCATATTTTTGTGGCTTATCATGACTTATTGCATGACTCTTTTGATTGTAGGCTGCGACTGTACCTGAGTCTATTTGTTGATCCTTACTACTGGATGGCTGCATCCATACCTTGGATCTCAGTTTTTATGTACTTTATTATGGATGGTTGCGCCCATGCCATATGTTCATGTATCAAAGATATCATTTGTATTTGTAATTTTGGGTTTTCTAACAGCGGTGTTTGGTTCGAACGTGTTCTAATAAAGCACTTTTCCCCTCCCCCTCTCTCGGACCTCATGCTTTAGGGGGCATCTATTAGACAACATTTTTTCACTATCCCTACAATCCCCAACTTTCACATTGGAGGGTCATTTCTGTGACTAATAAGAAGTGTCATGGCTTGCAAAGGCCATCATTGAATCCCTTTTCATGAGAGAAATATTCCTTCTGTTGACAATTCCCTTACCAGAGCTGTAAAAACCTTTTTTTTTTTGCCTTGGCGCGAGTAGCCAGTTACACCCTGACACCAATTGGAAAATTTAACACTGGTCCCGCACCAGCTGGTGCTCTGTCCCTGTTAAACACCCACACCAACCTATTTATGGAATTTTTTTTAAAAATAGAGGCAAAGATTCCACTTCAACAACTTCGACGATGAGTCATTGGGAGTGGTTGGACTGAATAACCATGGAATCCCTCCTTTAGTTTATGGTTTCCACCTCCCATGAGAACCTCCTAAAGGATAGGCCTCCCTCCCACCTTTGTAGGGATCCAAACCTCCTCCGTTTCTTCTATAAAAAGAAGCTCTCCCTCTTTGCATAAACTAGTTGAACACATTATAGAAAAATAGCTGAACAGCTGAATAGCTAAGCATGAAGGATTGAAGAGTTGAATTGTGAAAGAGATAGAACAAGGAGGAACTTCTTTGAGAGAGATTAAGTTCATGCTCTCATCCTGTCCAAATCCCTTGATGAGTATATGAGACACACTTTGGCTGAACCCCGCTGGAGGAGACTACGATGTCAAAGCATTGGTTGTACCTCTTCCTTCTATCAATATATACATGACTAGCATTTGGGTTCTTGTTCTTTGTTATGTTGTTTGATTTAATGCAACATGCTTATCCCTCTTTGACTGGTTATTGACTATGAATGGAATTATTATGTTGTATGCTACTCTTGTTTAGTGTGTTATGTGCAGGTATCCGAGCATGACTATAGATGGATTGTGACTTTTCAAGGCAGGAGCGAGATTTCACCACTACTACAATCACAACAACAGCATTGTATTCCAGGTAGGTTGATATACCATGTCTCTTTATTTCTAGACCTACCCTAGGGCTAAAGGGATCATCTTTGTCCGAAGAGAGGATTTACCTACTTAAAAATCACAGGTAGAAGGCCTCTCCGTTTGGATTGGTAACATTCCAGTCTCGGGGTGATGTTCTTGATGATTGTATGCTGCCACCTAATAATAAAATCTACATGTATTATTAGGTGCTGAAAAAACTAAATCTTGAAAGAGATGTTAATACAAGATAATAAATTTGAATAATTGAAAAGTACGAACACTTAAAGAGATAATAGTGATGATAAAGATATAGCCAAGTGATCACTACAAACAATAACAATTTCAAGATTCCAATGCATCAAATGAGATAAGGGAGAGATGGTTACAAGGGTTCTTCTTAACAAAATTTAAACCAAGAAACAAACACCAATCCTCTATCGATTTTTCTTTCCAAATGCTAATGATTATCTTTGCCAAATATGCGTAAAAGTATAAAATTCAAATCAGATATGCCTTAGTTATGATAACAGTCCCAAATAAGAGCCTATGGCACAATCAATGAATCATATCACTGTTAACGAAAATAGGGCACAACAACCTCTCACCAAGTATATGTCAGTAAGAGAGATCAGTACTCAAAATCATTCACCTAACCCAAATGCAACCCTAAAGTAAGGAAAACTAATGTCAATGGTACCTACTTGAAACTATGAAATATCTTTTGAGATAAAAAGAAAAAATGGCTTTAATTCCAATTATTCAATTAAGGAAAAATATTCTTAAATGAGGAACACCTAGGGTCAATAACAAATTACCATTCACAAATTGACAATGATATTTGTCAAAGTTCGTATTCCAATTTTGAGGAATCCAAGAGAATACTTAAGAATTTGACTCTTTATAATAACTTCAATGAACACTTAGGTCGTCATGAAGTTACTATTGCTTTAGGGAATGAGGTTGTTAATGCAAAACAATTAGATTCTAATGAAGTCACAAGGCACAATAAAGTTATCACTTAAGATATATAACCAATTGTCAAAGCAACTAAATTGTAAACAATATATGTAATTCCTTTATATTCCAATTATTTCCAATGAGCAGTGATCAAACCTTTGGGGTAGCAACAAGCCTCTTATGTTCTAAAGTTGTCAAGAGTAAAATTTTAACAAGTTTTCTCCCCTAGGCTTATTCAATGAGATTTCCTAAATTACCTGTGCTTTAAAACCTATCAAATTACCTTTAGTGGGTAGCTAGAAAAATAGTAAATAATCTCATGAGAATAGAAAGATAACAGTGAAAATATGCACGAGACAGTTTTGAAATTTCAAGTTCTAAAGAAAAATAAAAAAATAGAAGAAAAAATTGAAGTGCAGCATGTAAACTATGAAAATATAGTCATGCTACTGAGATTCCACTATTGTATTGGATCATACATATACATGTCTAAGAGGGTTCGGCAATAGTAATAGGATCAGTCCTCCAACAAGAGAGATTTGTAACCTAGATAGAAAGGAAATAAAGCCAAACACCTGTGACTATTATGTTTTGATTCCTTAGTGTTTTAGGGATTTCTATCATGTATTATCTCTGTGATTAACGTTAGCAATGAAATGGTTTGAATCTAGTATATAATTTACTTTTTGTTGTAGCTTACGATGAGAGAGGAAGAAGGCCACAACACCTTGCGGCCTTACTCCAAAGGCTAGTATGTTAAATAAAAAGTCGAAATGAAAGTGCTTGGGACTCAAAAAAGTGATGAAAACTCGCCCATGATCACATTATATCTGAATTCACCAAAAATTAGCAAAGGACTAATATTAACAAAAAATGCTTGCATCCAACTTCAGAAAACCAATTATATCTAAGTTAAATTTTAAATTTTAAGGAAATTTTTGTAATGATAACAACCTGCTACCCAAATGAGAGCTCTGGTTTACTTACCATATTTGATGGTAAGAACATTGAGGACAAAAATTCCTATGACCTCCATAGATGGAAACTGAAATCGCTTCCACAACACTTTGTGCTCCTCAATGGAAGGCTTCTGGTTTTTATTGGAATAAAACCCTCAATCCACATTTTTAGTAAACTTTTTATCCTCATCATAATCATCATTAAACCCCTTTCTCTTCAAAAAATAATCCACAATGGCTTTACTGACATATTTCTTGGCTTGTACAGGCTTGTTGGGATTCGAACTGCGGACATTGTTCTAGGACTTTTTCCATCTCCCATTGGGTGATTTATCCTGGGAAATTACGAGAAGTCTGAATACTTCACTTTGATTATCAAAGCATGAGGAAATTGGAAATGGGTGTTACCGTATAGCCTCCAGCATGGTGATTAAGCATTGCAGAGTACAATTTCAGTTCAGCCCACATTGAATCCGATGGGATTATTAGAGAAGTGGGGCAGAATGAAGGAAACAACAAGATCTATGAGGGAATGGGCATTCAGCGTTCAACATTCAGTGGATTTGGGTTCGCGAGAGTTGGAGGTCGGAGTTCGACGACTGCGCGCGAAAACGATTGACAACGCATTAAAACAGAGTGATTCTAAGGGTGTATTTCTTGTAGGCGGGGGCGGGAATAGAGAGGAGTTCGTTTGAAGGGTAGAGAAATTTTTGAGGCGGGAATTGGAATAAAAAATAAAAAATTAAATGTAAATAATAATATTAAAAAAACACACACACACACACACACACACACACACACACATATATATATATATATATATATATATAAGTATTAAATTAAAAATTGAATAGGTGGCATGGCGAGGACGATCTGGAGGTGAGTTACGGTTTACTGGTCAAAAGCTTCCACCCTCATCAATGGGGTCCACCTAGGCTTAGACATGTCATTCCTGCAACCACGAGGGGCCCTCAGGTAGATTAGTACACATCGATCATGGAAGAAGACACGGGTTGAGGGTGTGGACCTTTTGCAACATTGCTTGGTAGGGGGTCAACATGCGACTCGGCAGATGGAGGTCGCCATCACATCTTCGGGATTGCAGCGAAAGGAGTTAATCGACCAGTGACACCCCACTTGTTCATTTTCCATTTTCTATTTTCTCTTCTATTTTTACCTTAGACTAGTTAGGGTGGGTTTGTCCCTAATACCATTTCGTTTTTTTTTTTTCTCATTTTACCAAATAGGTCCTACCCTGCCACCGATGAAAGTCTCTCACCATCTTGGAAGGGAGGGAGGCTGGGGTTTGGTATTAGTAACCGAAGGAGGGTAGGTTAAAATGGGGTTTTAACCTAATACTGAAGGGCTATCTTGGACGGGGTAGGGTTGGAGCCAGTTTTTGGTGTTGTTGACAGATAAAGAAGGGTGCAATGGTCAAAGGTTCGGATAGAGTGGAGATAGACCCTGATCTGGAGGACATGCTGGCTATTTGGGTGAAGGAGATAACTGACTAGAACATCCTGGATTTCATTAGGAAAACTTGGAAGGAATTTTACATGTCTCGAGGCTTGGGGATGGAGTAGGGGGTTGATGAATCGCCTGATAGATGCCTAGGGCTCCCCTGTGAGGTAGTGAAGGTGAAGAAGTAGTTGTCAGTTGCCTCAGTGGATTTTCTAGGTGCTCCTCTAGGGTTAAAGGAACAACATCAAAAATATATGGGTTTTCAAAGGATGCAAGAGCTACAGTGCCCTTATCAAAAAATGGGAGGCTTGGAGGATATTGTTTTTAGCTACTCTAGCAGGAGTGCACTTGGGAGTTTTTCTGAATGCTTTCAATCAAGCTCAGGAAAATTTGGAAGAGGGTCAGTCAATGAGAAAGAGATTTTTGATCACGACACAAGCCCTAATTTTCCTTTCATGAGTGTGGAGGAGAACCGACTGCAAAAATTCCTCAGGGTAACGGGTCGGTTTCACATCACCGAATAGATCTATGAAGGTGGAAGCTCAAAGCAAATTGATCTACCTTGTGATATTCATTTGGATGTGGATAAAGAAAATCCCCATAAGGCTGGAGGGTCTTTGTGCTCATTGAAATTCACTATTGAGCAAAACATTTTGCTGGAAGATTCTGAGGGTCACACATCCCCTTTGGTGGTGAATGGGCTGGAAGGCCCTCTTTATATAGAAGTGATGCTAATAAATCTTTGAGATCCCGAGAAGCTCCTTCCTCCCTACTCCACACCCTTTACTTCAAACAACACCGGGGATACAGACGCCTCTTGCGACCAAAGGAAAAATACCAAAGGAGTCAGGAAGAAAGAGAAAATCACAAATATGAGATTGGGGGTGGAAGTGATGATTGACAATGTTAGGAAGACTATCGAACTAACCCTGGTGGGCAGATGAAATTGGAAAAAACTCTCGGTAAGTTACATAAAGGAACGGGCTACGAAAGCCTGGAAGATGGCCCCAGACCCTCGCTTCGAGGTTCTGAACCTCACAAATGGGTGGTTTATGATGAAATTCCAAGTGGTAGAATTAGAAAATTGGGCCTTAGAATAGCATTGGTGTCTCATGTGCACCCCAATTGTCTTCAAACCCTAGATACCCCTCTTCAATGACAGGAGGGAGAAGGTGGCTGAACTTCCCATCTGGTTCAGAATCCTAGGCCTTCCCCATCACCTTTGGACACCGAACATTTTTAGAGACATTGGGAATGAGATAAGGGTCTTCCTAGAGGCATACATTTATTTCACTGAGACAGGGGAATACGATGTGGCTAGAGTCCTAGTCCATCTCAATCCTCGAGAAGTTATTTTTGAAGCCATTTAGTTACATTACATAAAAAAGTGTTTTATTCAAGCTCTAGACAACGAACAATTTCCCTTTAGGTGTCACAGATGCCACACTTATGGAAACATGGCAAAGGAGTGCCCCCTTCCTATGCGCAAAAGGCCCAACAGAAAGAAGAATAAGGGCCTACTCTCCCTTGCTACAATGGAGAAACAAGTCAAGGAAGGCAAGGAGGTGGATTCAAAGCATGGGTCTGAGGAGAAACCTCATGAACTTAATTAGACGTAGGAACTTCAACATCTACTACGGGAGACAGGGAACCTCATAGAGAGAGAGATGGAGGCAACCCCAGTACAGACTCCAACGGAGCTGGACTTGGATACTATGCATGCAAAAGGACCCAAGGGTACCCTCTCTCAACCCCCAATTCATTTTTTGTTTCTATCTCTTAAATTGTAGCTTATGAATTAGAGCCTGGTTCCTCCAAACCTTTGCATATGGTTTTTACACAATTTTTTCAACCTCAACCTTGTCTTCCCTTAGATAGTGCCATTATTTCCTTTCGCAGGTTGAGTCCCCCATTTTCCTTGAACCCTTCCTAGTACCCTCTGGTCCCTGCTGCAATTATCAAGCACAACCCTTATAACCTACACCCTTGAGATCGTAAGGAAACTCTTTTGGATGTGTTCAGGGGCTTGGGCATCTCGGGTGATCCCCTTCCTAGGCGAAAACAAAGGGGGAGGAAATCAAACCATTCAAAAGCCCAGGTGAAAGCCATGATGGATATTTTAGATGGAAAACAACACAATACGATAGGGATGATTAGAGTGGTGGAAACCCCATGCCTGGTTAAAAAATTATTATTCTGTCCCATAATTGGGTGGGTTGGCTAGTAAACCAAAAAAACTAGTGCTCAAGGCTTTCCTTGATTTCTAAAAGAACGTTGTCATCATGTTACAGGAAGCACTAGGGGATAGGGAATATTTTCAATTTTCTTTGGAAAAACTATGTTTTGGATGGGCCTTCCTAGGCCTTGATGCCAAAGGGAGATCTAGTGGCCTAGCCATTGGCTTCAGATCTGGGAGGTTAAAACCTATAAGTTCTTGGGGTTTGGATCTGGTATGACCTATCGATTTTTTTTCCCTTTATTTGGGACGAAACTTCACCCTTCTAAACATTTATGGTCCTTGCCAGGACAGGGATGTTTTCTAGTCTAATCTTTTGAGAAAATCCTTTTTGTCGGCCACAAACCTCATCTTGGGAGGGGTTTTGAATTTTTCCATTTTATTTTCTGAATCCTGGGGGCCGAATGCTCACACTAACCCTCTGTTGGACTTGTTATCCTACAGGATTTCTGAAGCTATCCTCCTGGACCTAAATCCCTTAAAATTGAAACCTTCTTGGAGAAATAGGAGAGTCGATGAAGATAGGGTTTCTAAGAGATTGGACTGTTTTATGATCAAGGATGATCTAATGGACAGTGTTTCCATGCTCAGACAATGGATTAGAAAATGGGTTGATTCATATCATCATCTCATTCTTCTTAAGCTTAGAGGAAGAACCACTAAACTAGGTGCCCCTTTTAAATTTAATTCAGGTTGGCTACAGGAGGAGTATTTCAATTCCCTTTTCAAAGACTCCTGGATCCCCCACTCCCGTGAAGAACCTCTTAATGTCACAAGATTTTTCTTGAATAATCTCAAAATAATGAAGAAGGCCACCATCGCCTAGGCTAAGAAAAAGAAGGTTGTCAAGGAAGCTTCTTTATCTTGGATTGGGAAGGAATTAGAAAGATTCGAGGATCCTATAGAAGATGGCTATGAGACCCCGAAGAAAAGAGAGGTGATCAAAGGGATCGAATTCGAACGAAGGAAGATCCTTCTCGTAAGGGAGGAAGAATGGAGATTGAAGAGTAGGGCAATCTGGTTATCTGCTAGGGACGAAAACACCAAATTCTTCCATAACTATGCTAAGGGTAAAAAAATCTCCAATACTACATGGGAAATGAGAGATGAAGAGGATGGTGTAGTCACATCTTTCGATGGTATTTCAAAAATGGGATCGAACCATTTTAGAAGACTATATAAAGCCCCCAGAGAGATCACTAAATGGTCAAGGTAGCCCAGCTCTTCTCGGGCTATCTGGATGAGGAATGTCTGGAATTGGTAGACAATCGGGTCACTAAAGAAGAAGTAGAGGGAATCTCAAAAGCCATGCAGAGGGACAAAAGTCCAGGCCCGGATGGATGGAATGTGGAATTTTACCAATATTTCTTTGAAACTATGAGAGATGATCTGATTGATGTGGTTGAAGCATCTAGATTAAATGGCATAATACCAGAATCCCTGAACTCCACTTTCATCACCCTCATTCACAAGATGGACTCCCTGGCTTCTTTTGATGATTTTTGGCCTATTTCCCTTTGTAAATGTATTTATAATATCATTTCAAAAGTCATTTCCAAAAGATTCAAGCCCATTATTTCTAATCATATCTCAAAGGAATAGTTTGGATTCCTGGAAGGAAGACAGATACATGAAGCCATAGAGGTGGCATAAGAAGTCCTTCATAGTATGATGAAACATGCACAGAAAGGGTTGATCATCAAAATGTACCTCTCAAAGGCTTATGACAAAATTAGTTGGATGTATATTAGACTCCTCCTCACCCATCTAGGCTTTCATTATGACTTTATCTGATGGGTGATGGGTTGTATCACTGATATTATTCTTTTGTTTTGATAAATGGAGTTGATTCTCCATTTTTTAAAAATGAAAGAGGCCTTTTCCAAGGATGTCCCTTTTCAAGAAATGAAGGGCACTAACGATGGTAGTTGCAGGGACTCCTTACATCTCAAAGAATCCCTGGTTCTATTTCTAAAAGCCACTATGATGCGCATCAACGATCACAAATCTTCTGTCATGGTTACGAGAATTTTAGAGGATGAATCTAGATTCGCTATAAAATCCCTCCCGTTTGTGGTTAGGCAGTTTTCAGAAAGTATCAGATACCCTGGGTTCCATCTTAAGCCAGATTCTTATTGTATAGCTGACTGGATGTGGATGGTGGCTAGAATTGAAAAAAGAGTTAAGTGTTATTCTTACAAATGGTTGTCCAGAGCAGGAACACTCAAACTCATCAAGTATGCTTTAATGGACATTCCTGTCTATTGGGCCTTCCTCTCTTGGATATCGTGGGGTATCTTGGAGCGCATTAGGAAAATATATCATATATTATTGTGGGAAGTATTCAAAGAGGACCACTCCCTATATTGGGTGGATTGGGAGAAAATAGTCCGTATAAAAGAATGGGGAGGATGGATATTAAAGGAGTTTCCCTCCTTTGTTAAGTCTGTTATGGCTAAAATGGGATGGTCATTACTGACCAAGGAATCCATTTGGTCCACAGTAATGAGAAGGAAGTAAATTGATCCTCGAGACATTGTTGATTCAGTCTAGAACCCTATCAAGTCCACTAAGGGTGGGTCAGTGCTTTGGCGGGCCACCGTTGGAGCTATGGATCTTATAGAGGAAGGCCTGGTCTGGAAGGTTGGAAATGAGCATAAATTTAGATTGGGGATAGACCCTTGGGTTGGTTGCAATGGATCTTATTCCCTTCCGGAGGCTTGCAGAGCTCAACTCGTGGAAAAAGATCTATTCTTCCTCATTCAAGCCATAAATCCCGAAGCCTCGTCCATCTAGGCATAGGGATGGAAAAATGAGGAAGATCACCAGATTTACCCAATTTAGGTAGAAACATGGAAGAAATACACTAATGAGCTGCTTAGAACAAATGTACGCTTCCAAGATGACGTAGACACCCTCAGATTGGGCTTTGCATCTTCAGGCATATACTTACCAAAGTCTAGGTATTCTCATCTAATGGGGCAGAAAGGCTTGCTGGAGGTCGAATGGCAGCATAAACCCCTTTGGAAGCTTAAAAATCCTGCAAAATTTTGTCTCTTCATTTGGTGCCTATTGGAAATCAATATCCCCTCATGGGAAAATCTACAAAAAAGTAAGAAGAAGGGGTCAGGGAGATGCCCATTATGGAAACATGACTCTAAATCTATTTCTTTTCTGTAACTTCTGTCAAAAGGCATGGGAAGGGGTTCGAAACCTAGTGGGTTGCACTCATCAACGGGTTGGTCCTTCAATTAAGGAGGTCTAGAAGTCTTGGTGGAACAGGTGCTACATTGAAAAAAAAGAATCAATTGCTCTAATTATGGCCTGGGGAATTTGGTTGTCCAGGAGCCATGCAATTTTTAGAAATGAAGATACCACTTTCCAAATCGTCGCTCAGAATGGAGTAGCCATCTACTCCCATCTCGCAGAACAAGAATCTTCAACAAATAAAAGGGTCATAACCCCCGAGAGAATTAGGGGAGATATCCCTCGGGCTTACTTTTATGAAGCATCAAATCCAGTGAACCAGTGTGGTGGTGCAATTGTTATTCACCTAAACCGTTCAAGAAAGATGGAAGCCTCTATCGGACTTGGCTAGAGCACTAAGAACTATGCTGAGATAAAATATTTACACCTCCTCCTATGTTGGATTACACACTTGCATATTCCTTCTGTTCATATTTTTGGGGACTCGCTCAAAATCATCAAATGGGTTAACAAGGAATTTGTTTGTTCAAATTATGTTTTATGTCCTATCCTTGAAGAATGCTGGTTACTGAAGGATGATTTTACTCACATTGATTTATTTCATATTTATAGGGAAAGAAATGTCACTGGAGACCCCCCTTCAAAGGAGGGTTTACAGCAAAATTCGGGCATCTGGAGGACACGAGAAATAGGGCCGGAAGGTTCTGTGGATTCAGACCATCCTCCATTTGCTTGAGTGGTTATCAGTTGTTTTTTCTCTATATAGTTACTTTCGTATTTTCATACTTTCTGTTGTTGAAAATGATAATATGTATGCTCCACAAAACTTGGTTGAGGATCAGATCCTCTGGAGCTCCTTTACAAAACCTTACATACTGTTTGCTTCATTCATATTTGGGTTGTTTTCCTCATAAGAGGAGGCCAGAGAACCCAGATTTTTATGTTTCATGTAAAAAGAGAGAGATATATATATATATATATATATATATATATATATTTGGGTTGTTTTCCTCCAAATAGAAGGCCCGAAAAATTCTTTTTCATTTTGTGGATTCTACTCTAGGCCGACGAACAATTGGAATTTTTTTCGCTTGAGCAAGGGAACATTTTGAACTTGCATGCCCTATTCTGGGATGGGGCTATGTGAAAAGTCTGAACATTTTTGGCTGTAAACTGGGAAGAGATTGGATCTCTCGCAAGAAATGCTTAAATGTATGTACCCAAATAAATTTTTATAAATATAATGAGTTCAATTTTTTCTTTGGAAAAAAAAAAAAAAACATATATAAATAATATATTAAGGTGTATATAGATTATTTCATATGTAAAACTTACAAATTTCAACACACACAACCCAACTCGACCCGAACACGTTTTCTTGGGTGCCCTCACACAGCACGACCCGACCCACCTAAACTAAGGCACACGGGAGACAATGTAAAATAGGTCACAAAAGCAAGCACATTAAGGGATATGGGAGGTCACAACTTAGAATTTTTTATAAGGCCTCCCTCACATGACCTGGTCCAACCCAACCCGAATGCGTTTCCATGGGCATCCTCACACAGCTAGACCTGACCTGCCCAAACGAAGGCACCAAGGAGAACCAAATGGAAAATGGGTTGCACGAACATGCACAATGCACATGGACAGTCACAACTTGACATTTTTGATTCAACCACCCTCACACGACCCAACCCAACCTGACCTAAATGCCTTTCCTTGGGCGCCCTCACATGACATGACCCGACCCGCCCAAACAAAGGCACAAGGGAGTGAATGCTAAATGGGTCGCACAAACATGCATAAGGCACATGGCTGGTCACAAATTAGCATTTTTTATATGGTCACCCTGAACCAACCTGACCCAAATGCGTTTCCTTAGGCGCCCTCACACGGCACGACCCAACCTGACCCATCCCAAACGTGTTTCCTTGGGTGCCCTCACACGACTTTCCCCAATGAAGGCACAAGGGAGAAAATGGAAAATGGGTCACACCAACGTGCACAAGGCACATGGGTGGTCACAACTTACCATTTTTTATGCGACCTCCCTCACATGACCCAACTTGAACAGTTTCCTTGGGCGCCCTCACACGGCATGACTTGACTCGACCCGACCCGAATGTGTTTCCATAGGAGCCCTCACACTACCTGACCTAACAAGACCCGAATCACCCTAAACACATTTCCTTGGGTGCCCTCACACTACCCGACCTAACCCGAATGCATTTCCTTAGAAGCCACTCACACGACCCTACGTCCAGACCTGCCCGAACAAAGGCAGAAGGGAGCAAAAGGAAAATGGTCACACAAATGTGGACCACAAGGCACTTGGGCAATCAGAACTTAGAACTTTTGGGACCACCTACCTCACATGGCCCGACCTGAATGAGTTTCGTTGGGTGCCCTCACATGACACAACCCGACCCACCCGAACGAAGGCGGAAGGGAGAAAATGACAAACGGGTCACACGAATATGCACAAGGGACACGGGGGGTCACTACTTAGAATTTTTTATATCACCACCCTCACATGACTCGATCCCGCAACTGGCCCAAACGTGATTTGTTGGGTACCCTCACAGGACCCGACCCGACCCGACCCACCTGAACGCGTTTTCCTGGGCACCCTCACAAGACCCCACCCGACCCGACTCGACCTACCCTAACGTGTTTCCTAGGGTGCCCCTACAAGACTTGACTCGACCTAACCTGCCCAACCGCTTTTCCTTTGGCACTCCCACATGGCATGACCCGACCCAACCGACATGAATGCGTTCCCTTGGGTGCCTTCACATGACCCGACCTGACCCGACCCGATCTGAATAAAACGACAAGGCTGTAGTTTGTATCAAATCTTTGACATTATGTTGGTTGGTATTAGTAAAAAATTGGCATTTGCAAGACATTGGTCAAGGTCGAAGCTGCATAACAAGACATTGCAAGTTGGGAATAGTGTCAAGGGAGGAATTTTCAGACCTTGTAGTACAAGTTTAGGCATATGAAAGAAGAGCACCCACAGATTCGTGTTGAAATTGTAGTCTTGGAGGAGAATTTTTAAGTAGAGATTCTTCTACTTGGTTGGGTAATGGAGGAGGATGGAACTGTAGATTGTGATGAAGAAGAAGAAGTTGAGACATGTGAAGAAGAGGATGTTCCAGATGTGTCAATGATAGAGGAATAACTTGATGAACATGTTGGACCAGGATCATGCACTTTGTAGACATTGATGATGGAGGAAACTTACAGGGGTTAGGGTTTAGGGGTTAATGGGAGTATGGTTTATGGGGTTAAATGGGTTAGGTTCTAGCGGTTTAGGGGGTTAAATGGGTTAGCAGTCAAGAATTATGGTTTAAGGGGTTAAGGATTGAGGGTTTAGAGGTTTAGGGTTTAGGGGGTTAAATGGGTTAGGAGTTTAGGGGTTTAGGAGGTTAAATAGGTTAGGGATAAGGTTTTAGGGGTTAGGGGTTAAAGGTTTAGAGGTTTAGGGTTTAGGGGTTAAGTGGGTTGGGTGTTTATCTATTTAGGGAGTTAAATGGGTTAGGATTTTAGGAGTTTATAGGGTTATATGGGTTAGGGGTTAGGAATTAGGTTTTAAGGGGATATAGGTTAAGAATTTAGAGGTTTAGGGTTTCGGAGGTTAAATGGGTTAGGTGTTTAGGGGTTTATGTGGTTAAATGGGTTATGGGTTAGGGGTTAACAGTTTAGAGGTTTAGGGTTTAGGGGTCAAATGGGTTAGGGGTTCAGGGGTTTACGAGTTTAAATGGGTTAGGGGTTGGGATATGTGGCTAAGGATTCAAGCTCCATGGAAAAAACTAAAGTCATCAAAAACCTTAAAGGTTTGAAAGAATTTTCTAATATACCTTTCCTAAAAGACAAACCCCATTGGATATAAGATTCCAAAGTTGTATTTGTGGCAAGTATTTCATCTTGAAAGGTGGAGGGAACTGAACACAAAGTAGAAGGAAAAAATCTATTGATTAAAACTTAAGACTAATTGTGGAAAACTCTCAAATGGAATATTTGGGTATAGAGGCCTTAGAACAATAGGGAGGCTCAAATATTTCTCATCCATGAAAATTCTGGTTTTGGCAAAGTCAGAGGTCTATGAGGTGCGCATAAGAAGCTAGCCCAAAAAAAAATTCTTATCATTTACAAAGAAGATATTATAATTGTATGGGAGCCTACTCCCCACCAACCTGTAGAGTAGTTCTAGAGGAGTTCTCAAGATACCGATTGCGAAAAAATTATTTAAAAAAAAAGAAGCAATTGATGCACCACAAAATCTTGTCATTAATAGATCAAGAAAGAAATTAAAATCTTCCATTACAGAGCTGACCTTGAGTTGGTCATATTCCCATTTTTGATATACGAAATTGCCATATCATGAACTCACATTGAGGAATCTTCAATTTATGTCAACATACTCCATTTGTAAATGGCCAGTATGCTTATAATGTTAGATGGAGTAGGCTGCACAAAACTAGGGTTGTAGATCCTTGCAATGATAAATTTGGTTTCTTGGCTTACAATGCAGTGTAAGTAATGGTTCATTTTGTTCATACTTCGTTCTCAAATGTTGGAGGTGTTTTATTTTATATATTATATTCCTAGAACTCCAACATGACTTGATAAGAATGGAGACTTGTTTGCTTCTGTTTTGAGTTGTTTTTGGAAGCCATTGATGGTTGTTATCTCTTAAAGGAAAGAAACATTAATGCAGGTTTTTTACCCTTGTTTGTAATAAAGAAAAATCCAACCAAAATCTAATTCTGTCGACTAGATAGAATGTCTATCATACCTTAATTTTACAAGCCTGTGGATGCTTGATAAATCTAAAATCATACACTTATGTACTAGAAATTCACCATTGGCTAACCCACAACCTTATATAAGAGCCAACTCCAAAAATATAAAAATAGCCCAGGGCATCAATATCCCCATCAGGAAAGGATGATGACCTGGTGCAGATCCTATGGAGAAACTAAGGATAAACCCAAGCAAAGAAGATCCTTCGATACGACACAATACAACGTAACCTGACCTGCCCAAATGCGTATCCTTGGGCACCCTCACACGAAACGTCTTGACCTGACTCAACCAAACGTGTTTCTTTGTGCATTCTCACATGGCACGACCTAACCCCACCCACCGGAACACGTTTCCTTGGGAGCCCTTACACGACTCACCCAGACGCATTTCCTCGGGTTCCCTCACATGACACGACCTAACCTGACCCACGTGAATGTGTTTTCCTAGGCGCCCTCACATGACAAGGCCCAACTTGACCCACCCGAATGTGTTTCCTTGGGCACCCTCACACAACAAAACCTGACCCAACCCGACCCGACCCCCCCGAACATTGAAGGAACGAGGGAGAAAATGACAAATGGGTCGAACAAACATGCACAAGGCACATGGGTAGTCACAAATTAACATTTTTTATAAAGCCTCCCTCACAAGACCCAACCCGAACACGTTTCCTTGCGCACCCTCACACGGCATGAACCGACCTGCTCGAATGAAGGCACGAGGGATAAAATGGAAAATGGATCACAAAAACGTGCACAAGGTACACAAGTGGTCATAACTTACTATTTTTGGTATGGGCACCCTCACACGACACGACCTAACCTGACATGACCTGTCCGAACACATTTCCTTGGGCGTCCTAACATGACACAACCCTACCCGATCTGCCTGAATGCATTTCCTTCGGCAACCTCACATGGAATGACCCAACCCAACTTGCCCAAATGCATTTTCCTTGGCACCATCACATGACATGACCCACCCCAACCTGACCTACCTGAACGCATTTTTTTGGGTGTCCTCACATGACACGACCAGACCCAACCCGCCTTAACGTGTTTCCTTGGGCGCCCTCTCACAACAATCCAACACATATATGGGTGCCCTCACGTGACCCGACCCAACCTGTATGGACTCGCCCGAATGGGTTTCGTTGGGCGCCCTCACATGACACGACCCGACCTGACCCACCTAAACACATTTCCTTAACTACCCTCACACGACTTGACCCGACCCACATGAACGTGTTTCCTTGGGTGCCCTCACACAACTCGACTCGAACTGACCTGGCCCACCCAAATGCATTTCCTTGGGTGCCCTCACATGTACTAACCTGTCGACATGCATTTCCTCGAGCACCCTCACATTACATGACCTGACCTGACCTAACCCGACCTGACCCGAGCCGCCCGAACATGTTTCTTTAGGCGCCGTCACATGACATGACTAGAACCGACCCACCCAAACACGTTTCCTTGGGCGGCCTCACATGACACAACCTAACTCGACCTGACCTGACCCACCTGAATGCGTTTCCTTGGGCGCCCTCACATGATCTGACAAGACCAGACCCGGATGCATTCCCTGGGCACCCTCACATGATCCAACAAGACCTGACCCAGTCACATTCCTTGGGTACCCTCACATGACCCGACCTGACCTGACCTCCCTGAACATATTTTCTTGGGTGCCCTCATATTACGACACGACTCGACCCAACCAAACCTGAACTCGTTTCCTTGAGTGCCATCACACTACCTGACCCGACCTGACCTAAACCGCTTGAATATCGAAGGCACAAGGGAGAAAACAATAAACAGGTCATACAAATGTGCACAAGGCACACATATGGTCACAACTTAGAATTTTTTATACAGCCTCCCTCACAGGATCAAATCTGAATGCATTTCTTATGGTGCCCTCACACAACACAACCTGAACTTCCAGAATGAAGGGCGTACGAGGGAGCAAACAAAAAACTGATTGCACAAACATGCAAAAGCAACATGGGAAGTCACAACTTATAATTTTTGATATGGCCACCCTTGCCCGACTGAACTTGACACGACCCATCCCACTCGAATGTGTTTTCTTGAGCGGCCTCACACAACATGACCTGAACAGATGAGACCCAACCCACCTTAACGCATTTCCTTGGGTGCCCTCACACAACCCGAAATGACCTGACCCTGACGCATTCCTTGGGAGCCCTCACAGTAAGACACAACCTGACCTAGCTCGACCCGAATAGATTTCCTTGGGCCCCATCACATGACTCAACCTAACCCACACTAACGCATTTCCTTAGGTGGCCTCCCACAACATGACCCAACTAGACCCGACTTGACCTACCCGAACCTATTTCATTAAGTGCGCTCACATGACCCGACCCGACCTTCTTGAACCTATTTCATTAGGTGCGCTCACATGACCCAACCCGAACTTGTTCCTTGGCCCCCCTCACATAACCTGACATGACCTGACCCAGACATGTTTTTTGGCCACCCTCACATAACCTGACATGACCTGAACCAGACGTGTTTTTTGGGCCCCCTCACAGGACTTGACACAACCCGACCCACCCGAACGACATGTTTCCTTGGTCTCCCTCACACAGCATGACCCGACCCAACTGCATTTACTTGGGCACCCTCAAATGACCTGATCACATGACCTAACCCAAACACGTTCCTTGTGAACCCTCACATGACCCGACGTGACCTGACCCAGACACGTTCCTTGGGTGCTCTCACAAGACTTGACCAGACTTGACCTGTCAAAATTAAACATTTCTTTAGGCGCCCTCACACGACATGACCCTACCCCACCTGATCCATCCCGAACATGTTTACTTGGGCGCCGTCACACAAAAACATCACTATTCCAACGATGCGTTCATACATGTCGAAACTCCGACATTAGGCAAAAATCTCGCACTTCTAATGGAATCCAAAATGTCACGATTTCGACGCATTGTTCCTAAGTGTCGCACTTCCAACGCTTTGTTCCTAAAAGCCTCACTTCTGACATTTTGTTCCTAAACATCGCACTTTCGATGCTTTGTTCCTAAACGTCCCATTTTTGACACTTTGTTCCTAAACGTCACACTTCTGATGTTGTGCCTCGAACCGTCACTCTTTTGATGATACCCCTAAATGTCAATATTCTGATGATACTCCCTAAACGTCGATAGAGCGATGTTGGTTTGTAGGATTTAAAAAATTGAAAAAAATTGGGGAAAAAGTGTCAAAACA
Organism: Pinus albicaulis; assembly: GCA_034641835.2. Classification (NCBI taxonomy): domain Eukaryota; kingdom Viridiplantae; phylum Streptophyta; class Pinopsida; order Pinales; family Pinaceae; genus Pinus; species Pinus albicaulis. Next base: position 189,547,492 of record CM076580.1, read on the forward strand.
TTTACCATATGTACTAGTGCAACAATTAACACGGGCTAGGAGGACTTCCCATCATTTACTATAGAATTCCTTCTCCACACACAAGTATTGGGTTCCAAAAAATTCTCCTCGCTAATCAGACCCTTAACCTTATCAATCTCCACTCTACCAAACACCTTTTTGCTTGAAGGTGTTGCACACTAACCACCAACTTGGACACTATCACAATGTGCTCCAGCATACAATAAGCGCCCAATCCATGTCCACAATTTTTCCACTCTCATGTTACCCTCCAACAGTCCACGAGTGACATAGTCGACGTTGTAGCCTATGCACCTACCTAGGACATCCTTGCACCTAGGAGACCCTTACACATGACTTCCCACAGACTCCACCTATTTGCAAATTTGATTCTATAATAGAGGATTTATTTCACAAATGTAGGCACATCAATTTGTCCTCACCTATGACATTTGTCCAGCTCTCATCCAATCATCACCAAGATACCATCTCCAACTCCCTACTGCTACTCTATTTCCTTGGGATATGTGGATTCATAGTACTAGTTAGGCCACACAAAATCAACCCAAAATTACTTTCTAATCACTCTATAATCCTCTCCCAAAGGCATGTATCATTTTTTCTCCAAAATAAACATCAAATGCAATGCTCAGTTCTTAAGGACCCTCATCAAAAACTCCTACAACACTATTTTACCAACAACAACCAAAATAACACTTAAACACATTGATATGACTCCTTTTCAGATTTTTGGCTTCCCTTCTTGACTGTGGTTGAAATCGGAGAGTAATCCTAGACCTCTCAGCACACCCAATTAGCCTTAAAATTCATTGTTGTAGCACCCAATACCCGCGGCCCAGAACAGTGCCAAAACACACCATGACTTAACATAAAATAGACCCACTCTTACCTCTATGACAACAGCTTCAATCAATAATAAATACACACTCATAATTGGAGAAAAAGTCACTCCATAATAATATTCCTAGCCTCCATGGTGATTCATTAGATATAAATTATTTTTCTGCTAATGAACTAGCCTAAACAGAGAGATATACTCCTCAAAGTCAGCGTCCTTGCATCTTCATCCTTCTTCCCTAGATCCAAAATAATTTTAGAGCTCTTCTTATGATGTATATGCACTTAGATATAGTCATATTTATTATAAGGCCTCTATTTATATGCTTTATGTGAGCATTGAAAAACCGTCCAAAGGGCACCTCTAACACAAGGCTCATCTTCCTTTCTATCTCTCTTTGCCAAACATAACAAACAAAAAATAATATATTTACTTGTAGAACTGATAATTCTATGATTTTCATTGCGATGGATTCATCTCAATGAGTACTATCATACTCATTCATCACATGTCAAAATATCTCCATATTTTTGTCCCCAACATGATTGGGTGAAAAACCCCAAGCTTGGGTTCCAAGCTCACAGGCCTACATGTGGTGCTTTACCCTCCAAAACCAAAACACTATGGCTTGGAGTACATCCAAAGCTACACAAAAATAAATACTCCCTCTTAGCGTTATAGTTACTTCCAAGGCTAAGAGGTAACCATCAACATCCCTGATGACACTAAGTCATCACTGCAGCGTAATATGTAGATGAACTCGTCAATATTTATAATTCCTCTGCATCATCACATTTGAACCTAAAGATATAGAACCTCCTTAGGGTTTTTCCCTATAAGGCTACACTACCTTTAGACTACAATATATCAACTGGATCAATCGTACAAGCACTCATCCACCTGCATCAAATACCACTCGTGAAAATCCCTCGAATCTTGGATATGCAACATCGTGATTTGATTAATACTCAAGCCTAATAACCTGTACTCCATCACATGATGCCATCTCAATCAACCTAATCTCATCCATGCCAAAGAAACCCTCAAGTTGTCCCAACCATCCATGGCAAGTGAAAGGAATTCCAATATCAAAAACTTGCCCTACAACAAAGTGTTGTTCACCAGGTTCACCACCAAGCCACCATAACTCCCATCCAACCTCGTTGCCAAGCCAGTCAAGAACACATGTCCATGTATTGAGCTGAACCCTCTACTCAATGATCTATATAACGAAAGCTCCCTTTGATTTTCTTCGATTTGCACACTTTGATTCACTCTCCCTCAAAGTAGTTCATATATGCGTTAAAACCATGTTTAATTTCCATCACCTTAGGTCTAAGCTAGAGTCTTAAAATAACTGATGCTACAAAACCCAGAATCTCAACCATGAACTACTTTGTATAGAAAAAATATAAAGCAGTAAATCACACATGCACAGAATATAAACAACCTTTTAAATATTTCAACCCAACTTTGTTATATTAATCTAACTGATATCGTACAATAGTCTAAGGCTCCTATAGCAGGGATAATTACCCTCATACATCCATTAGTACAAGATACAAAACAAGATACTCTAACTATATAGTTGTAGCATTCTCTCACAACTGTTCTCAGTTGTATATTTTCTTCGTTCTGTCCTTTGGATTCGGATCTATAGCTCTTGCCTCTATCGATGCTCCAAGTCCATCTGGCCACTGAATCTTGACTATTGAATATTTTTTCTATTTTTCCCTTCATCGCTCAAGGGCACAACACATCGAGACTCCTATCGCGTTTTTCAGAAATTCAGTTGTGAAAAACACTCAATCTTCCCACTACTCCTCCTCAGCTACTCAGACACTTCAACCCACTATGATCTTCCTGCGTTGCTCCAATGAAGACAAACATAGGGTAGGGAGGGCTGCCATCTATCGCTGTAATATTTCCATCTCCCGCAATGAACATGGGCTAGGAGGAATTACCATCATATGTTGTAGAATTCCTTCTCCACACATGAGTCTTGGGCTCCAAAAACTAATCTTGGTTAATCATTCCCTTGACCTCATCATCTGCCACTATAGTAACCACCTTTGCCCATCAAGGTGTTGAAAACTAGGCTCCAACATAGACATTATCATGTTCTCTCGAGTAGGCCACAAGTGCCCAATCCACATACATATTTGGTCCACTCTCATGCTTCCCTCCAATATTCCATGAGTCACCAAGTCCACCTCATAGCATCTGTACCTAGCTAGAGAACCCCCACACCTAGGATACCCTTACACATGGTTTCCCACATACTCCACAATTCCACCTTTTTCTTCTTCAATAGAGGAGTTGTTGCTAAAATCTAGGCACATCAATCTACCCTCACCTAGGAAATCCATCCCACCATCATCAAATCATCACCAAGAGACCATATACGACTCCCTTTTTCTACTCTTTTTTGATGGGATATTTGCATTCATAGGACTGGCTACAGCACACAACAACAACCCAAAATCACTTTCCAATCACTGTATAATCATCTCAAAAATGCCTCTTCCTAACAAGCACGTAAACACTTGGGGATGACTATTTTTATAACTGAAAACTTACCATGTTGGTTGTTGCTAATATTGGAGAGTTCTCATAGGCCTCTTGGCTCACTGAAATAGCCCACCAAATCACTATTGTGGAACCCAAAACTTGCAGCAGAGAACAATGCCAAAACACACCATAAATTAACATAAAAGATACCCACTCTTACCTTTGTTGCAGTGGCTCCAACCAACACAAAATAAGAATTTAGAACTGAAGAAAAATAACGCCATAATTTTCTTCCTAGCCTCCACGGTGATGCCTTAGACCTACATTATTTTTCTCCCAAGGAACATTCCTAAATGCAGAGGTATCCTCCTCCAACTCAGCTTCCTTGCATCTTCATCCTTCAGCCCTAGATTTGCACTAATTTTCGAGATATTCTTGTGATGTACATGCACTTGGATATCTTCATATGAGGTCTCACAAAGCATCTATTTATATTCTTTATGTGAGTATTGAACAACCCTCGAAAGGGATTCTCTAACACAAGGCTAACTTGCCTTTGTGTCTCTCTTTTCCCACTATAACACATAAAAAATAATATCTTCAATTGTAGACCTCAGAATTTGATGATTTTTACTGTGATGTATTCGTCTCAATGAGTACTATCATCCCCATTCATCACATGTTGAGATATATCCTTAGTTTTGTACCCAACATTGATGGGTGAAAAACCCAAAGCCTAGGTTCGAATGCCACAAGCCTACTTGTGGAAATTTTCCCTCCAAAACCCAAAAACTAGGGCTTGGAGTACCTCCCAAGCCACACAAAAATAAACACAACACATTGAAATAAATTATGACAGAGAACATGAGCTTAATTTTATTAAAATCCATTATATCTACAACACTACTCCGATTACTAAACTAACTCCCGAGTTGTAGAGAATAAGCATGCAAAAGCATAAAGAATGACATCTATCAATTTCGAAGAAATCATAAACAAAGGATTTTATATTGAGATTGTAAATATTTACAATCACTCTTCCCACAAGAGATCTGATAGGAAACCCTAAAATCACAAGTTCTTATAGCTTAACATCTAGTGAAATAAAAATAAAAATAAAAGACATGAAATTATTTTAAACAAGAACATGAAACAAATATAGAAGAGGGACTAAAGCCTCTGGGTTTAGCCCAAACCCAAGGGTTTTGGCCCTCTAAAACTAACTCGAATGCAAATCATTAACAGAAAATAGTAGTCTCATACATCATTTCAAAGTTAAGAATAACAATCTCAAGCACTAGGTTTAGTGACTACTCTTACTTGAGGCAAAAATTCAAATCCTAATGGGCCTTTCAGCTGGTGTATTTATACAAAAAGATAGTTGATGGAAGCTCCCTCGAAAATAGGAGTGATTCACTTCAAGATCTCCAAAATTGTGGATATGTTTCTCCTTGAGCTTCACATGTAGTTGGATTCACTCAGTTATCAATGAATTTGAGCTTGTGAGTGAGGATTTTGTGATCTCAAACCGAGTTAGAGAAAGGAGGTGGAAAAGCCCCCCTATATTCTTCTTACACGATTTTTTGGTCATCTAACTTATTATTATTAGATGGACCCAAGTACACCATGTAGGACCAATTTAACCCTAATTAAAATGGCTTTCACTATGAAAAATAACTTAGTAAGCCACATTTATTAAGTTTTTTATGGTCTAAACAGGAAACCCCATAAGGAAATATTAAATAAATCTACGTTTGTTTGATTTTCCTCAAGGAATAATTAGTTAAACAACAATTTAATTAATATTCTTGGTTATATTTAACCCAAAACAGGGAAATTAATTAGATAAATCATTATTTATCTTATTATTTTCTAGGAATTATTATCTAAACCTTATTTAAATAATATTCCTTGTTAAATATGACTAAATCATTCATAAGTAATTAAAAAAATTAGTATTTATTTGATTATTACTCAACCATATCCTTAAAATAATAAATAAATCATTCATTTATTTATTATTTACAAATAAAGGGGTTTGACCCAAGTCAAATTATTTTTCCCTCCAAGAAATATAATAAAATATTTCATAAAATTTGGATCTTGATCTGGTAATAATATTTTAACTATGCAAAAATATCTAGACTAGCTCAATATTTTGTTATAAATAGAAGGGTTTTTCCATTCATTCACTACCTTTTGTTGCCTAAAGATCACTCTGGATCTATACTTTTGGTCTGACTTTGATCCACCATCATTTTTATATTTTTCTACCATTTTCTTATGAGCTCCCTTTGAGTTCCTTCTGTCCATATTCTTGGGGAATCGCTCAAGATCATCAAATGGGTTAACAAGGAATTTGTTTATTCAAATTATGTTTTATGTCCTATCCTTGAAGAATGCCAGTTACTAAAGGATGATTTTACTCACATTCATTTATGCCATATTTACAGGGAAAGGAATGTCGCTGCAAACATCCCTTTGAAGGAGTGTTTACAACAAAATTCAGGTAGCTAGAGGACATGAGAAATAAGGCTGAAAGGTTCTGTGGAGTTAGACCATCCTCCATTTTCTTCAGTGGTTATCAGTTGTTTTTTCTCTATATGGTTACTTTCGTATTTTCATAATTTGTATTGTTGAAAATGACAATATGTATGCTCCACAAAACTTGGTTGAGGATCAGATCCTCTGGAGCTCCTCTACAAAACCTTATATATTATTTGCTTCATTCCTATTTGGGTTTTTTTCCTCAAAAGATATATATTTTTTGTCTTTTAGGTTGTTTTCCTCCAAACAAGAGGCCCAGATTTTTTTTTTTTTTGGTGGATTCTACTCTAAGGCGACGAACAGTTGGCTTTTTTTCCCTTGAGTAAGGGAAAATTTTGAACTTCCACGCCCTATTCTGGGATGGGGCTATGTGAAAAGGATGAACATTTTTGGTCGTAAATAGGGAAGAGATTGGATCTCTCGCAAGAAATGCTTAAATGTATGTATGCAGACAACTTTTTATAAATATAACGAGTTCAATTTTTTCTTTCAAAAAAAAACTAAAATATGAATATATATAAATAAGATATTAAGGTGTATATAGATTATTTCATATGTAAAACTTACAACTTTCAACACACATGACCCAACTCGACCTAAACACGTTTTCTTGGGCACCCTCACATGGCACGACCCGACCCACATAAACTAAGGTAGAACGGAGAAAATGGAAAATAGGTCGCACAAGCGTGCACATTAAGGGATATGGGAGGTCACAACTTAGCATTTTTTATAAGGCCTCCCTCACACGACCTGGCCTGACCCGACCTGAACGTGTTTGCATGGGCGCCCTCACACGAATAGACCTAACCCGCCCAAACGAAGACACCAAAGAGCACCAAATAAAAAATGGGTCGCACGAACATGCACAATGCACACGGGCAGTCACAACTTGACATTTTTGATACAACCACCCTCACACGACCCAACTCGACCTGACCTAAATGCCTTTCCTTGGGCGCCTTCACACGACATGAACCGACCCGCCCAAGCAAAGGCACAAGGGAGCTAATGGTAAATGGGTCGCATGAACGTGCACAAGGTACATGGGCGGTCACAAATTAGCATTTTTTGTACGGTTCCCTAAACCAAACCAACCCAAATGTGTTTCCTTAGACACCCCACACAGCATGAACCAACCTGACCCGTCCCGAACGTGTTTTCTTGGGTGCCCTCACACGACTCGCCGCAACAAAGGCATAAGGGAGCAAAGGGAAAATGGGTCACAGCAACATGCACAAGGCACATGGGTGGTCACAACTTACTGTTTTTGATGCGACCTCCCTCACACGACCCAACTTGAACGCGTTTCCTTGGGCGCCCTCACACGACATGACCCGACCCGACCTGACCTGAATGTGTTTCCAAAGGATCCCTCACACTACCTGACCTAACAGGACCTGACTCGCCCTGAACGCGTTTCCTTAGGTGACCTCACACTACCCAAATTGAGCTGAATGCATTTCCTTGGACGCCCTCACATGACCCTATGTCCAGACCTCCTCAAACGAAGGTAGAAGGGAGAAAAAGGAAAATGGGTCACACAAATGTGCAGCACAAGGCACATGGGCAATTATAACTTAGAACTTTTGATACCAACTCCCTCACACAACCTGAACTGAATATGTTTCATTGGGTGCCCTCACACAACATGACCCAACTCGCCCTAACGAAGGCACAAAGGGGAAAATGACAAACGGGTCGCACGAACATTCACAAGGCACACGTGGGGTACTACTTATCATTTTTTATACGGCCACCCTCACATGACCCGATCCCACGACCCACCCGAACGTGTTTCGTTGGGTACCCTCACAGTACCCAACCCGACCCGACCCATCCAAACACATTTTCCTGGGCACCCTCATAGGACTCGACCCGACCCGACTTGACCAGCCCAAACGTGTTTCTTAGGGTGCCCTTACAAGACTTGACCCGACCCAACCTGCCCAAACGATTTTCCTTGGGCACTGCCACACCGTACGACTCAACCTGACCAACATGAACGTGTTCCCTTGGGCGCCCTCACATGACCCGACCCGACCAGCCCGACCCGACCCGACCTGAATCCAATAAAAAGGCTACAGTTTGTATCGAATATTGGACATTATGTTGGTTGGTCTTAGTGAAACATTGGCATGGGAAAGACATTGGTCAAGGTCGAAGCTACATAAAAAGACATTGCAAGTTGGGAATAGTGTCAAGGGAGGAATTTTCAGACATTGTAGTACAGGTTGAGGCATATCAAAGAAGAGCACCCATGGATTTGTGTTGAACTTGGAGGCTTGGAGGAGAATTTTGAAGTAGAGCTTCTTCTACTTGGTTGGGAAATGGAGGAGGATGGAACTGCAGATTGTGACGAAGAAGAAGAAGCTGAGACATGTGAAGAAGAGGATGTTCCAGATGTGTCAATGATAGAGGAATAACTTGATGAACATGTTGGACTAGGATCATGCACTTTGCAGACATTGATGATGGAGGACACTTTTAGGGGTTAGGGTTTAGGGGTTAATGGGAGTAGGGCTTATGGGGTTAAATGGGTTAGGGTTCTAGGGGTTTAGGGGGTTAAATGGGTTAGTGGTTGGAAATTAGGGTTTAAGCGATTAATGGTTGAGGGTTTAGAGGTTTAGGGTTTAGGGGGTTAAGTGGGTTAGGAGTTTAGGGGTTTAGGGGGTTAAATGGGCTAGGGGTTAAGCCTTTAGGGGTTAGGGGTTAAGGGTTTAGAGGTTTAGGGTTTAGGGGTTAAATTTGTTGGGGGTTTAGGTACTTAGGGAGTTAAATGGGTTAGGATTTTATGGGTTTAGAGGGTTATATGGTTTAGGGGTTGGGAATTAGAGTTTAAGGGGCTAGGGATTAAGAATTTAGAGGTTTAGGGTTTAGGAGGTTAAATGGGTTAGGGGTTTAAGGGTTTATGGGGTTAAATGGGTTATGGGTTAGGGGTTAACGATTTAGAGGTTTAGGGTTTATGGGTCAAATGGGTTAGGGGTTCATAGGTTTACTGAGTTAAATGGGTTAGGGGTTGGGATCCGTGGCTAAGGATTCAAGCTCCATGGAAAAATCTAAAGTCATAAAAAACCTTAATGGTTTGAAAGAATTTTATAAAATACCTTTCCTAATAGACAAACCCCATTGGATATAAGATTCGAAAGTTGTATTTGTAGCAATTATTTCATCTTGAAAGGTGGAGGGAACTGAAAACAAAGTAGAAGGAAAAAATCTATCGATCAAAACTTAAGACTAATTGTTGAAAACTCTCAAATGGAATATTTGGGTATAGATGGAAAAATAAATATGACTATGAGATTAAGCCTTAGAACAATAGGGAGGCTCAAATATTTCTCATCCATGAAAATTCTGGTTTTGGAAAAGTCAAAGGGCTATGAGGTGCGCATAAGAAGCTATCCCACAAAAGAGTTCTTATCATTTACAAAGTAGATATTATAATAATCTGGGAGCCTTCTCCCCACCAACCTATAGAGTAGTTCTAGAGGAGTCCTCAAGATACCAATTACAAAAAAAATATTTAAAAAAAAAAACCAATTGATGCACCAAAAAATCATGCCATCAATAGATCAAGAAAGAAATTTAAATCTTTCATTACAGATCTGACCTTGAGTCTGTCATATTCCCATTTTTGTTGTACGAAATTTCCATATCATAAAATCACATCAAGGAATATTCAATTTATGTCAACATACTCCATATGTAAATGGCCAGTATGCTTATAATGTTAGATGTAGTAGACTGCACAAAACTAGGATTGTATATCCTTACAATGATAGATTTGGTTTCTTGGCTTACAATGCAGTGTAAGTAATGGTTCATTTTGTTCATACTTCATTTTGAAATGTTCGAGGTGTTTTATTTTATATATTATATTCCTAATGCTCCAACATGACTTGATAAGAATGGAGACTTGTTTTCTTCTATTTTGAGTTGTTTTTGGAAGCCATTGATGTTGGTTCTCTCTTAAAGGAAAGCAACATTGATGCAGGTTGTTTACACATGTTTGTAATCAAGAAAAATCCAGCCAAACTCTAATTTTGTCGACTAGATAGAATGTCTAGCATACCTTAATTTTACATGCCTTTGGATGCTTGATAAATTTGAAATCACACACTTATGTACTAGAAATTCACCATTAACTAACCCAAAACCTTATATAAGAGCCAACTCCAAAAAGAGAAAAATATCCCAGGGCATCAAGATCCCCATCAAGAAAGGATGATGACCGAGTGCAGATCCTATGGAGCAGCTAAGGATAACCCCAAGCAAAGCAGACCCTTGGATACGACACAACCCAACTTGACCCAACCTACCCAAATGCATTTCCTTGGTCACCCTCACATGAAATGACTCAACCTGACTCACCTGAACGTGTTTCCTTGTGCACCCTCAAATGACATGACCTGACCCTGCCTGCCCGAATACATTTCCTTGGGAGCCCTTACACAACTCCCCCAAACGCATTTCCTCGGGCGCCCTCACATGACACGACCCGACCTGACTCACATGAACACATTTTCCTAGGCACCCTCACATAACAAGGCCCAACCTGACCCACCCGAATGTGTTTCCTTGGGCATCCTCACACGACAAAACCTAACCCAACCCAACCTGGCCCATCTGAATGTTGAAGGAACGAGGGAGAAAATGACAAATGGGTCGAACAAACGTGCAAAAGGCACATCGGTAGTCACAAATTAGCATTTTTTAGAAAAAATCCCTCACACAACCCAACCCAAACATGTTTCCTTGGGTGCCCTCACACGAAATGAACTGACCTGCTCAAACAAAGGCATGAGGGAGAAAATGGAAAATGGATCGCATAAACGTGCACAAGGTACATGGGTGGTCATAACTTAGCATTGTTGGTACGTCCACCCTCACACGACATGACCTGACCCAACTTGACGTGGATGAACATGTTTCCTTGGGCGACCTCACATGGCATGACCTGACCCGACTTGCCCAAACACATTTTCCTTGGTGCGCTCACATGACATGACCCGACCCAACTTGACCTGCCCAAGCGCATTTCCTTGGGCACCCTCACATGACATGAACTAACACAACCTGTCTGAATGTGTTTCCTTGGGTGCCCTCTCACAACAATCCAACACATATATGGGTGCCCGCACATGACCCAACCCAACCTGTATGGACCCGCCCGAATGGGTTTCGTTGGGTGCCCTCACATGACATGAACCGACCTGACCCACATAAACGCGTTTCCTTAAGTGCCTTCACACAACCTGACCTGACCCACATGAATGAATTTCCTTGGGCGCCCTCACACAACCTGAATTGAACCGACTTGGCCCGCCTGAATGCATTTCCTTGGGTGCCCTCACATGAACTGACCTGTCGGCACGCATTTACTCGAGCGCCCTCACATGACATGACCTGACCCGACCTGACCCGACCCGACCTAACCCGCCCGAATGTGTTTCTTTAGGTTCCCTCACACGACACGAATAGAACTGACCCTCCCAAACATGTTTCGTTGGGCAGCCTCACACGACACGACCTGACTAGACCTGACCCGACCCACCCGAATGCGTTTCCTTGGGCGCCCTCACATGATTCGACAAGACCAGACCCAGACGCATTCCTTGGGCACCCTCACATGATCCAACAAGACTTGATCCAGACGCATTCCTTGGGTTCCCTCACATGACCCAACCTGACCTGACCTGCCCAAACATGTTTCCTTGGGTGCCCTCATATTACGAAATGACTCGACCCAACCTAACTTGATCGCATTTCCCTTAACGGCATCACACTACCTAACCCGACCTAACCTGACCCGCTTGAATGTCGAAGGCACAAGGGAGAAAAAAAATAAACAGGTCACACAAATGTGCACAAGGCACACAAACGGTCACAACTTAGCATTTTTTATACAGCCTCCCCAACAGGATCAAACCAGCATGCATTTCTTGTGGTTCCCTCACACGAGACAACCTGAACTTCCAAAAGGAAGGGCATACAAGGGAGAAAACAAAAAATTGATCGCACAAACATGTAAAAGAAACATGGGCAGTCACAGCTTATAATTTTTGATATGGCCACCCTCGCCCGACCGAGCCTGACATGACCAATCCCGCTCGAACGTGTTTTTTTGAGCGGCCTCACACAATATGACCCGAACGGACAAGACCCAACCCACCTAAACACATTTCCTTTAGTGCCCTCACATGACCCGACATGACCTGACCCTGACACATTCCTTGGGCACCCTCATAGTACGACACACCCCAACCTGGCTCGACTCGAACACATTTCCTTGGGCCCCATCACATGACTCGACCTGACCCGCACGAACGTGTTTCCTTAGGTGGCCTCAGACAACACAACCCAACTAGACCCAACCCGACCTGCCCGAACCCGTTTCCTTAAGTGCCCTCACATGGCACAACCTGGACTGGTTGCTTGGGCGCCTTCACATAACCTGATACGACCTGACCCAGACATGTTTTTTTGGCACCCTCACACGACCTGACATGACCCGACCCACCCGAACGACATGTTTCCTTGTTCGCCTTCACACAGCATGACCTGACCTGACCGCATTTGCTTGGGTGCCATCACACACCTCAAACACATTTCCTTGGGTGCCCTCAGATGACCTGATCACATGACCTAACCAAGACACGTTCCTTGTGCGCCCTCACATGACCCAACATGACCTAAACTAGACACGTTTCTTGGGTGCTCTCACACGACTCGACCCGACCCGACCCACCAGAATTAAATGTTTCTTTGGGCGCCCTCACATGACATGACCCAACCCCACCTGACCCATCCCGAACATGTTTACTTGGGCACCATCACACGAAAACATCGCTATTCCAACGATGCGTTCATACATGTCGCAACTCCGACATTAAGCTAAAATCTCGCACTTCTAATGGTATCCCAAAATGTCACTATTTCGACGCATTATTCCTAAGTGTCGCACTTATGACGCTTTGTTCCTAAAAGCCTCACTTTCGACATTTTGTTCCTAAACGTCGCACTTTCGATGCTTTGTTCCTAAATGTCGCACTTTTGACGCTTTGTTCCTAAAAGTCACACTTTCGATGATTTTCCTCAAGCCGTCTCTCTTTTGATGATACCCCTAAATGTTGATATTCCAATGATACTCCCTAAATGTCGATAGAGTGACACTTATTGGCAGGATTTAAAAAATTGAGAAAAATTGGTGAAAAAGTGTCGAAAAATTGACCATATGTACTAGTGCCACAATTAACATGGGCTAGGAGGAATTCCCATCATTTACTATAGAATTCCTTCTCCACACATAGGTATTGGGTTCCAAAAACTTCTCCTCGCTGATCAGACCCTTAACCTTATCAACTTCCACTCTACCAACCACCTTTTTGCATGAAGGTGTTGCACACTAACTACCAACTTGGACACTATCATGATGTGCTCAAGCATACTGTAAGTTCCCAATCCACATCCACACTTTTTCCACTCTCATGTTACCCTCCAACATTCCATGAGTGACATAGTTGATCTTGTAGCTTGTGCACCTAGCTAGGGCATCCTTCCGCCTAGGAGACACTTACACACGACTTCCCACAAACTCCACCTATTTGCAAATTTGATTCTATAATAGAGGAGTTATTTCATAAATGTAGGCACATCAATTTCTCCTCACCTATGACATTTTTCCAGCTCTCATCCAATCATCACCAAGAGACAATCTCCAACTCCGTCCTGCAACTCTATTTCCTTGGGATATGTGGATTCATAGGACTAGTTAGGCCACACAACATCAACCCAAAATCACTTTCTAATCACTCTGTAATCCTCTCCCAAAGGCCTGTTTCCTTTTTTCTCCAAAATAGACGTCAACTTCAGTGCTTAGTGCTTAAGGACCCTCCTCAAAAACTCCTACAACACTATTTTACCAACAAAAACCAAAATAACCCTTAAACGCATCGATATGACTCTTTTTTATATTTCGGGCTTCCCTTGTTAACTTTCGTTGAAATCAGAGAGTAATCCTAGACTATCGGCTCACCGAATTAGCCTTAAAATTCACTGTTGTAGCACCCAACACCTGCAGCCCAGAACAGTGCAAAAGCTCACCATAACTTAACATAAAAAAAACCCACTCTTACCTCTATGAAAAAAAATTCAATCATCAAGAAATACACACCCATAACTGGAGAAAAAGTCACTCCATAATAATATTCCTAGCCTTCAGGGTGATTCATTAGATCTAAATTAATTTTCTTCCAATGAACTAGCCTAAACGGAGAGATATACTCCTCCAAGTCAGTGTCCTTTCATCTTCATCCTTCTTCCCTAGATCTACACTAATTTTAGAGCTCTTCTTACGATGTATATGCACTTAGATATATTCATAGGTCTCACAAGGCCTCTATTTATATGCTTTATTTGAGGATCGAAAAACCCTCCAAAGGGCACCTCTAACACAAGGCTCACTTTCCTTTCTGTCTCTCTTTTCCCACAATAACAAATAAAAAATAATATATTTACTTGTAGAATTGATAATTTGATGATTTTCATTGTGATGGATTCATATCAATGAGTACTATCATACTCATTCATCACATGTCAAAATATCTCCATAGTTTTGTACCCAACATGATTGGGTGAAAAACCTCAAGCTTGGGTTCCAAGCCCACAAGCCTACATGTGGTGCTTTACCCTCCAAAACCAAAACACTAAGGCTTGGATTACGTCCAAAGATACACAAAAATGAACACTCCCTCCTAGCGTTATAGTTACTTCCAAGGCTAGGAGGTAACCATCAACATCCCTGATGACACTGAGTCATCACTACAGCATAATCTGTAGATGAACTTGTCAATCTTTATAATTCCTCTACCTCATCACATTTTAACCTAAAGATCTAAAAGCTCCTTAGGGTTGCTCCCTATAAGGCTAGAATCCCTTTAGATTACAAGATATCAACTGGATCAATCCTACAAGCACTCAACCACCTGCATCAAATACCACTCATGCAAATCCCTCCAATCTTGGATATGCAATGTCGTGATTTGATGAATACTCGAGCCTACTATCCTGTAGTCCATCACATGATGCCATCTTGATCAACCTGATCTCATCCATGCCAAATAAACCCTCAAGTGGTCCCAACCATCCATGGCAAGTGAAAGGAATTCCATAATGAACAACTTGCTCTACAACAAAGTGTTGTTCACCAGGTCCACCACCAAGCCACTAGAACTCCCATCCAACCTCGTTGCCAAGCCATTCAAGAACACATTTGCATGTATTGAGCTGAACCCTGTACCTAGTTATCTAGATAACAACAACTCCCTTTGATTTTCCTTGATGTGCACACTCTGATTCACTATCGCTCAAATTTGTTCATATACGCTCTAAAACCGTGTTGAATTTCCATGACCTTAGGTCTAAGTTAGATTCTTAAAATAACTGACGCTACAAAACCAAGAATCTCAACCATGAACTACTTTGTACAACAAAAATATAAAGAAGTAAATTACACATGCATAGAATATAAACAAATTTTTAAATATTTCAACCCAACTTTGTTATATTAATCCAACTGATATCGTTCAGCAGTCTAAGGCTCCCGTAGCAAGGATAATTACCCTCATACATCCACTAGTACAAGATACTCTGACCATATAGTTGTAGCATGCTCTCACAACTCTTCTCAGTCGTACCTTGTATTTGTTCGGTCCTTCGGCTTCGGATCTATAGCTCTTGCCTCTATCGATGCTCCAAGTCCATCTAGCCACTGAATCTCGACTATCGAATATTCTCTCTAGTTTTCCCTTCATCGCTCAAGGGCACAAAACATAGAGACTCCTATCCCGTTTTTTACAAATCTAGTTGTGAAAAAATCTCAATATTCCCACTAATCCTCCTCAAATACTCAAGGACTTTAGCCCACTATGATCTTCCTGCGTTACTCCGATGAAGACAAACATAGCGCAAGGAGGGCTTCAATCTATCACTGTAATATCTCCATCTCCCGCAATGAACATGGGCTAGGAGGAATTCGCATCATCTGTTGTATAATTCCTTCTCCACTCACAAGTCTTGGGCTCCAAAAACTAATCTTGGTTGATCATTCCCTTGACCTCATCATCTGCCACTATAGCAACCACCTTTGCCCATCAAGGTTTTGCAAACTAGGCTCCAACATAGACATTATCATGTTCTCTCGAGTAGGCCATAAGTGCCCAATCCACATACATAGTTGGTACACTCTCATGCTTCCCTCCAATAGTCCACAAGTCACCAAGTCCACCTCATAGAATCTGTACCTAGCTAGGGAACCCCCACACCTAGGATACACTTACACATGGTTTCCCACATACTCCACAATTCCACCTTTTTCTTCTTCAATAGAGGAGTTGTTGCTAAAATCTAGGCACATCAATCTACCCTAACCTAGGACATCCATCCCACCATTATCAAATCATCACCAAGAGACCATATACGACTCCCTTTTGCTACTTTGTTTCAATGGTATATTTTCATTCATAAGACTGGTTACGGCACACAACAACAACCCAAAACAGCTTTCCAATCACTGTGTAATCGTCTCCAAAATGCCTCTTCCTAAAGAGCGCTTAAACACATGGAGATGACTCTTTTTATAACTGAAAACTTACCTTGTTGGTTGTTGCTAATATAGGAGAGTGCTCCTAGGCCTCTTCCCTAACCCAAATAGCCCTCCAAATCTCTTTTGTAGAACCCAAAACTTGCAGTCGAGAACAATGCCAAAACACACCATAAATTAACATAAAACATACCCACTCTTAGCTTTGTTGCAATGGCTTCAATCAACACAAAAGATGCATTCAGAATTGGAGAAAAATCACGCCATAATATTGTTCCTAGCATCCACGATGATGCCTTAGACCTTCGTTATTTTTCTCCCAAGGAACATTCCTAGATGCATAGGTATCCTCCTCCTACTCAACTTCCTTGCATGTTCATCCTTCAACCCTAGATTTGTGCTAATTTTAGAGATCTTCTTGTGATGTAGATGCACTTGGATATCTTCATATGAGGTCTCACAAAGAATCTATTTATATTCTTTATGTGAGTATTGAACAACCCTCAAAAGGGATTCTCTAACACAAGGTTGACTTGCCTTTGTGTCTCTCTTTTCCCACTATAACACATAAAAATTATTATCCTCAATTGTAGACCTCAGAATTTGATGATTTTCACTATGATGTATTCGTCTCAATGAGTACTATCATCCCCATTCATCACATGTCGAAATCTATCCTTAGTTTTGTACCCAACATCGATGGGTGAAAAACCCAAAGCTTGGGTTCGAATGCCACAAGCCTACTTGTGGCGCTTTTCCCTCCAAAACCCAAAAACTAGGGCTTAGAGTACCTCCCAATCCACACAAATATCAACACAACACATTGAAATAAATTATGATGGAAAATATGAGTTGAATTTTATTAAAATCTATTATATCTACAACAATACTCCGATTACTAAACTAACTCCTGACTTGCAGAGAATAAGCATGCAAAAGCATCACAAATGACATCTATCAATTTTGAAGAAATCATAAACAAAGGTTTTTATATTGAGATTGTAAATATTTCCAATCACTCTTCCCACAAGAGATGTGATAGGAAACCCTACAATCACAATTTTTTATAGCTTAACATCTAGTGAAAAAAAAAAAAAAAGACATGAAATTATTTTAAACAAGAACATGAAAGAAATATAGAAGAGGGACTAAAGCCTCTGGGTTCAGCCCAAACCCAAGGGTTTTGGCCCTCTAATATTAACTCGAATGCAAATCAATGGCACAATTCTCATTAACAGAAAATAGTAGTCTCATACATCATTGGAAAGTTAAGAATAACAATGTCAAGCACTAGGTTTAGTGACTACTCTTACATGAAGCAAAAATTCAAATCCTAATGGGCCTTTCAGCTGGTGTATTTATACAAAAATATAGTTGATGGAAGCTCCCTTGAAAATAGGAGTGATTCACTTCAATATCTCCAGAATTGTGGATATGTTCCTCCTTGAGCTTCACATGTAGTTGGCTTCACTTAGTTATCAATGAATTTGAGCTTGTGAGTGAGGATTTTGTGATCTCAAGCCGAGTTAGAGAAAGGAGGTGGAAAAGCCCCCATATATTCTTGTTACACCATTTTTTGGTCATTTAACCTATTATTATTAGATGGACCCAATTACACCATGTAATACCAATTTAACCCTAAGTAAAATGGCTTTCACTATGAAAAATAACTTAGTAAACCACATTTATTAAGTTGTTTATGGTCTAAAGAGGAAACCCCATGAAGAAATATTAAATAAATCTACATTTGTTTGATTTTCCTGAAGGAATAATTAGTTAAACAACAATTTAATTAATATTCCTGGTTATATTTAACCCAAAACAGGGAAATTAATTAGATAAATCATTATTTATCTTATTATTTTCTAGGAATAATTATTTAAACTTTATTTAAATAATATTCCTTGATAAATATGACTAAATAATTCTTAAATAATTAAATAAATTATTATTTATTTTATTATTACTCAACCATATACTTAAAATAATAAATAAATCATTTATTTATTTATTATTTACAAATAAAGGGGTTTGACCCAAGTCAAATTATTTTTCCCTCCAGCAAATACAATAAAATATTTCATAAAATTTGGATTTTAATTTGGTCAATAATATTTTAGCTATGCACCAATATCTAGAATAGCTCAATATTTTGTTATAAATAGAAGGGTTTTTCCATTCATTCACTACCATTTGTTGCCTAAAGATCACTCTGGATCTATTCTTTTGGTCTGACTTTGATCCACGATCATTGTTATATTTTGCTACTATTTTCTTGTGAGCTCCCTTTGAGTTCCACTTTTTGTCTAGGTTTTCTACACCATCAAGAGAGAGGGATTTTAGATCTGAAGTGCTGAGGATTTACAAGAACACATCCCATTGAGGAGAACTGGTAACATCCTTCTATGTTTTCCTCCCAGGTGCCCTTAATACAAAATTTATTCAACATATTCTTGTCTTGTCCATTGGATGCATGGAGTAAATCTCATTTTTATTTATTGCTTAATGTCTTTTGATGCATAGATCTAGATTTTTGTAGCATTTATCTTGATCACCTAATTGCAGATCTAAGGATATTTCCAGCGATATTTTCTATTAGGGCTATTTGTTATGCACAGCTAAAGTGGTCTTTCTTCGTACATTTGTAATTAAGATTCATACTAACAACAAGCGACTCCAGATGGGTTTACGATTATGACCACTGCCGTTTTTAAGATCCCTGCATATCCAACTACTTCAAACCCTAGGATTTCTCTTTAGCCCCCTTTTTTATTTCCTTGATGTTGTTCTTACTTCCATGTGTTTTCAGACCTATTGCGCAGGTGATCGGCATCAACCATAGATGAGACGACACATTCTTTTGAAATATCCCGCTGAAAGTGCCAGAAGTGCAGGTCACACTTTTTGGGTCAAAACCTATGACCTAGACCTCCAGGGCACATAAAAAAGGCCAGAAACTGCGACGTGTGCATAAATCAGGTCAGAAACTGCGACCTGGATTTTTTGCGGGAGTTTTTTTGAAAGTTTTCTAGGTTTTTCTAGGCCTCTGTTCAGGGTTGTCTGACCTCCGTCTCTGCCCATTTTGGACCTATACTTGCTCTTTTTTACTCAAATAAGTGGGAACCTAGCCCCCTAGGGCTTCAGTACCCTCCACCTTTGGTGGAAGAGTTTTAGCTGCTACAGGTTGTCTGAAATTTCAGTGTGTTTAGCCATTTTTCAGATCTGATACCTTACATTCATATCCACTTCAGGTTGATTTTTTATCCATTCAAAACACCTCATTTAGTTTTGTTTTGGTTTTTCTCTAGGGTCCCCTCCGCTTCCCTCCAGGATATAGCCTTTCACCACCTCATTTACAACAATATTTCCTCTCATTTGTTGTTGTTTTATACACCACTTTCCAACAGATCTGACCTTTAGATCCCTGTCCCTCCTGACCTTAGATCTATTGCTTATTTTAGTGTGTTTTGACTATATTTTTTCCCACCTGCAGACTAGCTGTTGAGAGGCCCACCTTCTTCAGTTTAGTTATTACATTATTAGCTATTTATTTTCTATTATTTCAGTTTCATATACTATTATCTACAGGTTTATTTACAACTATACAACACACTTTTTCTTTTTCTCTACAAACATTTGAGTTTAAAAATTAAAATTTACACACTTTACACACACACCCTAAGTGAAGAAGAGTTTGGTTAACACTGCCAAGCAAAGAATTTAAAACATTGAAATCAATTGATCTTGCATCTCTCTACCCTTGTTTTGACATTGTAATCAGTTGATCCTACACCTCCTTAGCCTTGTTGGTCTCTCTTCCCTTTGTGTCGTGTTTTTGTCGTCATCATTGCGCCACCAAGGCATTTATCCCGGAGAATTTTATCCCGAAGACTTCTCGGCCTTCATCCTCAGTTTCCGGTAGGAAGACTTACTCCTCCACGTAGGATTCGAGTTAGTCATCCACCGAGTCTACACAACGACTCTTTTTCTGGTTTATTGGGTCCTCCTTCTGATTCCACGCCCGGTTCTCCTCCTGTCACCTTCGCCATGTCTGGTTCAGGACCTAACGCTGCTGGTAACCCCGGATCTAACGTTGGGAATACTATTAGTGGGACCGGAATGGAAACTACTCCAGCTGCTCCCTTGCTCCCCTATATGGCAGGCCTCAGTCTTCCTGATTTTGAACAGTTGATAAATGACCCTATACACCATAATGTTGGTTGGCCTGCAATGCCAACCAAGCTCCCTTCCGACATCCCTAAGTTTTAAGGTCTTGCTAGTGAAGATCGTACAAATCATGTTCGATCTTTCCACGTGTTGTTTGTCTAACTCCATTACCGATGACTCTGTCTACCTTCGATTGTTCCAACGTACACTTACTACTGAATCTCCTAAGTGATATGTTGATCAGGCCCCATCCTCTCATACCGCCTTTGTGAATATTTCCTAGGCTTTTCTGTCTTACTTCTAAATTTCCCTTTGTTATGACACTGGTACCAAACTTTTGAATTCTTTCTATCAGTTGTCTGCGACCCACCTATCCGATCATGTCCAGGAATGGTGGAGAATAAAGAGCCTATGTCGAGCCCCTACCTTTGAAGACCATGTCTACATGGATTGGTTCCTTAGATCTCTCTTGCATGCTATCAGCAAATATGTCGCATCACATTTCCCTCAAACTGAAGAAGCCGCTCTCCAAATTGCATTAAAATATGACCTGATCTATGATCACTCGGGTTATGTTTATACCATTCTACCTGATCTTCCTAGAACCGGTGGTGCCAACGCACCAGGGGCATGTCATGCCACCGACGATATCGTTGGAGCTCTCTCTCATCCATACGCTCAACCTCCTATGGGCTATGGTTTTCCTCAAGGAGGGGCTAGCATCTCCAGCACCTTTCCCATTGCCGGTAGTCTGTATCCAAGATACAACATGCCTCCTCATTTTTCCCAACCTCATTATTATCTGTATCCATAGCCTGGTTCTCTAGCTCCTCCAACATTAGCACCTCTCCCTCCCTCGCCTTCTCAACCCTTGTAATAATAGCCACTGCCCCCTCAGTGGCAGGTGTATGCACAACAGGGCGTGACTAATCCTCCTCCCTCCATAAAGAAGAGGAAAGGAGATCAAAGTCAATCTGCCTCCAGTATTTCTAGACCTTATCCGCAAAATAATTCTCCTAAAACTGCTAACATGCAACAGGGTACTTAGCCCAAGCAGGACAGGCCTATTCGTACGAATAAACCTTGTTCTTATTGTGGTGTTTATGGTCATTACATGCACGATTGTCCTCTTTTACCACATATGAAGCAGTTGTAGGAGTCTCAAGTAGTTTTTTGAGGACAACAAACCTCGCCTTTTGTCCCTCCCAGTCTTGTGCCTAGTCAACCGATTGTGTTTACTAATCCTTTCCCTCAGCAAGGATTTGTGGCTACTCAACGACCTGAAGGTCAGGTGACCACTCAACCTCTTCCATATGGTACTTTCAATTACCAAATTCTCATGATGAACTCTGACCAACCTGTTATCGTTGACCTCAACCTTCAGAGTCGATCCCGTCAGTACAACAAGCCTCCCACTATGTCTGTTCCCAAGCCATCTTCTTTAGGTTCTACAGAGCCTCTTTTGACACCTAATGGTCCCTTGCAAATCCCTCAGCCTAAGGTAGAGGTTCATATTAGTATCCCTGAGCGACCAATATGCCAAAATGTTGCTTCTTGTAAAGCTGACCATTCGTATAGTATAGTAGATGATTTGGCGCAATCTCCTGCTGCCATCTCGACGTTGGAACTCCTCCAGTCATGCCCTTCACAATGAAAATATCTACTATCTGCCATGGGCGCTGTAGATCCTTCAAATGATTGCTTGATTGTCTTCGATGCTGACCGGTCAAAACATCCTCCTCTTCCTGCTTCCCTCACCTTCCAAATCCCAGTCAATATCCAGAATGCCAGCTTTTCCCGGTGTATCATTCGTGAGGGGGAATCCACCTGTGTGATGTCCGCTTCAGTTTGGAAGCAACTCGGATCACCTGAGTTGGCTCCTTCCACGATCACTCTTTGAGCATGGGATGGCCACACCTCCCAGCCCATTGGCCTGTTCTACAATTGTCCTATTACTCTTGCGGACAAGACTGTTTGCATTGACATATAAGTCATTGATACCCCCTTATATTAAAACATTCTATTGGGTTGTAGCTACACCTATGCGATGTCTGTTGTCCCATCTGCGGTTCACCACAAGGTTTCCTTCCCTCATAATGGAAAGATAGTCACCATTGACCAGATGAAATATTATGAACCGAAGTCTCAAACCTCCCTTGAGTCCATCATCTCTTCGATGGCCAATAAGAAAACCATCGATCTTGTGACCAGTGTCTCACCCAAGGTTTACAAAGAATCCTCTTTGCTTGGTACATTCCGTGGTCTTCTTCCTCCTGTCTCTAATCCCATCTCATCAAATGTTTGCATGATGCAATCGTCTCCGGCTGTTCTCAAGTGGATTTCTTTGGCTAGTCAGCAGCCTCCTTACCCTCCACAGCCTACTCCTAGCCCTTCAATTTAGCATTCTGGACCTCCTCCTCTTGGCCCTTTAGCTATAGCTGGTATTCATGAGACTTTTTATCCTCCTGGAATGGTTCCTCCAAGCCTTAAAAATCTTGGAGCCGTCCCACCTAGCCATTACACCTCCGGTCAGATACCATTCCTAGCTCCCCCTCTCAGAGTCTACACGGTACCTGTTATGGCTACCATGTCTCTTCCTAACCTAACCCTGGGGATTCCAGTCTAGTACCTCGATCCCTCAGCCACTACCCCGCCTGGTCAACTGAAACATTATCTTTCTTTGACCCCGGTTCAACCGCTCCCTATGAATTCTCCTGCTATTACGGTGCCTCAACCACCTAAATAGGAACCATATCCTATTGCAACCACTTCTTGTAAGAGGGGAAAAGCTCGAAAGAGGGCCTGAAAGAACAAGGCTGCCCCAACTAACCCTGCACCTCCTCCGTCCCCAAAGCCTTGTGCTTTGTGTGATGTCATCGGTCATGCCACCCATACCTGTCCTGAGTTGCCCCGTATCAAGCCCACGGTAAAAGTTGCGTTCCCTGAGTCTATGGTCCCTGAAGCCTCTATTTCTTCCTTGACTGCAACCAAGAACCCTAAAGCTATTCACACCAACCAACCTTGTGCTTTGTGTGACCTCCATGGCCATTATTCCCACCATTGTCTCCACCTTATGCATTACTATGCCTCTTTAGAGGTATTTTGGGAGTACGAGGTTGAACAGAACCAATCCACCTCCCTCGTACTTGCGGAGTATGCCGCGGGCCAGCTTCAGGATTTTCCCGCTCCGATTGACATTCCCCTTCTTGATGTCGAGATGAAGGAGCCTGTGGCCACCATCCTCTACCTATAATCATCCATGAGACCCTCGGTGGAAGCTCCCTCTGAATCTTCCCGTGTTGTTTCACTCGACCTCCCTTCAGAGATCACCCTAGGCTCAACAACAGTTGATCCCTTATCTTCTTGTTCTTCCATCATCCCCTATGATGATGCGCATGTGAACCTCTCTTCTCATGATGATGAGTCAGGTAGCTTCACAACATCATGTGGTCTCCCTTCCTCCCATCACTCCATATTCTATTATGATGATGGCATTATGGAAGCCTTGTCCACGACTAACTTCATCTTTCCCACCCATAAGTGGGATAGCACCATTCGTGTCTATGGTGAATTTCACGGTCTGAGCACAAGCTACACCTCCGGTAGCTCCCACACACCACGTAATCGTCAGCGTGTGAGTAGTATACATCTTACCCAAATCACTCCATCTCACAATGTTTGTTCGATCTCTAAATTGCGCTCAGGTTGCCAGCATTGCTCATCATCCTCCCATTTGTTGTCTTGTGGCACTTTTCAGATGGACCTCCCATCCACACCTTATATCAGTTATGCCGATGGTGCAAGTCGCTACTCCCGGAATCTAGCCTCAGCAGGTTGGGCCATATTTACCCCCTTGCATTCGCTAGTTCTCTCGAACAGTGTATGCATTGGTACTGCTACCAGTAATCAGGCCGAATATGATGCAGTGAGAGGTTTATTAGCTGATGCCCTTTCCCATCGCATCCTCCACCTTCATGTTCATTTAGATTCCCTGCTTTTTGTCATGCAATTTAATGGTGTCTATCGTGTGCATAATCCTATCCTTTTTAGAAGATATTTACGAGTGAATCTTTTGATGCGTGAATTTGAAATCATTACATTCAGTCATGTATGTAGAGAAAAAATAAATATGTAGATAGCATTGGAAACAATACTCTATATTGGCATTTAGTACACACATTTAACACAAGACAATAATATAACATAAAACCATAAAAATGATGCATATCCATAACATGGGTTGTATAATATGTTTTAGAGTCCATCCACTCTGATACATATGACATGCCCATAACATGTTACGAAAACTCAAAACTGGGGGCACCACCTGCCCCTACATCAAATCACTATCTGGAGGATCCCGAGCCAATGTCTCTACTCCTACATCTTGTAGATAGCACATCGCTTATCCAGAAATTGACATGTGCCACATGACCCCTTGCCACTTTGAGGATAGACCAACACATGGCTCTATGTACTGTTCATCTAAATTTTGCGAGCCGCACTTTGAAACACCAGTTAGAAGCCTCTCACATCTATGATGGATGTCCTCTAGGAGGGCTGCTGTGTCTTCATTTTGTGGCACTCTCGATCCACTAAGTCGTGCAGCTCCTGATACTACAGGCTGTCCCATATACCCGACCAGTTTTACCGGTGCTGTATTTGCATACCAAAAGTGAAAGAATTAGTACAATATACATTATTGTGAAACTTTACATGCACAAAAAATATTAGCAATTTTTCACTTACCATCGGGCCCCCATACTCAACCAGGAGGCAGTGGCAAGTCCGAGTCCCAACGATAACTCATCCCACTATAGGGATAGTCATCTATATACAGTGGCATCTAATCCTAATGAGAAAAGAACTCAGGTCGGAACAATTGTCCGAATGCCCCTCCTCCTCCTCTGCGCAGTAGTCACTCCCACTGGTGCATCCTGGGCTCTCTTGGGCCCCCATCTTGGAGCTGTATGTGAGTTCAAAGTGTCAAAATATTCTCGAAGAAGAGCGAGCACAAAATTGTACCATATGCACAGTCATGGTTCACTTACCGCTTGCATAGCGACAACTGTCGTTTCAGTGACGACAGTATCATCTGGGCCCACCCATAGTAGTTCCCACTCAACACACTCTCCACAAGCATCATCTACCCTCCAGAGATGTGATGAACTGCTTGGTTTCCTGGGATCCGTAGCACCACTGCGACCACAGCACGGGTCTCTAACCTCTCTAGATCCTTGATGGGTATCCTTGACCCTTTGACATGGAGACCTGGTCGACAATGGCACTCTACAAACTCTATAATGTTCTGCCCTCATGGTAACACTGGCTGAGTATTCCCAACCATCCCAAGTGGTGGGAGTCTAATCGGAAAATATATATCCTGGACCTTCAACTCAATCTGGTGCCCTTGCACTATAAAGAAATCATGGTCCGGATCCTAATAGCCGATAATCCGGGCTAATAAGGGCTCTCCAGCTCTCATAAGTGGGTTCTCCACAAACTTCAGAACCCTAAACATGGCCAATGCATTGTGGACACACTGATCCTATTGGATCTCTAAGCGTAATGTACCCAGGTCTCTCTCTCTTCAGTTGATCGATAATTCTACCATATCTGCACAGAATCATCATATTTTATAGTGTACAGTGTTGTGTGTGGAGCCTGATTATCTTGTTTACTTTGTATCAAAACATTGGACCCCTGTACCTTAAAAGGGGCAGCAATGCCACCCTTAATTAATCGCTGCCGTGGGGGGTCTAGGGGGGGCGACAATGCTTTTCGGAGCCCCTCCCTGGTGGGGGCTTTCGGGGGCAGCACCCCCGAAGCTAAAAACATATGTAAAATTTCCTTTTAAAAGTATAGTAATTTCTAGTGAATCTTGGCCGTTCATTAGGCAAATGATCTGATGGTCGAGGTTATGTTTAGATTAGGGTTTTTTTCCCTAGAAGGTAACCCCTCGCTTTTATGAGGGCATTGTATTGCGGCTGTGCATTGTATGTGTATTCTCGAAGTGAGAAACAGAGAGGGAGACTAGGAGAGAGAACAGAGGATATTACAGTGGATCTGCTTTAGGTTTTGTCTCTTCATTTTTGCTGGATAATAGAAAGGAAGGACTAGCTGTTTGGGGTGGACGTAGCCCAAACTGGGTGAACCACGTATATCTGTGTCTTTCTGGTTTTATGTGTTTTGTGTGCTTGTATTTTCTGCATATTTTATTTGTTGCATTGCTCCATAATATATAATTTTCTAACAACTGGTATCAAAGCTGAATGTATATTTGGTTGATAAACTCGCAAAAAAAAAAGGGTTCTTGGTTCAAGTGGGAGCAATGGCGGACAATGGTAAGTTTAGGGTCAAGAAATTTAACGGCCAAAACTTCCCACTATGGAAGATGCAGATGGAATATTATTTGTATCAGAAATATATGTACCTACCATTGAGTGGAAAAACAAAGAAGCCGGCGGCCATGACAGACACGGAATGGAACATTCTCGATAGAAAGGCACTCGGAACAGTACGGTTGTGCCTTGCAACTTCCATCGCCTTCAATATTTTGAAGGAAACAACAATAGAGGGTTTGATGCAGACGTTGGCGAAACTATATGAAATACCCTCGGCCTCAAACAAGGTATTTCTTATGAAATGACTATTTATTATGAAGATGTCGGAAGGTGGATCTGTTACAGACCATTTAAATGAATTTAATACAGTTACCAGTTAGTTAAGTTCTGTAGGGGTAAACTTTGATGATGAAGTTAGAGCCCTGTTATTCCTGTGCTCATTACCAGAAAGTTGGAATGGTTTAGTTATGGCCATTAGTAACTCTGTCTCTGGATCTAGTACTTTAAAGTTTGATGATGTTGTTGGTGCTATCCTTAGTGAGGAAATGAGACGGAAAAGCTCCGGTGAGACATCAGGTAATGCTTTGAGTGCAGAGTCTAGGGGAAGAATAATGGAAAGAGGAAAGATCTTGGGATATCGCAGTAAATCAAGGAAAGGAAGATCCAAGTCCAGATCAGGAATAATGTGCTGAAATTGCGG
Source organism: Pinus albicaulis (assembly GCA_034641835.2). NCBI lineage: Eukaryota > Viridiplantae > Streptophyta > Pinopsida > Pinales > Pinaceae > Pinus > Pinus albicaulis. The sequence continues at coordinate 189,575,220 of CM076580.1, forward strand.
AAATAAAGGACACCTAAAGAAAGAATGTAGATCTCGGAAGGGAAAAGAAGGAGACACACAGCAAGAAAACAATCATGAAGAAAATGTGACAGGTGATGTGTTACAAGATGCTTTGATTATTTCTTTTGAAAATGTTACTGATTCTTGGGTTGTAGATTCAGGGGCTTCATTCCATGCCACACCTGATAAGAAAGATTTTCATGACTATGTTCAAGGATATTTTGGACAAGTTCGTTTGGGTGATGATAAACCCTGTAAAATTGTTGGAATGGGTAAAGTTCTTGTAAAACAACAAAATGGAAACCAATGGCTACTAAAGGAGGTAAGGCATGTTCCAGATCTGAAGAAAAATCTGATTTCAACAGGGCAGTTAGGCAGTGAAGGTTGTGTGACAACTTTCACAGTTAAAACTTGGAAGGTCACCAAAGGAGCGTTGGTAATAGCAAAAGGTGAAAAGGTTGGTACATTGTATTTATGCAATGGTATTTCTAACTCTGTTAATGCTTTAAATTCCAAAGAAGCAGATGCAACATTATGGCATCATAGGCTCGGACACATGAGTGAGAAGGGAATGAAGATTCTTCACTCAAGAAATTTGTTGCCAGGTTTAAATAATGTTGATTTGGATTTCTGTGAAAATTGCATTTATGGAAAACAAAAGAGAGTCAGATTTCTTAGAGTTGGGAAAGAAAATAAGAGCGAAAAATTGGAGCTTCCGCATACAGATGTATGGGGACCTGCTCAGGTATCATCTCTCAGTGGCTCTTGTTATTATGTTACGTTTATTGATGATGAAACTAGAAAAACATGGATTTATTGTATTCAGAATAAATCTGATGTATTTGATACTTTTAAGAAATGGAAAGCTTTGGTTGAGATTGAGTCAAGAAAGAAGTTGAAGTGTCTCAGATCAGAAAATGGAGGTGAGTATTGCAGCAAAGAGTTTGATAGGTACTGTTCAGAGCATGGAATTCGTAGAGAGAAGACAGTTCCAAGAACACCATAAGAAAATGGTGTGTCAGAAAGGATGAACAAAACAATCATGGAGCATGCAAGGTGCATGAGATTGCATGCAGGATTGCATTTACAATTTTGGGCAGATGCTGTAGATACTGCTATTTATCTAACAAACAGAGGGCCTTCAAGTTCCTTGGATGGTGGTATTCCAGAGGAAGCATGGACAGGTAAAAAGGTAAACTACTCTTTTTTAAAGCCTTTTGGTTGTGAGGCCTTTGTCCATATTAATAAAGAAAACAAAACAAAGCTTGAAGCAAAATCAAAGAAATGTACCTTTATTGGATATGGTGCTAATGATTTTGGTTATCGCTTATATGATTATGAAAATCACAAAATCATTAGGAGCAGAGATGTAATATTCAATGAAAATGTCTTGTATAAGAATCAGCTGCAGGAAAAGAAACGGGAAAAAGAAAGCAAGGAATACACGGTTCTTGATGAGATAACTGAAAAAGTAAAGGTGCCTGAAAATAATAATAATCAACAACCATAGCAACAACAACTACCACAACAGCAACAGGCACCTCAAACACCTGAAAGTGGTGTTAGAAGATCTACCAGGATAATTAGACCCCCTGAACGATACTCTCCTTCATTATATTATTTATTGCTGACTGATTCTGGTGAACCTAAATGTTATGAAGAAGCAATGCAGGTTGAAAGTAGGAAGAAGTGGGAGCTAGCCATGGAAGAAGAGATGGACTACTTAATGCATAACCAGACTTGGGACTTAGTCAAGTTGCCTGCAGGTAAAACTACATTGCAGAATAAATGGGTTTACAGGCTGAAGGAAGAAGATGGAGGAAAACAGAGGTACAAAGCTAGACTTGTGGTGAAGGGGTTTGCATAGAAGAAAGGTATTGATTTTGATGAAATATTTTCTCCTGTTGTTAAAATGAATTCAATCAGAACTATTTTAAGTCTTGTAGCAGTGGAAGATTTACATCTTGAACAGTTAGATGTAAAGACAACATTTCTCCATGGAGATTTGGAGGAAGAGATATACATGCAATAACCAGAAGGATATGAGCTAAAAGGGAAAGAAAAATTGGTGTGCAGGTTAAAGAAGAGCTTGTATGGTTTAAAACAGGCTCCAAGGTAGTGGTATCTAAAATTTGACAAGTTTATGTCTGAACAAGGTTATACTAGATGTCACTCTGATCATTGTGTTTATTTGAAAAGCCAAAATGATGGCAGCTATATTATATTGTTATTGTATGTAGATGACATGCTTGTTGCAGGGTATAACATGCAGGAAATAAATGTGCTCCAAAGAAAATTGGAAAATTCATTTGCAATGAAGGATTTGGGAGCTGCAAAACAAATCCTTGGTATGAGGATAACTAGAGATAGGAAAAATCGCAAATTAACACTGACTCAGAATGAGTACATAGAGAAGGTGTTGAAAAGATTTAATATGCAGAATGCAAAACCAGTTAGTACACATTTTGCTAGCAATTTCAAACTTAGTAAGGAGATGTTCCCAAAGACCGAAGAAGACATGGATTATATGTCTAAAGTTCTGTATGCATCAGCAATTGGAAGATTAATGTATGCAATGGTCTGCACAAGGCCTGATATTGCACATGCAGCGGGAGTTGTAAGCAGGTACATGAATAATCCAGGAAAAGAACATTGGATGGAAATAAAATGGATTCTAAGATATTTGAGAGGTACCACAAATCAAGCATTATGCTTTGGTGGTTCAAACATTGCTCTACAGGGATATGTTGATGCAGATATGGCAGCTGACAGAGATAACAGGAGGAGCACTACAGAATATGTACTTACTGTAGGTGGAACAAAAATCAGTTGGGTTTCAAAAATCCAAAGTGTTGTTGCGCTTTAAACAACAGAAGCCGAGTATGTTGCTGCTACAGAGGCTAGTAAAGAAATGATTTGGTTACAAAGGTTTATGGATGAATTGGGTAAGAAGCATGATATGGGCACACTATACAGTGATAGCCAAAGTGCTATTCATATTGCAAAGAACTCAGCATTTCATTCTAGGACTAAACACATACATCTCAAGTACCATTTCATACTGTCAGTATTGTAAGATGGAGAGTTGAAGCTGGAAAAGATACACACTAGCCAGAATCCTGCAGATATGCTAACAAAATTTGTAACCAGGGAGAAACTAAGAACATGCTCAGTTTCAATTGGTCTTCAAGGATGGCGATGAAGATGAGAAATAGCCAGGTCCAAAGAGGAGTCATTGTCCAGCAAATGAAGCAGCGGTGGAGTTGCCGCATCAGTCTCCAAGTGGGAGATTGTTGGGTGTGGAGCCTGATTATCTTGTTTACTTTGTATCACAGCATTGGACCCCTGTACGTTAAAATGGGCGGCAACGCCACCCATAGTTAATCATTGCCGTGGGGGGTCTAGGGGGGGGCGACAACGCTTTTAGGATCCCCTCCCTGGCGGGGGCTTTCGGGGGAAGCACCCTCGAGCTAAAAATAGATGTAAAATTGCCTTGTAAAAGTATAATAATTTCTAGTGAATCTGGGACGTTCATTAGGAAAATGATTTGACGGTAGAAGTTATGTTTAGATTAGGGTTTTTTGCCCTAGAAGGCAACCCCTCGCTTTTATGAGGGCATTGTATTGCGGCTGTGTATTGTATGTGTATTCTCGGAGCGAGAAACAGAGAGGGAGACTGTGAGAGAGAACAGAGGATATTACAGCGGATCTGTTGTAGGTTTTGTCTCTTCATTTTTGCTGGATAATAGAAAGGAAGGACTGGCTATTCGGGGTGGACGTAGCCCAAATTGGGTGAACCACGTATATCTGTGTATCTCTGGTTTTATGTGTTTTGTGTTCTTGTATTTTCCGCATATTTTATATGTTGCATTGCTCCATAATATATAATTTTCTAACATACAAATCAGAAATACTGTATCCAAACATAAAAAACACAGTTCTTAGCCAAAAAACATCACAGAACACCCTCTCTATTAGGACTCACTTTTTAGGGCCAATCTTGGGACAAGTCACAGTTTTCTGCCCAAAATCTACTACCCAAGTCACAATTTTTGCCCCAAAATGTGCGACCCAACCGTGAATAAGAGTAGGGGTCTATCACTAAGCTCTAGAGACCTAAACTAAACTTTCAATCCACTGAAATTAAAGAGTAGCGTTAGGCCTCTTACCTGCAATTGAAGGATCTCGATTCCAATAATCGGTTTCTCCACTATGCTCGCCGCAATATATAGGGCCTTCTCTCCTCTCTACATTCCCCAAAGCTCCACATGCAAACGAGTGAATTTGGAGGGGAAATGCCTTATTAAAAGAGAAACCCCTACTTTTTCTTTCACCTGATGCAGCCAAACCATAGCTCAGTTTGAAAAACCATCAATACCATTGGAAAGCTCACACCAAGCCCTCAAATAGGTATCTGTTAGTTTTTTATGATTTGATACTTCATCATGACACATTTTTTCCATTAAGAGTCACTTCACCACTCCTCAAAATCGATTTTCTTCACTTGAAACACTTGTACTTGGGTCACCTCTTTGCCTCCATACTTTTCCATGCGTGTGTCGATTTTCGTCATGAGTAACCATCATGTACTGATGTTTTTAAGGTCCCCATTGGACCTTTACTATGTGGCAGCATCATCGAGTCTCCCTTGTTTAGAGCATCCAAGTTTAGTCATCATCGCATTCATGGAGTCTATCTCGAGTCCCTTTGTATCCTTCTATAGTCCTCCATCCTTCATTGCTTGGTCCTTCTCTCGTGTCGCACATTATGGCCTCCAGTCCCACTGTCCCCTATCCCTCATGATATTGTGTCAATCGGTGCTAGGGCATCCGTGCCCTTTATGCTCTAACAAGGGAATTCGTTTGTCCGCTACTCAGTTCCCCCCATTTCATCATCATCCCTGGTGTCAGTCTATCATTCGATCTACTATTTTCTCTGGTGCCTTAGTTGATGACCCCTTATTGCCTCACCTATGGCATACCTCCTTTTGTTGACATCAGATCATTTATTCCAGAAGACAGGTCTAGAGGGCGGTGTACCTTGGTTCCAACTTCCACTCTTGTCTTTTACCTCAGATCAGGCAAAGGGACTCCTTATTACCCTTTGACTTGATTGTTTCTCAACTCCAGCTCCCTACAGCATGATCGAGATCCATATACTTGATGGCTCAGTGATGTAACAGATAGGACTGGTGATTCCTAGGTATGTGTGAGACGTTTCAGACGTCATGAGGGGGTGGACCTACAGGTAGCCCCCCACATGCCCGGATGACCTCTTCATTTCAGCCTTCGATGCAACTCCATAGATTTGATGATGTCGGCCTCAACCTCTTGTAGCACCTTTTTGATTGCATGTATCAATTAGATTTTCAGAGCCCTTTCATGTTTATAGGGTCATCTGGGTTGTATTTGTATCTCATGTACTCATATATTATTGTATAATTCCTAGTTTTTATCCCAGGAACAGTATGTATGTGGGATTCATTATCATATATTTATCTGGCTCATGTTTATGCCAACATGTACTTTATAGTTCAGTCCCTTGTTTACTGGATGCCTTATTCTTTGTGCTTTTCTGGGCGGGCATAGGTATGCCTCCCCACCGCCTATAGCATAGGTACCCTTCATAAAAGAGACTTTTCGCACCTGTAAGTCTCGCCTGCTTAGGGTCTAATCCTCTTAGCACTTTTGTCTACCTTATATTTCTCTCTCTGACTTCCCCTTCAGTGTCTAGTGATTGAGTTCTTACAATGTATTGTGGTCATATGAGTGGCTCCTAACTCTGGCACGCTGGGGGGGGGAATCTGTTACACCATTTTTGGTCATCTAACCTATTATTATTATATGGACCCAAGTACACCATGTAAGACCAATTTTACCTTAAGTAAAATGGCTTTCACTATGAAAAATAACTTAGTAAACCACGTTTATTAAGTTGTTTATGGTCTAAACAAGAAACCCCATGAGGAAATTATTAAATAAATCTACATTTGTTTGATTTTCTTGAAGGAATAATTAGTTAAACAATAGTTTAATTAATATTCTTGGTTATATTTAACCCAAAACAGGGAAATTAATTAGATAAATCATTATTTATCTTATTATTTTCTAGGAATAATTATTTAAACATTATTTAAATAATATTCCTTATTAAATATGACTAAATCATTCATAAATAATTAAATAAATCATTATTTATTTGATTATTACTCAACCATATCCTTAAAATAATAAATAAATCATTTATTTATTTATTATTTACAAATAAAGGGGTTTGACCCAAGTCAAATTCATTTCCCCTCCAACAAATATAATAAAATATTCCATCAAACTTGGATCTTGATTTGGTTGGTAATATTTTAATTTTGCACCAATATCTACACTAACTCAATATTTTGTTATAAATAGAAGGGTTTTTCCATTCATTCACTACCTTTTGTTGCCTAAAAATCACTCTGGATCTATACTTTTGGTCTGACTTTGATCCACCATCATTGTCATATTTTGCTACTATTTTCTTGTGATCTCCCTTTGAGTTCCACTTTTTTTCTGGGTTTTCTACACCATCAAGAGAGAGGGATTTTAGATCTGAAGTGTTGAGGACTTACAAGAACCCATCCCATTGAGGAGAACTAGTAACATCCCTCTATGTTTTCCTCCCAGGCGCCCTTAATACAAAATTTGTTCAAAATATTCTTGTCTTTTCCATTAGATGCATGGAGTAAATTTCATTTTTATTTACTGCTTAATGTATTTTGATGCATAGTTTTTTTTTTTTACAGCATTTAACTTTATTACCTAATTGCAGATCTAAGGATATTGGCAGCCATATTTGTTGTTAGGGTTGTTTGTTATGCACAACTAAAGTGGTATTTGTTTATACACTTGCAATTAAGATTCATACTAAAAATTCTCTCTTGGTTGTCTCCCTCAAGGTCATGCATAGTAAATGCCTCCAAAATTCTTATTTTCCCTGAAATTCTATCATATTAGGCCACACAGTATCAAAACCACCTTTTAGACTTACTACTAAGCATATCATGACTAAAATTGTGAATTAATGTGAGAATACGATATTTTTAAGCGTTGGTGGATAGAAAAATGAACTTAAAAATATACCTATTAATGGGACCCATCATCATCCCCCTATTTAAAAATCCACTAAGAAACTTAGTCACATATATGATGCTCATTGATGGCCCTAGTGGCCTCTCTAACATCCCAAGGCACCTCACATGGTGTGCATTTCCTGTGGATAAAAACCTCAATTTGTCTCTATATATGTCCATGCCTTTTGCTCCTCGGCTTCGTTTCTTCCTTCTTGTAAGTCCAATAGTAACGGAGGACTAAATTTGAGTCATATTCATTTGATCTTCAGTCTTTGCATGATCCTTTTTTACAACAAGGTTCTTTCCAAGGAATTCCTTGGCCTTTCTATAAAGTGATACTCATTGATTTTTAGATTGTGAGGTAAGGCATGCCACCTTCTTTCAGAACATTGCAAACTATTTATTCCTAACATCCTAAGAGTGTCATGAAAATGTAGAATGTATTTGTCTTAGGCTACTATGTACTTAGGTGGTAAATCATAATCAAAGGAGATGATATTGTCATTGTTGATGATAGCTGTAGTGCTTACCAATTCCACTTTCATCTATAAGGTATCTTTCTCTTCCTTTGTCATAACCTTCTTTACTTCTTCATCCCTTTCGTCCTCATGTGCCAATATGCTAATTCCATGATTTTCATGTCTCCCAATCTTGAATTGTGGTCCCAAAAGTTCAGATATTTTAGGATCATATTATGCATATAGAACTCTGCTAGTTTTTCCATATCCTCCATACTTACCTTTTTGCAAAACTGAATAAATTTCCTATAGTCTTGGAAAGGCAAAGACCCATATTGTTTTAGTATCTTTATCTGGAATCACAACCACTACTACTTGAGGACCATAGCATAATATTTGGATATTTTCCTGCAGTATATGGCTTCCATAAATAGATTTTCCATAGTGGCAACTTGTGTTTCATTTTCTTGCAGTTTTCCTTTTAGCCTTGTCTTCTCTACCTATAGTTGATCCCTCACGGTTGAATCTCTTAGTTTCAGGTCACTTAATTCCTTGCCCATTTCATTGATCTTTTCCTCCATTAGGCCCACATCTTCTACATTTTTGGATTTGTAAATTTGTATCCATTTATGTGCTCTTCCTCTTTCCTTTTCTAATGAAAACAATAGTGGGATAGAAACATTCTTGGCTATAATCCTACCTCCCTCAAAAAACTTGTAGTAAGATTCCTTATTATTCTATAGATCAAGATCTTGTAGATCTTGGACATATTTTTAATCCTTTCTTGAAGTCGTTTCACTTCATGTAGCTCCCCTTTCTTCTCATATAGCATCCCCTATTTCTATCATAGCATCGTATGTTTCTCCTGTCGCTACTCAGTTCCCCCTGATGAACCTCTAAATTAGACATAAATTAAGGCCGATATAAGCTTTCTTAGGCGCATAAAGGTTATATTAAACATCTCCTTCTGCAACACTGAATAATGTTTCTTAACTTTTAATATGTTCTTAGGAAGGCTTATAGATAATTTCATATTTGTGCCTAATATTATTTATTTTTGAAGAATATTGTGAAAATATTGGACATATTATGAAGATTTGGAGAAGGAGATAATTTACGGACTTGCTCCCTACAATAGGAGGATCAATATTGGAGAATAAATGAACAAAATATCATGAAATTTTTGAGAGATTCTAGAGCATGAGTGACTGATAAAATCTAGGAATGTGTTCCCTGTCATTTAATTCAAATTCCTAGTGTAGGGAACTAGATCCACTATTTGAGGGATTTTGGAGGGGGGACCTTTCTTCTTTCAAGGATAATGCTTCCCCATCAATTTTCATAATTAGAAATTCTAATTTTCCTTTATGGGAAGGTATTTTTTCATCTTATTGTGGATAAAACTTGTTGTTTAACATCTCCATTTTAAATTCTTGCAAGGAGGTACTTGGAGTGATTCAAATAATGAGTATTGGTGCCAGTTTCATCTTCTAAGGGTTGGTTTCTTCCATAGGACTCTGATTCTCCTTGGGCTTGGTCATCCTAGGAACGTTAGAGCCTTCTTGCATAATTTATTTATGTTATTTTCACTTTTTATCCACGTGCATCTCTTATTCTTCTTTTTCTTATTTTTGTATTTAGTATTGATGCTTTTCTTGTTGTAGGACTGAGTTAAATGATTTAAGTGAGTTATTTTGAAGGTTATTTACATATTCACAAGAAATATTCATCCTTATAATAATTTTGGAATGTCATCTTCATCATTGAACTACTTGGATTTTCTTACTAGTTCACGAATATAGGATTTCTGAAAATGCTTTGTTGTGAAATAGTAGTAATTTTATATTATTTTTAAGAATCAGTTAATTAGCTTCATTTGATTTTATTCCACTTTTATTAGTTCATAAAAAAATTCAATTTAATAAAAAAAAAATTCCCTTGTTGAATTTTCACTTGATTTGGTTAGGCATTTGATAGGTTAACTAGCTCACTAGTTCTTGAATTTCCAGTTTTTAGAGTAGTAATTTTCTGTTACTTTTTAGCACATGTGAATACGTGTATTTTGGAGTGATTCCACTTGGAATGGAGACAAAATACATCCTAATTAATAAGAAAATTTGTTACATCCAATTTTCATTTGATTTACTTAGTAATTTAGTGGGTTATCTCCAAAACATAACTTCTTTTCGAAAAAACATAACTTCCTATAGCACTCTTTTATCATGTGTAAACTTGACCAAATTTACTCCCAAATCTTGGTTTTTGTCTCTTAGGCTTGAATCCCGAGCCCTACGATCTGAATGCATAATTTATTTCGAATAAGCATCACTTAGTACATGCATTTTTACAAAGTAGATTAGGCATATTTTTTTGGAAACATGCTCTTGTGATTTCAATTACAAATTGTTGTTCTTGCCTATGATTTATTTCTTTTCAAAGAAAAAATTCCATTTTTTCAATTAGTTCAGGCTTTGATTTCATGACATTCACTCCATTATATCAGATCAAAAAAATACAGACACATTGTATGTTGCATATATAGTTTTGATACCTCGTAAGTTTGTATGGAGTTCCATCATTCTTGTTGCAATACTGAGGTTCATCAATTTTTATCGTTGTTTCTAGAGAGGTGTCAAAGTATGGATTTTTTTCTTCCCTAATTGATCATTTATTTTAATTTTTGCAAAAACAAAAAAAAAATCATTAGGAATATTTCATTTCAAAAAAAGAAAATTGCATTGCATTAGCATTCTTATTAAAATAAAATAAAAAATACTTCTCCAACACCAACTCCCCCCCCTCCCCCCACGCCCATATTATGACGTGGTGTAGTAAGATCCACATCACCATTCACTTTTGCAGGTAGAAGAAGAAGAGGTGGCAGAGAAGGTGGAAAAAATGGATGGAGATGATGACAATGAAGAATATCATCTTCGATTTCCCATTCAAGATATTGATGTTAGTGTGCATATGAAGAGAATCTCTCCATAATTACTTCCCAACTTTCATGGTATGAGGTCAGAGGATCCGGAAACATTTCTTTTTGAATTTGAAATACTTTGTAGATCTTATGGTTACTTACTAAACACTCAGATGTTCAGATTGTTTCTAGCAACATTGAAGGATAGAGCACTTAAATGGTTCATGAGTTTAGGGACTAATTCAATAAGGTCCGACATTATTATATTTAGAACATAATTTTTAGCTGACATTATTATATTTTGAATATATCCATTTTTTTTATTATAGCCGACTTTATTTTATTTAGAACATAATTTTTAACTTTTATTTTTATTTTAAAGGGGAATGGACGGATGGAAAAAATTGCACATCCTTCTCATACTGGGTTGTAGAATGAGCCTCTCGAGTAAAAAAATAACCAACATAGATCCATCTTATGTACAAATCTAACATGAGCAGAGAGGGATCAAATTTCTTCACGTGCATATTTCTTAGAGTGCAAAATACAACATGCTATTTTTCATTGTTTAAATTGTATTTTTGAAAACTAAATAAAATATATATAAAACTCAATAAAAAATTTAACCATAAAAAATTAATTTAAAGCTTAATTCTTTTTTACATATAGATATATATGAAGTTGATATCTACATAAATTACATAGGAGCAAATAGTTTATTTAAATATATTGTTGAATTTTCTTTTGAAAAATATAATATTTAAACATATTAACACATTTTTTACTTCTAATTACTTTAAAAAATATGACCACATTATTTTTATTTTTATTTTAAAAAAGCACTAATTCGTGGATAAACTTACACATCCCTTATACTAAATTGTGAAATAAACCTTTAAGCTCAATAACCTCTATATTGATATTACCATTAATATAACAAATTTGTTAAGACACACCTACTTTTGAGGGACAATACCGCATTACTATCACTATAAATCTGAATGTATTCCAACAGTACTGGATCCTCCTCGGCTCTCAACGGCCCCCAGTTGATCCTTGGTGCATGCCGCTCATATCCAAGAACTGAGCGTAAAACTTTCCACAGTACATTTATTAATCATTCGAATGAGATGTTAAATCAAAACGACATGGAAATCGAATATGCAATACCTCGTAAGGAAGAGAAAGAGTATGCAAAATCATAACCGAATGGGACAGTTGATTGTGAGTGTACACGATATTAAATTGAAAATAAAAAGGGTAAATTATTTGTTGGGATTAAAAATCTCATTAAATATTAGAATATGGCTTATTTATTTTAGAGATTTAATGTGATACCTTTTCATGCATGTAATATTAGTAAATCGTGATATTAGAAGTAGGATTGTAACCAAGAGTATTATTATATATTTTTATTAATTATTTTTATAAATAATAATAATAATTTAAAATAAAAATATAATTTAATTAATTTTAATAAATTTTTAAATATTGAAAAAATGATTATATATTTTTATTAATTATTTTTATAAATAACAATAATAATTTAAAATAAAAATTTAATTTAATTAATTTTAATAAATTTTTAAATGTTAAAAAAATAACTTGTATAATATATTATATATTTTAAATACTATAATATTTAAAAATTATCTAATCTCTATAACTACACTAATTAATAACCTCTAAAATATCAAGCTTGAGAAAAGTTATTGCGATGATGATGTTATTATTGTCATTACAACTAGAGAAATATTAGAGAAACTCTAACCACGGATGAACCCCACTCTAAGAGAATGAGATGTCATATTGGAATAAGGGATAGTAAGAGGAAGATCGATAATTTTGCACTCAGTGTGCAAATCGATCGTATAGAATTTACAAATCAATTCTCTCAAAAATAAATTAGTTAGATTAAAATAATTGTATATTGGAATTAAATTCGTTAATAAAAATAAATTAGGGTAATTATTGTAAATTATGTTTAATTAAGATTAATTCATGGTTAAGTTTGATCAAAACAATTAATTTTTTCAAATGATAGTTAAATTTTTCAAGGTTGTTACACTTTGTCAATCTACTTCAACAATTAACATAATTTTAACAGTAAAATTAATATAATGTTGAATATAGTCAACCATGGTTATCATGGTCAATATTAATGTAACATTATTGTAACCATGTAATATTGGTCACCTATGGTTGATAATGGTAAACCAAGATCAACCATAATATGTCATCTTAATCATTGGTCAACCATGGTAATTATTATCCACTGGCATTAATGGTTCCCTTCCTTCACTAATAATAATTGATCTTGTTGAAAGATAATCAACCCCATCAACCAAATTCAACTACTAATACAAAAAAAATTGTAACATTAATCTAACATTAACCATTATCAATTATGATTAATCTCAATATAATTATATAACCATTATCAACATTAATATAACAATGATAGATAAAATATAACAATAATAAGTTGATTTTTTAATGATTGAACCTAATTGATTCATACATTAATAATGTATCATCTCTAAATCAAACTTGTTCAACCTCTTCAATGTTGGGCAACGGAATGAGACAGACTCACATGGGGAACGTGGCACCATCAAAACGTAGTTTATGCTCTGCTCACTTCATAGGTTTCTAGTTTTTATATATATTCTAACGGTTTATGCAAGTGTTCCTTGTTCTCTTTTTATCACCTGATTAGCTCACAATAATTATATTGTGTTGAGACAACTTGAGTGGGCTCAATGGTTAGAACTTGTGATTTTTCTTGGGAGGTCACAAGTTCAAAACCGGCGGGGTAGGATTGTCTTTGGCCCGTCATGGCTAAGCTAGAGGGATAGACGTTCCATTGGAGTTTGGGATCTAGCTGGTCTCTGAACGCCTCGGTCCTTGCGAAGTCCTGAGTTACTAGTATATATGGGAGTTTGGGATCTAGCTGGTCTCTGAACGCCTCGGTCCTTCCGAAGTCCTGAGTTACTAGTATATATGGCTTACGGGCTGTTGTATATACCCTTACAAATTTTTTCAGTTAAAAAAAATAATAATTATATTAAGTTGCACTTTTATTACGAACTCTAATACACCTTATTGTTAGTGTGTTCGTTCATTCATTTATTTCAATGAATTGATTAAAACAATTAGACGAATTCAATATTATTTTTCCGGATGAAATTATTCACTATTGAGGTTGAACTACATAATTTGTGTCACTGTAGATAGAGACTAAGAGTTATATATCATCTAGACATGTATGATATCGTTAACCAAGGGAATCTTATAGAATTGTTTCAAAAATATATATGACTGATTGACTATGGTCTCTTTATCACTTATTTATTTATGATCCTAATTAAATTTATAGGATTTTTTTAAAATAACATATTAATATTTAAAGTTAGGTTAACATATATTTTTTTATTTCGGTATTTCTAAATTTGTATTTGTTTATTTAATTTAATTTTTATATGAGAATGAGAATATTTATAATAAAAAATATTGTATATGCATTAATAATAGTAAAAGAGGGTGATACAAATAATTGTATATGTAGTAATTATAATAAAAGAGGGTGTTACGTTTATTGATTTGTATATATATGATTTTCTAGAATGTACAATGGATCAAAATGTGTGATATTTTGGGTATCTAAATAGTTATTTCTATATATTTAAATATTCCAGCGCTTTTAAAGTTTGAGAAAATTTATAGCAAATAAAAAAATTTGATATGACTTTACAACACATATTAATTAACATGAGATGGGATTATGTCTCTGGATATTTTACAAAAACTGACACAAAAAACAAAAAACAATCATGAGCAAGAAACGATAAAAAATACTTCCAATAAATCATAGAATCTTGGCAATTTCTAGAAGTTGGAGTTTCTTTATTGGTTTTTTTCCCTACCTCTTTTCAAAGGACAGGAGGGTCCTCTGTTTTTCTTTGAAACTTCTAGAAAAGATAGAGAAGAGGAAGCATTATCATCTTCAACCTTTCTTGGAGGTACAATATCAACTTCCTTCTTTTTCTCTCTTTTAGTAGGTGTGGCTACCTTTTGTAACACCCCTAGTTTTATGTTTCCTACAAGCTATAAATTTGAACTTTATTCCAAAGGGAAGTGGACCCCAATGGATAAGTATTTTGTGGATGTAATTAAGTATTTAATTATGAAAATTAAATAAAATAATTTGGTGCAGATTGACCAAATGAGAATTATGAGATCACTTGCCAAATCCATGAGGATGGAAAGAGGAAAATACTTTCCCAAAAAATCTTTTAAAAATACTTGAAAGAATTTATTTCCAAATTAGATTTTTGAGGAAAAATCTAGTGTTTCCCCAATGGGGTGGAGAGTAGTTGGGAAGAGGTAAAAATATGAGAAAAGCAGAAAGCAGCTTGAAAAATCCCTAAATAAGGGAAGTCTAGGCAAACAGTAAGAAAAGCATCCTGAAATTCTGGACGCAGAATTAGAAACAAGCTTTGGGGAGAAAAAGCTTAAATAAGCTACTCCTAAGGAATTGTATAGAAGGAATTAACACTCTTAATTCTATAGAGTTGTAGGAATCGAAATCTGTGGGGAGAATCCAGCAGAGTCTTTAAACCAATGTTGGTTTAAATCTGAGGATACATGTTACTCCATAGATCAATTAGTGATTTAACTTTAATTTTCTTCTGGGTAAATAGAATAACTTTGATATATATACATAGGAAGAAAGCAGCATGAGATTACATGCACAAAGATCTCAAATAAAACTAGACAAACTGTAATATAAGTTGAGTAGGAGATGATAGAAAACACATGATGTATTATGGTAAATACGCCATTTATGCACAAACAGAAGCACAAGAGAAATTTATTTTCTGCATACACAAATCTATTTCTATAACATAATGAAGTAAATATCAGTATAGTGAAGGGAACATTCCGTGAGAGTAGACTGTATAGTGATTTAAAACAGTCAAATCTCTATTAGAAGCATACATGTATACATATTTAATTAACATAAGGCTGCAAGCTAAGACTCAGCATGATTAGATAAAATTTTTATATGAACTATAGACTACTGATTGAAAGAAGGATGAGTGACAATTGCCTCTATATCAGTTGGGTTGAATAGTAGTTAAAAATAAATTTAATATAAAGAATTGTCAGAAATTTATTGAAGAATGAGCACAAAATGAAACATCTACTTGAAGTAGTAAACACATAAAGTGAAGAAGAAATATAAGATAATAATTGTAAGTAGAACTGATGCAGGCTGCCCTGCAAAAACCCAGAATCTCTCCTCTCTCATGCATATACAAAATGCATCACTGATAACTGCCCAAATAAAAAACTCCAAGTCCGGTAAATATCATTGGCGAAAGCTTCATCACACAATCATTCAGCTACGAATATAAAACCATTACATAAATAGAGAAATTCTCTTTCAAATATGACCTTATGGTTACAGAACCATACACCACCCAAACAATCCTCAAATGAAAATCTTTTCCAAAAGTTCCAGGAAAAAACTAAAAGCCCAATATGTTTCATTCGCATATCAACCACAATGTATATCCCACTCCAAATCTGTTGTGAATAACTTACCATTCGATCCACGACCAAAACCCAATACCTTTCTATCCTTAATTTCCACAGAAATTCCAACATAGCTGAATTTTAAAATCAAAATTCAATAAAAAGAGTGTGCCCTATGCTTTAAAACTCAACATAGCAATTTCATATTACTGCACATCAATTTAATGCATAAGATTCAAACTTTCTTGTTTAATGCCAGCGCCCCCAATTATATTTTAAATAACAACAATCTGGCATTCAAATAACATCAATCTGGCCCAACAAATTAACTTACCTCACATCTGACCAATAACGCAGCCTCTCTGTTTGTTCATTTTAATATTCCACCCTTAAACTCGAATGCTGCATCAAATTTTACTTCTGCAAAGGTAATTCCCGATTAGATGATTCTCAGCGCCTCAATTCGCACATCTGTAATTGCTGTGGAATTGCAATACCCAGCGTTCTATCTTTAATTCATTTATACAAATCTTCCACTGCTGAGACAGTAAGATCGATTCCCCATCAATTTCATTACAAAACATGGGATTCGGTTCACAACTTGATCTCGCTGTCCAAGCCAATGAGCCAATACCAATTCCGCTTCAATCCTTCCTTACGCATATACGGCATTTCTATTAACACACAGGTCAACTTTTAAAACTCCACTATGCACCTCCGGTAGTGATCGATTACTGTTCCATCGATTCAAATAGACAGAACTCAAACCCATCAACTGCAACTATAACAAGTCGATTCTATTAACTTTCTGCCTTTAACGATGTAGCTTCTCATGTATGCCGCAACCAACGTTCTTCCTCTGCATCGATCTTTGGATTGATTTCCATTTAATTGGAGTCAAAATTACTCCACGGTATAATTCAAACAACAATATTAATCCAGAAAACAGTTATTATAATTCAACCAACAATATTAATCCGGTAAACAGTTGTTTCAATACACTTTCAAAAATAAAAGATTTAATTCAATGCGTCTTTCAAACATCACCAGCGCTGGTTTGGCAATTATTTAAGAAACAGAATCAGTGTTGATTTTCAAATCAAACCCAATAACCCTTTATGCAATATCAGAATTGATATTTGATAAAATTCCTTCACCAATAATGGTGTATTTCTGAAACTGATAAACAATGGGTAAACGCACGAGTTCCTAAAATACTACGTTGCAATTCATTTAAAACTGAATCATATAAACCAAGAGCTCTGAATGAAATCGAACTTTCTTCTAATAGTGACCACAATAGTTCGATTTACTTCAATCTATAGTTACGCCTTTATCCCACGGTATTTATGTATGCATCGACTGTGTATGTTTCAATCATATAAACCCATTCATTGCATTCTATTTAAACATAAAATCAACTTTAAATAACTTCGATTTTCCTTTGTATGCAAAATACCATTCAGAGTTTAAATTTTCATTTACTCAACAATCACCCATATGATTCTGAAACATGCTTTTCACATTAACAAATTGAAATACTTACAACTTTTGTCTTTTCCAGATATTCAACATTCATGGCTTTCCAATTGCACGGAGGCTTATAAACTTTGGCTGTCCAAGCCTCACCTTCTCCTCTCTATTCTATTCTACTTGCTCTATTTGCCTTTGAGGCCTACTAACTTATACAAATTAAAAATGCACTAATTTGAGTTCAATCCCCTTAAAATCTCAACAAATCCCCAAATCTCTTAACATCCCTAAAAGATAGATTTTTATCCCTAAAACTTTGAAACTATTTCCAACTTAGGCTCCATCATTAATTTTAAATTATCTTAAGGCTAATTTCTCTCATGTTTCCAGTTGTTTCGAAACATTTACAAATTCTCACAAATAATTAATTAAAAACATAATTAATCACTCAAGACTAATATTAATATTTACATGGAATTAATAAATTCTCAAAAACATGAGACCCCTAGGTTCAATAAAATACAAGGTATTTTTTTTCGAGCTAATGCTTCTGCATCAAGAACCCTCCTAATTCCGAGAAGGAGACGAGAAAACAGTTGGAATATATCCTAAACCATGTTACATTTATAGAGCAATTACTTTGTGAGAGTAAATACAAGAGATAAATTTCAAACTGTGTCACATTAAACGTGGAGAATCTGAAATAAAAAGAGAGACTTAACTCAGACTTATATTCTTATTAGTAATACAAAATAACTCTGTTAACAAATATTACACTCAGTCGCAAAGTTTTATTGTGGAAGAATCATAAATTAATAATCCATACAGCTAACTGGGAATCACCAAAGATGTACAACTATATAGATATAAAAGCATCAATAGCTTAGAAATGTGCAAACAAGAAATAGAAGAAATACCCTTAGCGCATGAGCAAAACAATTTATGCTACTCGTAGTCAAATTTAAATGACAAAGTGAAACGAAAATTTATATGTATGAGGAGAGTCCGACGCTGCACAACTTAAGAAAAAATATTTAGATAACATTCGTTAGGGTTCTTCCTGAAGATATTAGATCGACATTTGAGCATTTAACATTAATGTTCATATACAGTGATCCAAATTTATGTTCGGTATAAAAATATGTTAAAAGTGCCGAGAACCCATATTGGGTATGAATGTCGAGAAGGAGAATCCATTATAGAAATCAAGGCGATTGTACATTAACCCTGTATATTTCAAAACAAAATTTCAGAGGTCAGAGGATAAACCTACCCTGATAGACGAAGAGAGATTTCATGAAATTGTGCGACAGGGAGTACCTGCGTTCACACAATTTAAACGGAATTAAAATAGAAACAAACAACGAAAAATTTATAGAGGATTTCAATGAACCCCTACGCAAACTCAATCGAGAGAGAAACGAATCAAATCAAGAGAAAAGTGAGAAGGTTAGATACCTGGTTGAGGCCGAAAGCTTTGACACCGAATATATTCCTGTGAAGAATAACATGTTCAAGATAAAAATCAGCATGGTAAATGAACGAGTTCAAGTATAAACCTAGGAGCAAGAAATTAGAGCGATATTATAAATATTCCCAACGATATCAGAGTTGAAAACTTACTCTTTCGGCTACCAAATGAAGAAGTAGCAATCACGGCTTTTTGGTGGGGCTAAATCGAACCAAGGGATATCATTCTTTAGCAAGCCTGGAACACATCGAAATCATAGATGAAATCTATGTTCTCAGCCAGTAAGAAATAAAAGGATATATTAGTCGTGGCCGTAATCCATGTAACAAGATTATCCCGATACGAAAAAACAATACAACGCAAATTAGAGATTTTCGTCTTGATAGTCTGCAAGTCAAATAACAATACTTGAAAGGTGAAAACAACGACCTTCAGAGATTAAAAAACTCTGATATTCATTTTAAACTTAATGAAACCAAACGAATATGAATAGCGTTGACATAAGCTGCAAAGGAGGTGATATCTCTCACTAAGATGAGGATTACCTGAAAGCTTGAGTCGGTGTGACAGTTTCGACATTCATGTGCTGAGGCATAGATCCCAAATTCTCTTCCTCGGTGCGGGAGCACCATGCGGAAAAACTAAATGAAACGCAAAATATTTTCATCAAGAGGAACGATTTTTTTTAAACACGATAGAACACCCAAAGTCTCGAATGAGATCCACGGTTCAAATTAGGGTTGAAGAGATCGAGGGTGAGAAATCCAAAAAGGGCAGCAAAGACGTTAAGGAAGCCCAAGACGTAGATCAATGGCTATTCAAAATTTAATGATAGGTAAAAAATTTATTCGCCTCAAGGAGAGCTCAATCGTCGAATTAATAACTTTGAAAAAAAAAATAAAAATCGAACATGTACTCTGAGTACCAGAACTAAATGGAAATATAATACACGCATGTCATATCAAAGGTACGAGTAGCCAGTTCATGAACACGAAATCGGCTGAGGAAAATTAAATAGTCAATCAATACTATGTATTGTAATAGTGTAATGTGAGGAACAAGATCACTCAACAGATCAACCATAACACAGTACGTATGAACCACCCAAAGTGTAATCGTATCAATGATGGTGTATCATACCTTTCATTAATTCATGAGCTGGGAACAAAAATAATATAGTATTACAACTACTCAATGGTTGGCATTAAGATTTAATGACCGATCGGTACAGTTAATTCAACATATAAAAGTCACTGAATCATTTACCCTATACCTTTAGGAAATCAAAGAATTATAGATAAGGAAGTGAAGTTAAAACTCAAGTGGAAATTCGATATCCCTCCATTATGGTGGGATCGCATTCATATAATGATCTTTTGTGCTATGTTGACCCCAAGCATATTTTAAGTATTAGAGGTCGATATACACATGAAATGGATCGACTAGCAGTAGTTTAAATTGAAAGAGAACTCATGGAGTTAAAAACCTTGGTAAATATTAACATAAAGGGATTACATGTTAGAAATTGAAGATATATATATATATATATATATATAAAGAGAGAGAGAGAGAGAGAGAGAATAATGTATATGTATATATTTACATATAGATAGAGAGTTAAATGGTTAATTAAAATTCATGCATAGGGTAGAACATATGGTGAACAGAGAAGATAAAATGCTAGTAAGAAAACAAAAGAGTCACAAAAATTGGACAACTAGGAAAATTCTATGTAAGTAAAATGCCTATATTGATAGGTCAATAAGAAAAAAAAAATTTCCATGGGGTTCAGCGAGAGATGTTACAAATGGTATCAGAGCTCATGTTACATAAAACTCGGCTATTTTTGTTGTGCTCACTGTGTAAATTATTTTTGGGTTGATAATTTTTACTTTTTTCTAATATGTGTTGTTTAGTGTACAGTGGTGCTGAAACAGAAAAGTAAAATGGCTGGAAGTGATGAAATTTTTGTTGATCTGCGTGATCAAGATAATACGCTAGATCCTAATGCTTCAGTGATGGCTATGTTGCATAGTTTGCAACGAGAGATGGCTGAGCTAAGAAGCTAGAATGACAGAGTGTCATTAGCTAGTGAGGAGCAGGAAAAGCTCATCAGAGAATTAACTTCGCGGAATAGCCAAGAAGGTGAAGGTTCTGGAAAGAGGAAGAAGGGCAAGTTCTCTGATGATTCTGAGGAAGATGATGCTACTAGGCATCAATATAAGCAGAAAAAGGAATTACAGGGGGAACTTCGTAAGATCAAACCTCCCTCCTATTATGGGGAGAAGGAGGAAGATGTTGAAGCCTGGTTGTTGAACATGATTAAGTATTTCCAGGTCTATGAATATGAAAGCAATCTAACGGCTAGATTAGCTATCTACTAGCTACAAGGTAAGGCTACCTTCTGGTGGGAGGAGGCGAAAATGATCCATGCCATTGATGAAAAAATAGTGACTTGGGAAGATTTCCAAGTCAAGTTTAAAAATCACTATTTGAACGAACGTTATTATGATGATAAAGCAAAGGAATTCCATGAACTTAGATTGGGACATCTCAGTATTGATGAGTTTGTCACCAAGTTTACAAATCTGTTGAGATATGTCCCTTACATTAGGGAAGAGAAGGCAAAGGTGCAAAGGTTTTTGAACTGTTTGCCTGCTGTGTACAAAGAGAAGATCTAGTTTGATAACCCAAAAAATATGGATGACGTAGTGAAGAAATCTAGGTTATGTTATCAACAGTTTAAAGGAAAGGGTGAGCATGGAAAAGGCTAGATAAACAAGGGTGAAATCAAAGGAAAGAAACAAAAACTAGCTTACTTAAATAATTTTGGTAGGGATCATCAGTGGAAAAAGTTTAATAAACCAAAAGAAAGCCAAACTGCCCAGTCTCAAGTTGGTTCCAAACAAGTAGATGGAGAGAATAAGAAGGAAGGCACAGTTAAAATGAGGGAGCCTTTGAAATTTTGGGGTTGTGGAGAACCTCATCTCTTGAGGGATTGTCCCCACCGAAATATTCAGATGATTATAAGGGATCGAGAAGCTACCATAGTAAATCATATAGATAGAAATATACCCACTATCAGTGCAGCCTTGGAGAATCGACAAAAAGAACACCAAGCTACCATGGTTGAAATGGAAGGTAATATTGCTGACCAATCTGTTACCGTTTTAATTGATCCAGGTGCCTCTTTGAGTTACATTAGTCCACAAGTGGTAGAAAAATGCAATATCAAAGCTAAAAAATTTCAGCAGTCTTGGTTGGTCCAATGAGCCACTAGCACCAAGAGGAAAGTAACTCATAAGTTACCTCAAACAGAAATTAAATTAAATGATTTTCAGACAGAAGTAAATTTAAACATTCTGCCCTTAGGCTCATATGACTTGCTGATAGGAATGGACTTGCTAGAAAAGAGAAAGGCTATGATGAACTGTTGGGATAAGACTCTGCATTGCATATATGAAGAAGGGAAACCTTTTATTCTCAAGGGAAAATCAAAACCCATCTCTATAAGACAAATATCAGCACTACAACTAAAAAGAACAACTAGGAAAGGATATCAAGTATATGCAGTACATGTCTAAGAATTAGAACAGCAACCTGAAGAGCACCTGCTGGATACTCTGCCAGTAGTAAGAGAGTTTAACGAAGCATTTCTAGATGAGATTCCTCATCTCCCCCCCAAAAGAGAGATTGATTTCTCAATCGATTTGGTACCAAGAGCAACACCTGTTTCTTGAGCCCCTTATCAAATCAGTCCCCCTGAACTCATGGAAATGAAAATGCAATTGTAAGAATTGTTGGATAAGGGTTATATCAGACCGAGTGTGTCTCCTCGGGGAGAACTGGTGTTGTTTGTGAAAAAGAAGGATGGAACCTTTAGAATGTGCATTGACTATTGTCAGTTGAATAAGTTGACAATTAAGAACAGATACCCTTTGCCTCGAATTGATGATATTTTTGATCAGGTAAGAGGAGCTTCAGTATTTTCTAATATTTATCTAAGGACTGGTTATAACCAGCTCAGAATTAAGGAGGAAGACATTAGTAAAACAAATTTTCGAACCAGGTATGGTCACTACGTATTTGTAGTCCTACCTTTCAGGTTGACAAATGCCCCTGCCACCTTTATGTGCTTAATGAATGGTGTGTTAAACAAGTACTTGGATAGTTTCGTACTAGTTTTCATAGACGACATTTTAGTTTACTCAAAGAGTGAGGAGGAGCATAAAGAGCACTTGAGGATAGTGTTGCAAACTTTGACAGAAAACTAGTTATATGCCAAATTCAGTAAATGCGAATTCTATAAGGACAAGATCCAATACTTGGGTCATATTATTTCTCAACAAGGGTTGGCTGTTGACCCTGAAAAGATAAAGGCCATTAGAGAATGGCCGATGCCAACTGGTGTTTCAGCAATGAGATCATTCATGGGGATTGCAGGTTATTATCGTAGATTTGTGGAAAGATTTTCTACCATAGCATATCCCATAACCTCACTACAAAGAAAGGGTGTCAAATTTGAGTGGACTGAGAAATGCCAAAACAGTTTTGAACAATTAAAATTAAAACTCACTACAGCCACTATACTAAAGATTGCAGATCCTGATAAAGAATTTTTTGTGTGTACGGATGCCTGTAGAGAGGGGTTGGGAGGAGTCCTGTTGCAAGAAAATTCGGTTATTGCCTATGACTCTAGGAAAATTAAGACACATGAACAGAACAATAGTGCATATGATTTGGAATTGGCTGATGTCATTCATGCCTTGAAGATGTGGCGACACTATATTCTTGGAAAAAATTTTACATTGATGACTGATCATATTAGTCTTAAATATTTCTTTTCCCAAACTGATTTGAATGCTCGACAAGCCAGATGGCTGTATTTTCTGAGTGAATTTGATATGGAAATAAAACATATCAGAGGGAAGGAAAACAAAATTTCTGATGCATTGAGTAGAAATTCTTGCCAATACATAAACAACATTGGAAGCACTGCTAATTTTAATTTAGAATATCTAGTGAAAAAGGTAGCAGACCAGGATCCAAATTATGAGAATCTACAAGTGAAAATACTAAAGAAGGAGATGGCTGAATACACTCAAAACCAAAAAGGGTTGATCTGCTACAAAAATAGATTGTATATCCCCAATGTGGAAACTTTGAAAAAAGAAATCCTAGATGAATATCAAAAACAACCGTATGCAAGGCATCCTAGATATCAGAAAATGCTAATAGCTTTGAAAAAGAAGTTGTTTTGGCCAAGAATGAAAAGAGATGTAGCAGAATATTTAGCTAGGTGCATGGAGTGTCAACTAGTTAAAGTTGAGCATCAGCATTCTTCTGGTCTTCTAAATCCCTTGCCGATTGCAGAATGGAAATGGGACACCGTTTCTATAGATTTCATAACAGGGCTACCCAAAACCAAATACCAACATGACTCAGTGATGGTAGTGGTAGACACTTTAACAAAAGCGGCACACTTCATACCTGTGAAATCTACTTTTGGGACAGCCCAAGTAGCGGATGTGTTCCTAAAGGAAGTAGTAAGGCTCCATGGGGTCCCAAAGATGATTTTTTCAGATAGAGATACTAACTTCACAACAGTCTTTTGGAAAGTTCTATTTGGGGGCATGGGCACAAAGTTGAATTTTAGAACTACCAATCACCCTCAGACCGATGGTTAGACAGAGAGAACAAATCAATTTTTGGAGGATATGTTGACAATGTATGTGATGGATAGGCCATCAAAATGGGAAGACTACTTGCATTTAGCTGAATTTTCCTATAATAACAATTATCAATCCTTTATTAAAATGAGTCCATTTGAAGCACTCTATAGAAAGAAATTTCATACTCCTTTGAACTGGAGCCAACCTGAGAATAAGCTAATGTTGGGACCAGATGCTTTATAAGAGATGGAAAGAATTGTTAAACAAATACAAAGAAACATCAAGACAACACAAGATCGACAGAAAAACTATGCCGATAAGAAGAAGGTAAATCGAGAATTCAAAGTGGGGGAGCATGTTTATTTGCATATTAAACCCAAAAAGAGCACACTTTATGCTGGAAGTTGTGCAAAATTTGCTCCTAGATACTGTGGGCCTTTTGAGGTGTTAGAAAGGGTGGGACCAGTGGCTTTAAGTTGGCCTTACCACCCCATGTTAAAGTTCATGATGTGTTTCATGTTTCATTATTAAAAAAATATATACATGACGCTTCTCACATTGTTGATTGGAATGTGATACAGGTGGAACCAGAAGGGGAGTTCCTTCTAGAGCCACTTCAAATACTGGAGCAGGAAGAAATTGAATTGAGGAATCGAACGGTAGCGAGAGTAAAGGTGCAGTGGAAGCACTTTACTGCTGAAGAAGCCACCTGTGAAAGGGAAGCTGAGATGATGGAAAAATATCCATATTTGGTTGTAAAATGAACTATAGTAGTTAGTTATCAACACCGAGGACGGTGTTTGCTTTCAGAGGGGGAATATGTAACACCCCTAGTTTTATGTTTCCTGCAAGATAGACATTTGAACTTTAGTCCAAAGGGAAGTGGACCCCAATGGATAAGTATTTTGTGGATGTAATTAAGCATTTAATTATGAAAATTAAATAAAATAATTTGGTGCAGATTGACCAAATGACAATTATGAAATCACTTGCCAAATCCATGAGGATGGAAAGAGGCAAATACTTTCCCCAAAAATCTTTCAAAAATCCATGAAAGAATTTATTTCCAAATTAGATTTTTGAGGAAAAATCTAGTCTTTCCCCAATGAGGTGGAGAGTAGTTGGGAAGAGGTAAAAAGCTGAGAAAAGCAGAAAGCAGCTTTAAAAATCCCTAAATAAGGGAAGCCTAGGGAAACAGGAAGAAAAGCATCCTGAAATTCTGGATGCGGAATTAGAAACATGCTTTGGGGAGAAAAATTTTAAATAAGCTACTCCTGAATAGATTAGAGGTTGGTCTATTCTAGGAGATGATCTAAGCTGAGGGGTGAGTTCGAGGAGACAGAAGAACTCTAAGGTTGGGAGGTTGGTCAATTGCAGCAGTGGTATGTCTGTAAGTTTCTAAATGGTTTTAGTACCTATTCATGTACAAAATGGTTATAAATAATTGGTTGATTAAAATATTGGATTTTTTAGTTCCTACATTTAACAGAATTGTATAGAAGGAATTAACCCTCTTAGTTCTGTAGAGTTGTAGGAATAGAAATATGTGGGGAGAATCTGGCAGAGTTTCTAAACCAATGTTGGTTTAAATCTGAGGATACATGTTACTCCACAGATAAATTAGTGATTTAACATTAATCTACTTCTGGGAAAATAGAATAACTCTGATATATATACATAGGAAGGAAGTAGCATGAGATTACATGCACGAAGATCTCAAATAAAACTAGACAAACTGTAATCTGAGTTGAGTAGGAGATGATAGAAAACACATGATGTCTTATGGTAAATACAGAATTTATACACAAACAGAAGCACAAGAGAAATTTATTTTCTGCGTACACAAATCTATTTCTATAACATAATGAAGTAAATATCATTATAGTGAAGGGAAGAATCCGTGAGAGTAGACTATCTAGTGATTTAAAACAGTCAAAGCTCTATTAGAAGCATACATGTATACATAGTTAATTAACATAAGGCTGCAAGCTAAGACTCAGCATGATTAGATAAAATTTTTATATGAACTATAGACTACTGATTGAAAGAAGGATGAGTGACAATTGCCTCTATATCAGTTGGGTTGAATAGTAGTTAAAAATAAATTTCATATAAAGGATTCTCAGAAATTTATTGAAGAATGAGCACAAAATGAAACATCTACTTGAAGTAGTAAACACATAAAATGAAGCAGAAATATAAGATAATAATTTTAAGGAGAACCCTCCTACTTCGCAGAAGGAGATGAGAAAACAATTGGAATATATCCTAAACCATGTTACATTTATAGAGCAATTACTTTGTGGGAGTAAATACAAGAGATAAATTTCAAACTGTGTCACATTAAACGTGGAGAATTTGAAATAAAAAGAGAGACTTAACTCAGACTTATATTCTTATTAGTAATACAAAATGACTCTGTTAACAAATATTACACTCAGTCCCAAAATTTTATTATGGAAGAATAATAAATTGATAATCCATACAGCTAACTAGGAATCACCAAAGCTGTACAACTGTATAGATATAAAAGTACCAATGGCTTAGAAATGTACGAACAAGAAATAGAAGAAATACCCTTAGCGCATGAGCAAAACAATTTATGCTACTCATAGTCAAATTTAAATGACAACGTGAAACGAAAATTTATATGTATGAGGAAAGTACGACACTGCACAACTTAAGAAAAAATATTTGGATAACGTTCGTTAGGGTTCTTCCTGAAGATATTAAATCGACATTTGAGCATTTAACATTAATGTTCATATACAGTGATCCAAATTTATGTTTGGTACAAAAATATGTTAAAAGTGCTGAGAACCCATATTGGGTCTGAATCTCCAGAAGGATAAGTTATTATAGAAATCACACAGGTGGGACATTAACCCTATATATTTCAAAATGAAATTTCAGAGGTCACAGGATAAACCTACCCTGACAGAGGAAGAGAGATTTCACGAAATTGTGCGACAGGGAGTACCTGCATTCACACAATTTAAACGGAATTAAAATAGAAACAAACAACTCAAAATTTATACAGGAGTTCAATGAACCCCTACGAAATCTCAATCAAGAGAGAAACGAATCAAATCGAGAGAAAAGCGAGAAGGTGAGATACCTAGTTGAGGCCGAAATATTTGACACCGAATACATTCCTGTGAAGAATAACGCAGTCAAGAGAAAAACCAACATGGTAAATGAACGAGTTCAAGTATAAACCTAGGAGCAAGAAATTAGAGCGATATTACAAATATTCCCAATGATATCAGAGTTGACAACTTACTCTTTCAGCTACCAAATGAAGAAGTAGCAATCATAGCGTTTTGGTGGGGCTAAATCGAACCAAGGGATAGCATTATTTAGCAAGCCTGGAACGCATCGACGTCATAGATGAAATCTATGTTCTCGGCCAGTAAGAAATAAAAAGATATATTAGTCGTGGGCGTAATCCATGTAACGAGATTATCCCAATACGAAACAAGGATACAACACAAACTAGAGATTTACGCCTTGATAGTCTGCAAGTTGAATAACAATACTTGAAAGGTGAAAACAACGACCTTCAGAGATAAAAAAACTCTGATATTCATTTTAAAATTGATGAAACCAAACGAATAGGAATAGCATTGACATAAACTACAAACCAGGCGCTATCGCTCACTAAGATGAGGATTACCTGAAAGCTTGAGTCGGTGTGACAGTGTCGACATTCATGTGTTGAGGCTTAGATCCCAAATTCTCTTCCTCGCTGCAGGAGCACCATGTGGCCAAACTAAATGAAACGAAGAAGATTTTCATCAAGAGGAATGATTGTTTTTAAACACGATAGAAAACGCTAAGTCTCGAATGAGACCCACGGTTCAAATTAGGGTTGAAGAGATCGGGGTGAGAAATCTGGAACGGGTAGCAAGGACATTAAGGAAGCCCGAGACGTAGATCGATGGCTATCCAAAATTTAATGATCAGGTGCAAAATTTATTCGCCTCGAGGAGAGCTCAACCCTCGAATTAATAACTTTCAAAAAAAAAAATTCGAACATGTAATCTAAGTACCAGAACTAAATGGAAATATAATACACGCATGTCGTATCAAAGGTACGAGTAGCTAGTTCATGAACACGAAGTTCGCTGAGGAAAATTAAATAGTAAATCAATACTATGTATTGTAACAATGTAACGTGAGGAACAAGATCACTCAACACATCAACCATAACACAGTACGTACGAACCACCCAAAGTGTAATCATATCAATGATGGCGTATCATACCTTTCATTAATTCATAAGCTGGGAACAAAAATAATATAGTATTACAACTACTCAATGGTTGGCATTAAGATTTAATGACCGATCGGTAGAGTTAATTCGACATATAAAATTCACCGAATCATTTACCCTATACGTATAGGAAATCGAAGAATTATAGATAAGGAAGTGAAGTTAAAACTCAAGTGAAAATTTGATATCCCTTCATTATGATGGGATCGAATTCATATAATGATATTTTACGCTATGTTGACCCCAAGCATATTGTAAGTATTGAAGATATATATATAGGCATTTTACTTACACAGAATTTTCCTAGTTGTCCAATTTTTGTGACTCTTTTGTTTTCTTACTAGCATTTTATCTTCTCCGTTTACCATATGTTCTACCCTATGCATGAATTTTAATTAACCATTTGACTCTCTATCTATATGTAAATATATACATATACATTATTCTCTCTCTCTCTCTCTCTCTATATATATATATATATATTTTTCATATATATATATATATATATGAAAATATATATATATATATATATATATGAAAAATATATATATATATATATATAGAGAGAGAGAGAGAGAGAATAATGTATATGTATATATTTACATATAGATAGAGAGTCAAATGGTTAATTAAAATTCATGCATAGGGTAGAACATATGGTAAACGGAGAAGATAAAATGCTAGTAAGAAAACAAAAGAGTCACAAAAATTGGACAACTAGGAAAATTCTGTGTAAGTAAGATGCCTATATTGATAGGTCAACAAGAAAAAAAAAAAATTTGTGGGGTTCAGGGAGAGATGTTACACTTTTTCTACCCCCAAGTCCTTGTTTTGGGTTATGTGGCCTTTTCCAATGACCTTTGAGAGCCAAAATATTTAACTTTCTATGCATTTCCACTTTTGACATCTTTGTTAGTGTGGTCGTTTTCTTTCTTATGTGATTTTTCATGGATTATATTTTCACCCTAATCTTTCATCTACCAATATCCTTGAATGTTCTTGGTGTTTGTAGGGGAATGAAATACCTCTTACTCTTTTGATGTAGTCTCTTCCTCCATGACAAAATTTTCTTGAGTTAGAACATTTTTTAGTGGAGGCATGTAATTTTGATCAACATAACTTACTCGTTGGGAGCTGATCAACTAGATATCTTGGTGAAATGGATTGTTCATTCTCCTTTATCCATCGTACTTGTTGAGGGAATCAAGCATGTCCCCATGCCAAAAAAAAATTCTTGCTAGAGAAGAATTATTCAACATTGATGGTTGATTTCTTTTGAGAGGGAGGACCTGTTGGTCCCAATCCATTTCTTGCTTGTTTCCTTTTAGTTGTGTTTTTTGCGGGTGAACCATTTCTTCATTTTGGTTGTTGCTATTGTTCTCCTTTTGCATTATTTTTCTAAATTTCTTCTACATTTGGGAATCATCAAGAAAAAAATTCATATTCATGTCACTCGTACATTTAAATGGTTTATGATCGTGATCCACTTCATCAGAATGAGTCCAATTATCTTGTTGGAAATTATTTTCATCAGTATTCCCTTATCGAAATCAACCTCGACACAAATCCTAACACAAGATTACATGATTTCTGATAGTTTTGAATTTCCATATTCTAGGAAATCCTTACATTCAAATGGTTGTTGATCATAATTTAATTCTTAATTTGGGGATTTATTTCCTTCAATAGTCCATTATCAAGATAAACTTTTACACAAATCCTAACACAATATTGCATGCATTCTCATTTTTTTTCCCAACTGATATAGTGTCCTGTAGTATATCCGATGTTCCTAAAGGTTTCCTTTGAAAATCATCTTCTCGTTGAATTGTAGAATCCATAAATTTAGATACAAACACTAAGGCCCCAAAAAATATGGTTCATCTGGATATATTTTCTTTTGAAAGAGGAAAAAGGAAAAACCCTTGATACAAAAGGAAACATAAATTTGTGCTTTAATAATAAATTCAAAGAGAATAGCTAAGGCCATTAGCCCATAAATTTTGAGACGGGGCCTTTGTTTGATAAGCCAAGAACTATTAAAATATTAGTTAGCATGAAATGCAATTTTCGAGACATCGTCAAATTTCTTCACAAATCAACTAACCTAGATACCTAAAACCTTAAATCATCAACAATCAGTGCACTAATATCATCAATATCACCATGAAGTAAAAATAATAGAAAATGAAATCCTGCCATACATGAAACCATCAACACAAAAAACTTAAAAAGTTTTTTTTTTTTTATTCTTTCCCTCATCACTCATCTACTAATACGTCCAAATGGTATCCATTTACTTGGTTAAGTATACATCCAAATGGTTAAAAGGCTTTTTTAATTCTTTCCCTCATCAGTCATCTACTAATACATCCAAATGGTTTCCATTTACCTGGTTAAGTATACATCCAATGGTTTCCATTTACTTGGTTATGTTGTATAATGAAGCGCTTATTCATATAAATATGCGGTTTCCTCATAATTTTTATATGTATACCATCTTTTGATGTGAATTGCATGTATAGTTATATAATTTTATTTATAATTATAGAATTTATTTTTATAAAAATTCTAATTATATAATTTCACTATGTTAAATTAGCAAAAACGAATATATATATATATATATATATATATATATATATAATATTCAATGAAATAAAATAAGTATTAATTATAATAATTTAAATTTGAATTATTATAAGTATAATTTATATTTATTGATGCTTAAGAATTATTTAAAAATATTGTCTTTATGTGTTAGTATTAATATTTGAGAAAAATTAAAGTTCATATATATATATATATATAATATTTATATATTAATTATTTTCTCATCTATTTTCCTTATGACTTTTTTCTTATGCATTTTTGTTTTGATTGTTTTTTCCCTATCAAAGTTTTGAATACAATTTATTTTTTATTATTTAAATCTCGTTTTTAAAACATGTTATTAATATCAATTTAAGGAATAATTTTATGTCAAAATTAATAAGAAAATAAATTAATACTTGTCGATATGGTATTAAGTATTCAATTTTTCTTTGATGGTATACTAGTTATTTTGATTATCCATATTTTAAGGTTGTGAATTTAATTTATTTTTTTAAATTTATTTATTTCTAAAGTGATTGGTTGAGGTGAGACAATTTACTGACTTCTTTCATTTCTATTAGTCACTAATTTTTAGTTTTTATTTTTATTTCCTTTTTATATACATTTTAACTTTTTGTTTTTTTCTATTATTTCTATTTTCATGAATTATAGTTTTTTGTCTACCTTTTCAATTTAAGTTGAATTATTATTAAATGAATATATATATATATATATATATATATATATATATATATATATATATATATATATATATATATATATAACACACACATATATATATATATATATATATATGAAAATGTCCATATATTAATACAACAAAATTAATTAATCATATTTAGTAATTTTTTGGTGATGACATTCACCAATAAAATATTTGTTTAGTTTTTTTTATTTTTTTATGAAATCTATCTTTATTATTTTTTAGTTTCATTAAGATATATTTAAAATAAAACTATATACACACTACTATGTAACATTTATTCAAAATGTTAGAAATTTGGCTTCTATGATCTAAAAAATTGTGTATAAAATACTTCGGTAAAAATCACATTCAAGTAGATTTTGTCGACGCGTTTCGAACCAGCCAACATGATAAGATGAGAAATATGATCTATGAACCAGTTTAAATAAATAGGAAACTCCAACTAGCCATTGTGGAATAATGGCTAGTTTGATTGAATAAAACACTACAAAGACAAAATAATAGCTGAATTATTATTATTATATTTTATTTAATAATTAAAAGATTTAAAAATAATTTAATATTTATATATAATTAATTAATAATAATCCAAAATTCTAAGATAAATATATATATATATATATATATATATATATTAATAAAACAATAAAAATAAATAAAATAAAAATAAAACTAAGACCAAAAATAAATAAATAAATAAAATTAAAATTAAAAATAAAATATAAATAAAATATAAAATATAAAAAATATAATGAAAATAAAAATAAAAAGTAAAAATAAATAAAAAATAAAAAATAAAAATAAATAAAAATAAAAATAAATAGATAAATGAAAAACAATAATATTAAATAAATAATAATAATATTGATGATAAATCCATAAATAAATAAATAAATACTAATAATAATTAATTAAATAATTAAATCATAATCATAAATAAAGATAAAAATAAATAAATAAAGTACATAAAGGGAGGAAGAAACCGGGGAACAGAGAAGAGGAAAGGAAATGAGGGAGAATAGAAGGGAGGAAAAGAAATAACTAAGAATGAAGGGAAGGGATCCAACATCTGCTAACACTTCAACCCATCATCCCTGTTAAGGTTGATTGGCCTCTTTTCGATTTCTAAGGCCTCCCTCAACTTTCGGTGGTGGAAATGGTCAATCCTTGCAATAAATTTTGCATCTTCAATGACAATGTGATGCTTTGTCTTTTTTGCCTAAGGCAGAGGACTAAGATCTATTATGCTTCATGTCAGCGGCATGCTCATGAATTTTTTGACTGATGGATCGATCAGTTTCACCGATGTAAGGTGTCCCACAAGAGCATGGAATTAAGTAAACACCCTTACCATCCTTAGGGTAGATCGGGTCCTTAACAGATCTAAGCGAACCCCGAATGGTGTGGAGAGGCCTGAAGTTTTAGGGAACTTTAAGGATCCTTAGGATCCTAGTGATTTTATCAATCGTTCCTTGGATAAAAGGAAGGTGAACTCCATATAACCTATCACAATGTTCCTTCTTGACCCTAGGACCTTTTTCATATTTTCGAAAAGCTCTAAGACATTGAACCTTTCTATAACCATTTTTAAGGAAAACCTTAAGGAGATGAGATTTCTCATCTTCAAGGTGGTGTTCATTAGTGATTCTGAAGTCTCTAGTGGCTAGGGTAGTGAGAACCCCTGACTTCTGAGGATGGAAATGGTGAGAACCTGCATGTAAATACTGCTCAGTGTGCGTCTTCTTCCTAAAAACTTGATGAGGGAAAGAACATTCATCATTTATAGATATAAGAACATCAAGAAAAGGTAGGCTGCCATCCACTTCGAATTCCATGGAAAACTTAATGAAATCCGATTGATCATTAAGATGACGGATGAAAAGGTCCAATTTCCATTTTCCATGAGGCCACACCACATAGGTGTCATCAACAAACCTTTTCCAAAGCTTAGGTTGAAAAAGGGAGGACACGAGGGCCCTAGATTCAAAGTGTTTCATAAAAATATTAGCAACCACTAGGGAAAGGGGGGAGCCCATGGCCACACCACAAGTTTTTTCAAATAATTCACCCTTGAAACTAAAGAAGGTCGAGGTTAGACAAATCTCCACTAGACGAGTAGTATCCGGATCTGTGACCGAAGAAATGACATAAATACCTTCCGTAATGGGGATGCAAGTGTATAATGAGATCACATCAAAACTAACAAACCTATCATCGAGTTCCAACCTGATGCCTTTCAATTCATTAGTAAAGGAGGATGAGTCTTTGACAAAGGAGTCAGTATGACCCACGAGAGGCTTAAGCTTACTGGCTAAAAATTTGGCGAGTAGATAAGGACCACCTATAGTGTTGACAATAGGGCAAAGGGGAGCTCCATCCTTATGAATCTTAGGGAGACCATAAATTATCAGAGTGATGGGATTGGTTGCCTTAGTATAAATCTTATTGAAAGTAACCCCATCACACCGAGAATTTATGGTCTCCATAAGATTCATAAGGATGGAGCTCCCCTTCACACTATTGTCAACACCATAGGTGGTCCTACTTATCTGCTCGCCAAATTTTTAGCCAGTAAGCTTAAGCCGCTCGTGGGTTGTACCAAATCCTTTGTCAAAGACTCATCCTCCTTTATTAATGAATTGAAAGGCATGAGGTTGGAACCCAATGACAGTTTTTTTAGTTTTTATGTGATCTCATTATACACTTGCATCCCCATTAGGGAAGCTATTGATGTCATTTCTCGGGTCACAGATCCCGATACTGCTCTTCTAGTGGATATCTATCTCGCCTTGACCTTCTTCAGTTTCGAGGGTGAATTCTTTGAACAAACTTGTGGTGTGGCCATGGGTTCCACACTTTCCCCGGTGGTTGCTAATTTTTTATGGAAGACTTTGAATCTAGGGCCCTCTCCTCCTCCCTTTTTCAACCTAAGATTTGGAAAAGTTTTTTTGATGACACCTGTGTGGTGTAGCCTCATGGTAATGATCAATCTGATTTCA
Source organism: Pinus albicaulis (assembly GCA_034641835.2). Classification (NCBI taxonomy): domain Eukaryota; kingdom Viridiplantae; phylum Streptophyta; class Pinopsida; order Pinales; family Pinaceae; genus Pinus; species Pinus albicaulis. The sequence continues at coordinate 189,610,459 of CM076580.1, forward strand.
TTATGTTTACCATGGAATTCAAAGTGGTTCGTAGCCTACCTTTTCTTGATGTTATTATTTCTATAAATGATGAAGGTTCTTTCACTCATCAATTTTTTAGAAAGAAGACGCACACTGAGCAGTATTTACATGCGGGCTCTCACCATTTCCCTGCTTAGAAGTCAAGGGTTCTCAGTACCCTATCCACTAGATTCTTTAGAATTGCTAATGAACACCACCTTGAAGATGAGAAATCTCATCTCCTTAAGGTTTTCCTTAAAAATTCTTATAGCAAGGTTCAATGTCTTAGAGCTTTTCAAAATGTTGAAAAAGGTCCTAGGGTCAAGAAGGAACATTGTGATAGGTTATCCAGAGTTCACCTTCCTTTTATCCAAGGAACGATTGATAAAATCGCTAGGATCCTAAGGAGCCTTAAATTTCCTTGAACCTTCAGGCCTCTCCGCACCATTCGGAGTTTGCTTAGATATGTTAAGGACCCGATATTCCCTAAGGATGGTAAGGGTGTTTACTTAATTCCATGCTCCTGTGGGACACCTTACATCGGTGAAACTGGTCGATCCATCAGTCAAAGAATTCATGAGCATGCCGCTGACATGAAGAATAATAGATCTCGCTCCTCTGCCTTAGCAGAGCATGAAAAAAAGACAAAGCATCACATTTTCATTGAATATGTGAAAGTTATTGCAAGGATTGACCATTTCCACCACCGAAAGTTGAGGGAGGTCTTAGAAATCGAAAAGAGGCCAGTCAACCTTAACGGGGATGATTGGTGGAGTGTTAGAAAATGTTGGATCCCTGCCCTTCATTCTTATTATTTGTTTTTCTTCCCTGCTCTTCTCCCCCGTTTCCTTTCCTCTCCTCTGTTCCCTGGTTTCTTCCTCCCTTTCTGTACTTTATTTTATTTATTTTTATTTGCATTTATTATTATTATTATTATTTAAATATTTATTTATTTATTTATGGATTTATCATCAATATTATTATTATTTTTCATTTATTTATTTTTATTTTTCATTTATTATTATTTTATTATTATTTTATTTTAATTTTAATTTTTTAATTTTTTAATTTATTATTTATTTATTTATTTTTATTTTTATTATATATTTTTTTTCTTTTTTCTATTTTTTTAATCTTATAATTTTGGATTATTATCAATTAATTATATATAAATATTTTATTACATTTAAATCTTTTAATTATTAAATAAAATATAATAATAATAATTCAACTATTATTTTGTCTTTGTAGTTTCTTATTCAGTCAAACTAGTCATTATTCCACAATGGCTAGTTGGAGTTTCATATCTATTTAAACTTGGTCCTAGATCAGATTTCCCTTCTTGTCCTGATGATGAACCACACTAGCTGGTTCGAAATGTGTCAACAAAATCTGATTAAATGTGATTTTCACTGAAAGGTTTTATACAGAAATTGATTCAAAATATTTGTAAACTAATATTTAGATATAAAATATTTACATTTTCGATATAATAACACTTGATTTATAATAATATAATGAAAAGAGAACTATTATGTAACATTTATTCAAAAATATTTGTAAACTAATATTTAAATGTAAAATATATACATTTTGAATATAAAAAAACTCAATTTATAATAATGTATCGAGAAGAGAAAAATCATTGTGGCTACTCAGTCGCGGACACTCAATTTATAGTAATATATTGGGAAGAGAAGAATCATTTTGACTACTCAATTGGGGTAAGGTGCTAGGACTCTTAACACAGATTTCGGTCACTACCCAACATCAACTTTCTCGATTTGAATGTGATCTCATCCTTATTATCCGTTAAAATAAAGTGATAAAATTACGAGGCTGCCACAGATGATCTTCGCTTCATCTCTAAGCCATAGACAAAAATCTTGAGGCAACCTTCATCCTTGAGGACAATATTATCATTTCCAGTACTTATGACATGTGATAAATTGCTAAGAAAATTTAGAAAAATTCAGAAATTTACTTAAATTGCTTCTCTATTTAGTTTGAATGACAGTACCCCCGATTGGGGTGCTACGAAGGGGTGAATTGAAGGAGGTCGGTGCCACTTGGAGGCGTTCATATGAATATCGATCAGTGGTAATAAATGGGGAGCTTCAGGTCAGTACTTGGTACATTTGATCATAATGGTAATTAATGAAAACGCAGGAGGCCAGCGAGGTGTGTCAGAAAAGACTGGGAAAGTACATCGTTTGCGAAGAAAGTGATCGCATAAAATTCCATTACAGAGATGGAATGTTAACAGTAGAAGGTTTCAAGCTCAGGCTGACAAAGAAGAGGAAGTTCTGGAGAATTGTTGTTGTTGGGTTAAGTGGTATGTTATGGCTCTTGTCACCCTTGCATATCATTTCTTTGTTTCAATCCATAATGATGAAGACGAAGTTGCTGGTTGCATGAAATTTTGCATACTATTTACTTTATATATTTTGAAATCTTACCAGTCTAGTACGATCCTTTGTTTTCTGTTCTTGAAGTAGATAAAGGGCTTTTCATAGAAACATGTAGGCAAGGCCTCATAATTCAAACTCAGGATACCGAACACTACTTTAGAAGCCCCTCTATTGAAAATTCTCTGTTTTTTCCCCAGTTTCATTGTCAAGCTAAATTTTTTGATATTTGGGCGAAGTCGTTTGATCTGTGTTTCATTTTCCTTTGTTACTATTGGAAGACTGGTATTTGGGTAAAGTCATAAGGTATGTGTCTAACTTCCCTTTGCTTCTATTACATGGAATCTCATTTCATGAGGTCTGAATTCTAGGTTACTATCCATAACAAGAGTCTTCAGGTCTATGACCAGGTTGGTAAGTCTTCTAGTGATAGTTTCCAAATTATCCATATACCCTCACACCTTAATTTGATTCTCTTCTGTCATTGTCAATGTTCGTCCCCTTTTAATTTGAACAATCGTTGTCGAGTTTTCCCTCATGGTCAGGTTTGACAGGTTTTTCCTCATGGTTAGTGTTGTCCCAATCGAAATTGGTGTCAACCTATTGAAAAAATGCATCTTAAGAGAGGCTCTGGCTGTAATGCAATTATGCAATTTCCCTTTTGTCAAACAAAGGTCTCTGTTGTGGCCATTCTCGATATTCACCTTTTTGTTTGCTCTACAGTGAGTGAGACTCCACCTATGACTACCGAAGTAGATGATTTCATCACTGTTTACGATAACTATCTTATTTATTTTACACTGCAATATACAAGATTATATGTAACACCCCTAGTTTTATGTTTTTTTCTCAAGCTAGACATTTGAACTTTAGTCCAAAGGGGAGTGGACCCCAATGGATAAGTATTGTGTGGATGTAATTAATTATTTAACTATGAGAAATAAATAAAATATTTCTGTGCATATTGACCAAATGAGAATTTTGAGATCACTTTCCAAATCCATGAGGTATGGAAAGAGGTTAAGACTTTCCCCAAAAATCTTTCAAAAATCCTTGAAAGAATTTATTTCTAATTTAGACTTTTGAGGAAAAATCTATATTTCCCCAATGAGGTTTAGAGTAGTTGGGAAGATGTAAGAAGTTGGAAAAGAAGAAAGAAACTTTAAAAGTCCCTAAATAAGGGAAGCCTCATGTAATAAAAGGATCATGTAATTCTGGATGCAGAAATGGAAACAGGCTTTGGGAAGAATAAGCTTAAAGAAGCTACTCCAGAACAGATTAAGGTTGGTCTATTCTAGGAGATGATCTCAAATCGGGGTGAGTTCTGGAGACAGAGGGACTCTAAGGTTGGGAGGTTGGTCATTGACAGAAGTGGTATGTTTAACAGTTTTCTATGACTGGTTATAGAGGTTCTTTTAGATTAAAATTCTGAAGTTGTCATTCATTACATTTAGTAGAACTATTTAGAAGAAATTACTCCTCTCAATTCTGCATAGTGGTAGGAATAAAATCTGTGGGGAGAATCCATCAGAGTCTCTAAACCAGTGTTGGTTTAAATCTGAGGATACATCTTATCCCACAGATGATTTCGTTGGTTAACTTTAATATGCTTCTGAATTAAGAAAGTAGATGTTGCATATATATGAAAAGAAAGAAGGACACCTTTACAGGTAACAGATATAAGTGAACCAGACATATTTCAAACCTGGTTCATTTAGGTAATGATAACATCCAACAAGGTTATGTATCATAGAAATAAACTTATACAGATGGAAGTATAATTTATCACAGTAAACAGGAATTTCCTAAATAGCCATGATAAAGTAAATAAATGTTTCCTTGGATATGAATATGTTAAAAAATCAGACTGTAAAATGGTAAAATAGTTATAGTTCCTCTAGAAGCTTGCAGATATACATGTGTAATTAATCAAAATCTACAAATTAAAGTTAAATGGTGCTAGATATATTTTATATCTGCATTATGGATACCAGACTGAAAGTTTAGAAATTTAAATTCCATTCAGACACTATCATTTATTAACTAAAACCCTGTGATTGTAACACCCCCAATTTATGTGTTTGAATTTCAAAGTTAGACATTGAACTTAATCCTAAGGGGAGTGGACCCCAAAGGATAAGTATTTTGTGAATGTAATTTAATATTTAAGTTGAAGAAATGAATAAAATGATTGTGTGCATATTGACCAAAATGAGATTATGAGATCACTTGCTAAATCCATGAGGATGGATAAGGCAACTATTCCCCACAATCTTTCAAAAATCCTTGAAAGGAATTAATTCTAATTTAGATTTTTGAGGAAGAATCTAAATTTCCCCAATGATGAGGAAAGTAATTGGGAAGAGGTAAAAAGCTGGAAAAGCTCAGGAAAAGCATAAAACAACTTTAAAGAGTCCCTAAAATGGGAAGCCTAGGCCAAACAGGAAGAAAAGCATCCTGCTATTCTGGACGCAGAATTAGAAACATGCTTTGGGGAACATGAGCTTAAATAAGCTGCTCCTAAACAGATCAAGGGGTTGATATGTTCTTGGAGGTGATCTCAGCTCGAGGGTGAGTCTTGGGAGACAGAAGGATTCTAAGGTTGGGAGGTTGGTCGATTGCCTGAGTGGTATGTAATCAAATTGCACTGGTTTTCTATTTTCTGTGGTATGAATTAGCTACATATAGTTATTTGATTTTATATTAACAATCTTGAATGCCAAATTCAATAGAATAAATGATTAGGATTTCACCTTCATGATTCTGTATAGTTGTAAGCAAGAATATCTGTGGAGTAGAATCCAACAGAATCTCTAAACCAGTGTTGGTCTAGATCTTAGGATACATAATTCTCCACAGGAAAATTTGTAATGAAATTTTAACCTGCCTTTGATTATTTGAATAAGTTAATAATATACATGTATAAGCTATAACTATCAGAGAAATTATGCACTGCAATTTAGAACAGTAATAAATGAACTGTCACATACACTGAATATCAAAATGAAAAGACAACTCCTACAAACTACCTTCCAGGAAACAATGCCCTGTTTTTACAGGAAGAAGATTTTAGAAAGAAGTTATGTCTGCCATAAACAAAATAATTCTCATAACGGAATAAAATTTCTTTGCACAGTTACTGAGTTTTTTTTAGCAGAAAATATTCTTGGCAAAGACAACACTCTAGAAAAAAATTTAGTAAATTAAAAGAGCCTCTGTCACAAAGAACAGAAAACATCAGTATGCGATCGGTTGGCATTCAAATCTCCAACTATTTAAAAATGATCATGAAAATTCTTGAGTACTTTAGAGAAAAAAATTCGTCCTGAATGACGCTAGTTAGCTGTGACTTTAAGTTTTAGTATATGTCAAATTTGATGCGGGAAATACTAACATCAAAATAACCATTAACGTGCTGAGAAGTAAAGTACATGCATAATTGCACAAAAAAAATCTTTAGCAGTTTATAATACTCTTTTTAGGTGGGTACCTCCAAAACGACGTCGACTAACATACAAGAGAAGAAAAAAATGTAACACACATCCAAACGATAGATACTCTAACAGAGATAATGATAGTGATTAAATTCACTGAGAGAGTAAGTAGACTTGGATCTGTAATTTCGAGCACGACATAACATGGTATAACAAAATCCGACTTACATGTCGATTTACCCCTTCTGTTGTACACAATCACACCGAAGAAAATAAAATAAACATCATAATCGGGGCGGTAGTACATGGGTGTATGAGAATGTTTGTGGCGACCTTCGAGCACCGGTAGAAAAAAAAATTATGCCATTGGCATGTAAACGACCATTGGACGCCTTCCCAGGACGAGCATACTACCTCTAAAAGGTTACTTCGTAGATATACTCCTTTCAGTCTAATTAGTTTTAGGACAATAGTTAATAGAAATAAAAATGGAAGTTATGTGAGTGTCAGGCACGGTAGAGAAGTAAACCAGAATCTTAGAACAATTACATACAGATGTGATTCCTTGACCCTCCAGGGCAAAACGAAAAACAATAAGTTACAGTTGAACTGAACGCAACTATTGAAAACCCTAACTTCCGGCTGGAGGATCGTAATGAACCTGAGTGAAAGTCGAGCCATAATAAACTAGACGAAACGGGGGTTTGGCTAGGCATGAAATGATACAACCGGAATCCATTTATCGTTGATATCGGAATTCTGTATACAGGGAAAAATAAAATATTATAGAAATTAATAATTTCCTCGATAATACGTTAACAAAAGCTCAATAAAAATAGTAACTGGAAAAACGTATAAACGTACATTAAAGAAGTGACCAGTGTTGGAAACCTGAAGGGGTGTCGAGACTAGGGAAACAATTTTCGAGCCTCGTGGAGGTAAACCTGGTCTAAGGCGTGTGTTTGCGAACCCTGTAGCTGCAGAAGCAAGGATGAGGTTAGATTCACGTCAACTTCTGAATCCCTATGAACGCCTAGAATTAAAATAGGAATGTAGGAGAACATATTAAACATTGTATAAACGTAAATGGTCGAAGTAGTGGAGGGAAAATTCATGGTAACAGTAATAGTGAAGAAAACAAAACAAGCCCACAATCGCTGAGAAGAAATTACAGGTAGACCAAATCCTACCCTACGTGTGAAATAAACACAGAAAGGAAGAGTAGATAACTTACCATCTGGCCGACCGAGAATACGTAGGCCTGGTAGGTATGTCGCGGGCTGAAGAATGTTAAGAGACTGAAGGGAAGCCGAGAGGGCAATGCGGAGCGATATATAACCCCAGTAAATGAACCAGTAATGAAGAGGATGAAAGTTACAGGGGAAAACTAAAACCCTAATGCCTGTAGGTAAATAAAAAACAAATCCCAAAGGAGATTTTAGGAACAAGTCAAAAGATTATTCGTACTATTTCTTCGTTATGGTATTCAATTCGGCCAAAACTCGAGGACCAGTTGGCAAACAACTGCTATGATCTGAATCCTCCCGTGCCGATGCAGAACTTACCTAGCGTTACCTATGATACGTGTCATTCTTCTATAGGTAGCGGTACAATTGCTGGGAGAAATCTTGATTTATGAAGCAAGACCAACACCGCCCAGACAATGAAAAAGTTCAGTAAGGGAGGATAGGATGCGTGAATATCTCCATGCCCAAGTACGATGGGAGGCAGAGTAAATCTTGTAATGGTATACGGAAATGAATAGCCAGCTGTCGAACCATAGATCGGTGCCACATAAGCTTTTAGTAATAGGTATATGTAACATAGCTAGGGTTCGTCCTAATATTTCGTTCCATATTATTCCAAACAAGGTGGTTATTACATCTTCAAACTCTAATGTTATGTACCCCTAACATAATCGTGGTATCGATATTCTATATGAACGTATACAAATATATATAAGAGTTTTGAGACTCAGTATTATCCATAATACATTATAAATGTTAATATATAATTGTGGATAGTTGTATGTTGTAGAGTTTTATCTCTAATATATTATAAATGTTAGTATAAATACATATGTTGTTATTAAAATACATATGTGGTTATAATTATACCTATGTTATGTTAAGTGGGTAGGGTATCAATTATACATATGTTGTGTTAAGTGGTTAGGGTATTAATTATTCATATGTTGATCACATTTATCCCTACTATTTGGTTCTAGAAACATTAGTAATCATATATGTATGTGCTTAATTATATATACGAGGAAATAAATGCTAGAGAGATTCAAAATAGTAAGCAGACAAAAGGTTAAACCTGTGCTAGAAAAAAAAAAATTGTGGTGTAAACGAAAGAGAGAGACGTGACAAATGGTATCAGAGCCCAAGTTATAAAAAAAAACTGGGTTGTTGTTATTGTGCTCACTGTTGCTGAGTGTTTCTTGTATAAATGAGTATTGTGGAATTTTTTTTTTTTTAAATCTTGCTGATCTGTGTTATGAGTGTGTACAGTTGTGTTGAAATGGCTGAAGGTGAAGAAATTTATGTCGATCTGCGGGATGAGTTTGGTACACCAGATCCCAATGCTCCGGTGATGGCTATGTTGCACAGGTTGCAACGAGAATTGGCTGAACTAAGAAGCCATAATGACAGGTTGTCATCAGCCAGTAAGGAGCAGGAAAAGCTCATTAGAGAACTAGCTTCATGGAACAGCCAAGAAGGTGAAGGTTCCAGAAAGAGGAAGATTGATGAGTCTGATGACGATGATGCTGCTAGGCATCAGTCTAAACAGAAAAAGGAATTACAAGGGGAATTCCGAATGATCAAACCTCCCTCCTATGATGGAGAGAAGGAGGAAGATGTTGAAGCTTGGTTGCTGAACATGATTAAGTATTTCCAAGTTTATGAATATGAGAGCAATCTGAAGGCCAGATTAGCTGTTTACCAGCTACAAGGTAAAGCTACCTTGTGGTGGGAGGAGACAAAAATGGTGCATGCCATTGATGAAAAGACAGTTACTTGGGAAGATTTCCAGGTTAAGTTCAGAAATCTTTATTTGAATGAGCATTATTATGATGATAAAGCAAAGGAATTCCACGAACTTAGACTAGGACAACTCACTATTGATGAGTTTGTTACTAAGTTTACAAATCTGCTGAGATATGTACCCTACGTTAGGGAAGAAAAGGCAAAAGTACAAAGGTTTCTGAATTGTTTGCCTACTGTATACAAAGAGAAAATTGAGTTTGAAAACCCAAAGACAATGGACGAAGCTGTTAGAAAAGCGAGATTATGCTATCAGCAGTTTAGAGGAAAGGCTGAGCAAGTAAAAAGCTGGTTAAACAAGGGTGAGTTCAAGGGGAAAAGACAAAAACCAACATATTTAAAGAATTTTGGCAGAGATCATCAGCGGAAAAAAGTTTAATAAACCCAAAGAAAGCCAAACTGCTCAATCCCAAGTGGCTTCAAAACAAATATATGGAGACAGTAAAAAGGAAGGGACAATCAGAATGAAGGAACCCTTGAAATGTTGGGGCTGTGGAGAACCCCATATTTTGAGGGACTGTCCTCATCAAAACATTCATATGATCAAGAGAGAGTGAGAAGCTACAACAATAAATGACATAGCCAGAAATATACCAACTATCAGTGTAGCCTTGCAAAATCGGCAAGTAGAACATCAAGCAACCATGGTGAAAATGGAGGGTAATATTTCTGACCTATCTGTTATTGTTTTGATTGATCCGGGTGCTTCTTTGAGTTACATTAGTCCTGGAATTGTAGAAAAATGTAATCTTAAACCTGAAAAATTTCAGCAGTCATGGTTGGTATAGCTGGCCACTGGAACTAAGAGAAAGGTAACACATAAATTGCCCAGAACAACAATCAAATTAAATGAATGTCAAACAGAAGTAAATCTGAACATATTGCCTCTAGGTTCTTATGACTTTCTGATAGGAATGGACTGGCTGGAAAAGAAGAAAGCCCTAATGAACTACTGGGATAAAACCCTGCATTGTGTGGATGAAGAAGGGAAACCTTTTATTCTCAAAGGAAAACCAAAATCCATTTCAGCAAGACAAATATCAACCCTACAATTAAAACGAACAGCTAGAAAAGGATACCAAGTTTATGCAGTACATGTGGAGGAAATAGAATAGAAAACTGGAGAAAATCTGCTAAATGATTTACCGATGGTAAGGGAATTTAAGGAAGTCTTTCCAGATGAGATCCTCATCTTCCCCCCAAAAGAGAAATTGACTTTACAATCGATCTGGTGCCGGGAGCAACACCTGTTTCCCGAGCCCCCTATCAAATGAGTCCTCCTGAACTTATGGAACTAAAAATGCAATTGCAAGAATTGCTAGATAAAGGTTATATTAGAACAAGTGTGTCTCCTTCGGGAGCACCGGTATTATTTGTGAAAAATAAAGATGGAACTTTCAGGATGTGCATTGATTATCGCCAATTGAACAAGTTGACCATTAAGAATAGATATCCTCTACCTAGAATTGATGATCTTTTTGATCAAGTGAGAGGAGCTTCAGTCTTTTTGAAGATTGACTTAAGAACTGGGTATCACCAGCTCAGAATCAAGGAAGAAGACATCAGCAAAACAACTTTTCGAACCCGGTATGGACACTACGAATTTGTAGTCCTACCTTTTGGATTTACAAATGCCCCTGCCACATTTATGTGTCTGATGAACAGTGTGTTAAATAAATATTTGGATAAATTTGTTCTTGTGTTCATAGATGATATTTTGGTCTACTCCAAAAATGAGGAGGAACATAGAGAACATTTGCGGATAGTGTTGCAAACTCTGAAAGAAAACCAGCTATATGCCAAGTTCAGCAAATGTGAATTTTATAAGGATAAGATTCAATACTTGGGCCATATTATTTCTGAACAAGGCCTTGCGGTTGACCCTGAAAAGGTAAAGGCTATAAAAGAATGGCCTGTGCCAATGGATGTTTTAGCAGTAAGATCATTCATGGGGATTGCAGGTTATTATCGCAGATTTGTGGAGAGATTTTCTACCATAGCCCATCCCATAACATCATTACAAAGAAAGGGTGTCAAATTTGAATGGACAAACAAATGCCAAAACAGCTTTGACCAATTAAAACTAAAACTCACTACAGCCCCTATCCTAAAGATTGCAGATCCTGATAAAGAATTTGTTGTATGCACAGATGCTTTTCGAGAGGGGTTGGGAGGAGTCCTTTTGCGGGAAAATTCAGTTATTACCTAGGAATCTAGGAAACTGAAAATACATGAATAGAATTATAGTGCCTATGATTTAGAATTAGCAGCTGTTATCCATGCTTTGAAAATGTGGCGGCACTATCTTCTTGGGAAAAAGTTTACATTGATGACTGATCATATTAGTGTGAAATATTTCTTTTCCCAAACTGATCTGAATGCAAGACGACCTAGATGGTTGTCCTTTTTAAGTGAATTTGATATGGACATAAAACATATCAAGGGAAAAGAAAATAAAGTTGCTGATGCATTAAGCAGGAATGCTTGTCAGAATATAAACAGCATTGGATGTAGTGCCCAGATCGAAGTAGAAGAGTTGGTGAGAAAAGCAGCAAATCAAGATCCAAACTATGAAACACTCTTGGTGAAACTACAGAAAAAGGCGAAAACGGATTTCACTCAAAATCAAAAGGGGCTGATCTGTTATAAAAACAGGTTGTATATTCCCAATGTAGAGTCCTTAAAAAGAGAAATTCTGGATGAATATCACAAACATCCATATGCAGGACATCCAGGATATCAGAAAATGTTAACAACCCTGAAAAAGAAGTTGTTCTGGCCAGGAACGAAGAGAGATGTAGCATAATATTTAAGTAGGTGCATGGAATGTCAACTAGTCAAAGTTGAGCATCAACATACAGCAGGCCTTTTAAACCCTTTTCCAATTGCAGAATGGAAATGGGACATAGTTTCCATGGACTTTATAACAGGATTACCCAAAACCAAATACCAGCATGATTCGGTAATGGTGGTAGTAGACACTCTAACAAAAGCTGCCCACTTTATACCATTGAAATCTACCTTTGGGACAGCTCAAGTAGTGAATGTGTTCCTAACGGAGGTAGTAAGGCTTCATGGGGTTCCAAAATTAATTGTTTCAGACCAAGATGCTAAGTTTACAACAACGTTTTGGAAAGGACTATTTGGAGGGATGGGTACTAAGTTGAATTTTAGTACTGCCTATCACCCTCAGACCGATGGGCAGACAAAGAGGACTAATCAAATTTTGGAGGATATGCTGAGAATGTATGTGATGGATAGGCCATCAAAGTGGGAAGAGTATTTGCATTTAGCCGAATTTGCCTATAATAAAAGCTACCAATCCTCTATCAAGATGAGTCCATTTGAGGCACTGTATGGAAGAAAGTGTCGTACTCCTTTGAGCTGGAGCCAACCATAGAATAAACTAATGTTGGGGCGCGATGCCTTACAAGAGATGGAAATAATTGTTAAACATATACGAAGAAACATCAAGACAGCACAAGATCGCCAGAAAAAACTATGCTGATAGAAACGAGTGCACCGAGAATTCAAAGTGGGGGATCATGTGTATTTGTGTATTAAACCCAAAAGGAGGACACTTTATGCTAGAAGTTGTGCGAAACTGGCTCCTAGATATTGTGGTCCTTTTGAAGTATTAGAAAGGGTGGGACCAGTGGCTTACAAGTTGGCCTTACCACCCCATGTTAGAGTTCATGATGTGTTTCATGTTTCGTTATTAAAAATATATGTGCATGATGCTTCTCACATAGTTGATTGGAATTTTGTACAGGTGGAACTAGAAGGGGAGTTTCTGCTAGAACCACTTCAAGTATTGGAGCGAGAAGAAATTGAATTGAGAAACAAAACAGTAGCTAGAGTAAAAGTGCAGTGGAAGCACTTTACTGCTAAAGAGGCTACCTGGGAAAGAGAAGCTGAAATGATGGAGAGATATCCATTTTTGTTTGAAAAATAAACTCTAGTAGTTAAATAAAAACACCGAGGATGGTGTTTATTTTCAGAGGGGGAATATGTAACACCCCCAATTTATGTGTTTGAATTTCAAAGTTAGACATTGAACTTTAATCCTAAGGGGAGTGGACCCCAAAGGATAAGTATTTTGTGAATGTAATTTAATATTTAAGTTGAGGAAATGAATAAAATTATTGTGTGCATATTGACCAAAATGATATTATGAGATCACTTGCTAAATCCATGAGGATGGATAAGGCAACTATTCCCCACAATCTTTCAAAAATCCTTGAAAGGAATTAATTCTAATTTAGATTTTTGAGGAAGAATCTAAATTTCCCCAATGATGAGGAAAGTAATTGGGAAGAGGTAAAAAGATGGAAAAGCTGAGGAAAAGCATAAAATAGCTTTAAAGAGTCGCTAAAATGGGAAGCCTAGGCCAAACAGGAAGAAAAGCATCATGTTATTCTGGAGGCAGAATTAGAAACATGCTTTGGGGAAAATGAGCTTAAATAAGCTGCTCCTAAACAGATCAAGGGGTTGATCTGTTCTTGGAGGTGATCTCAGCTCGGGGGTGAGTCCTGGGAGACAAAAGGATTCTAAGGTTGGGAGGTTGGTCGATTGCCTGAGTTGTATGTAATCAAATTGCACTGGTTTTCTATTTTTTGTGGTATGAATTGGCTACATATAGTTATTTTATTTTATATTAAAAATATTGAATGCCACATTCAACAGAATAAATCATCAGGATTTCACCTTCATGATTCTGTATAGTTGTAAGAAAGAATATCTGTGGAGTAGAATCCAACAGAATCTCTAAACTAGTGTTGGTCTAGATCTGAGGATACATAATTCTCCACAGGAAAATTTGTAATGAAATTTTAACCTGCCTTTGATTATTTGAATAAGTTAATAATATACATGTATAAGCTCTAACTATAAGAGAAATTCTGCACTGCAATTTAGAACAGTAATAAATGAACTGTCACATACACTGAATATCAAAATGAAAAGACAACTCCTACAAACTACCTTCCAGTAAACAATGCCCTGTCTTTGTAGGAAGAAGATTTCAGAAAGCATTTATGTCTTCCATAAACAAAATAATTCTCATAACGGAATAAAATTTCTTTGCACAGTTACTGAGTTTTTTTTAGCAGAAAATATTCCTGGCAAAGACAACACTCTAGAAACAAATTTTGTAAATTAAAAGAGCCTCTGTCACAAAGAACAGAAAAAATCGGTATGTGATTGGTTGGCATTCAAATCTACAACTATTTAAAAATGATCATGAAAATTCTTGAGTACTTTAGAGAAAACATTTCGTCCTGAATGACGCTAGTTAGCTGTGACTTTAAGTTTTAATATATGTCAAATTTGATGCGGGAAATACTAACATCAAAATAACCATTAACGTGCTGAGCAGTAAAGTACATGCATAATTGCACAAAAAAAATCTTTAGCAGTTTATAATACTCTTCTTAGGTGGGTACCTCCAAAACGACGTCGACTAACATACAAGAGAAGAAAAAAATGTAACACACATTCGAATGATAGATACTCTAACAGAGATAATGACAGTGATTAAATTCACTGAGAGAGTAAGTAGACCCGAATCTGTAATTTAGAGCACGACATAACATGGTATAACAAAATCCGACTTACCTATCGGTTTACCCCTTCTGTTGTACACAATCACACTGAATAAAATAAAATAAACATCATAACCGAGCCGGAAATACATGGGTGTATGAGAATGTTTTTAGCGACCTTCGAGCACTGGTAGAAAAAAAAATTATGCCATTAACATGTAAACGACCATTGGACGCCTTCCCAGGATGAGCATACTACCTCTAAAAGGTTATTTCATATATATACTCCTTTCAGTCTAATTAGTTTTAGGACAATAGTTAATAGAAATAAAAATGTAAGTTCTGTGCGTATCAGGCATGGTAGAGAAGTAAACCAGTATCTTAGAACAATTACATAAAGATGTGATTCCTTGACCCTCCAGGGAAAAACGAAAAACAATAAGTTACAGTTGAACTGAATGCAACTATTGAAAACCCTAACGTCCGGCTGGAGGATCGTAATGAACTTGTGTGAAAGTCGAGCCATAATAAACTAGACGAAACGGGGGTTTCGCCAGGCATGAAACGATACAACCGGAATCCATTTATCGTTGATATTGGAATTTTGTATACAGGGAAAAATAAAATATTATAGAAATTATTCATTGCCTCGATAATATGTTAACAGAAGCTCAGTAAAAATAGTAACCGGAAAAACGTATAAACGTACATTAAAGAAGTGACTAGTGTTGGAAATCGGAAGGGGTGTCGAGACTAGGGAAACAATTCTCGAGCCTCATGGAGGTAAACCTGGTCTATGGCATGTGTTTATGAACCCTGTAGCTGCAGAAGCAAGGATGAGGTTAGATTCACGTCAACTTCTGAATCCCTATGAATGCCCAAAATTGAAATAGGAATGTAGGAGAACATATTAAACATTGTATAAACGTAAATGGTCGAAGTAGTGGAGGGAAAATTCGTGGTAAGAGTAATAGTGAAGAAAAAAAACAAGCCCACAATCGCTGAGAATAAATTACAGGTAGACCAAATCCTACCCTATGTGTGAAATAAACACAGAAAGGAAGAGTAGATAACTTAACATCTGGCCGACCAAGAATACGCAGGCCTGGTAGGTATGTCGTGGGCTAAAGAATGTTAAGAGACTGAAGGGAAGCCGAGAGGGCAAGGCGGAGTGATATATAACCCCAGTAAATGAACCAGTAACGAAGAGGACGAAAGCTATAGGGGAAAACTAAAACCCTAACGCCTGTAGGTAAATCAAAAACAAATCCCAAAGGAGATTTTAGGAACAAGTCAAAAGATTATTCGTACTATTTCTGCGTTATGGTATTCAATTTGGCCAAAACTCGAGGACCAGTTGGCAAACAACTGCTATGATCTGAATCCTCCCGTGCCATGCAGAACTTACCTAGCGTTACCTATGATATGTGTCATTCTTCTATAGGTAGCGGTACAATGGATGGGAGAAATCTTGATTTATGGAGCAAGACCAATGCCACCCTGACAACGAAAAAGTTCAGTAAGGGAGGATAGGATGCGTGAATATCTCCACACCCAAGTACGATGGGAGGTAGAGTAAATCTTGTAATGGCATACGGAAATGAATAGCAAGCTGTCGAACCATAGATCGGTGCCACATAAGCTTTTAGTAATAGGTATATGTAACATAGCTAGGGTTCGTCCTAATATTTCGTTCCATATTATTCCAAACAAGGTGGTTATTACATCTTTGAACTCTAATGTTACGTACCCCTAACATAATCGTGGTATCGATATTCTATATGAATGTATACAAATATATATAAGAGTTTTGAGACTCAGTATTATCCACAATACATTATAAATGTTAATATATAATTGTGGATAGTTGTATGTTCTAGAGTTTTATCTCTAATATATTATAAATGTTAGTATAAATACATATGTTGTTATTACAATACATATGTGGTTATAATTATACCTATGTTATGTTAAGTGGGTAGGGTATCAATTATACATATGTTGTGTTAAGTGGTTAGGGTATTAATTATTCATATGTTGATCACATTTATCCCTACTATTTGGTTCTAGAAACATTAGTAATCATATATGTATGTGCTTAATTATATATATGAGGAAAGAAATGCTAGAGAGATTCAAAATAGTAAGCAGACAAAAGGTTAAACCTGTGCTAGAATTTTTATTTTTTTTTGTGGTGTAAATGAAAGAGAGAGACGTGACAGTGATTTAGAACAAAAGAATGAAATGAAAGTGTAACAGGTGAAAAGTATATATGTACAGTGGGAGAAACATTAAAAGTTCTAGAACAGATAATCATTCTATTATATTCTATGCTGGACATTAGCTTATGGCCACTAGAAAAGGAATGAAAAATAAAATTTAAGTATACTTATGTATTTAGGAGATAAATAACTTTATCGAGAACTACCATAAAGTATGCATGTGCCTGAATAGGTGGAAGAACCCACATTAAGTGCACTTGGGATTTTATCCCTATAGATGGAAAATAAACAATGGTATTATATTTTAATAGTGCATGAACTGTGTACAGAGTAATAAGAAGGGATGAGATGAATTAAATATGTTTATGTAAATTGAAAACAACCTCTACTATATGTACAGGTGAAATATTTAGTTAAATCACTGGAAATAAAATCACTTAGAATCTCCCCAAAAATAATAGCAATTTTCAAATATATATATATAATATAGGAGAGGATGAATTCCTAGGTTACTATTAAAACAAATTAATTATCAACAAATTTTATAGATAGGTATAATAAAAGAATTTGTCTATCTTATTGGACAAGTATCAAATTAGAGAAATATTAAAAATGAAGAACTGGTAAGGACATCACCTCCACACTGAAAAAAATTATTAAGTTTAATACTACGGGTATAGAAACCCGGACTTGAAAAAAAATACTCTGCAACATCCATGAGTTCTCGGTGTAACGACTACATCCAACATAATAATACAATAATAACATATGTAAAAATAGACTGAAGCAGTCCGCAAAGTGTGAGAGGAAAAAATGGTGAACCCTCTCCAACGAAGCCAAACAAAGCTAGGTCCCGATGAATGCAAAGAGAAAAATGCATCAGACCACCTACTTGAGACTTCGAATAGCTTTGTAACCAAATTCCCAAATGAGAGTAGAAAATAACTCGTACATGACCTGGCATTGCAAATACACAAAAAAAAAAAAAATATACCATGCTTGAAAACAAAGAAGAAGATAGGCAGACGAAATCAGTTATAAAACGAATTCCAACTATGGATTACCTAGATCATAGTGGAAAAATCGCCAGACAATGGGCGACCCTAAGAAAGAAAAAAAAGTGACTGAGTATGTAAATCATGATATTCTATAATTAAACAAAATAAAACGAAGTATCTCAGCATAAATCCAGAGGAGTTACCTCTGAGAATGCCATGCATCATTTACAGGCATAAGGACGGCTACGACGTTAAACATGTCAACCATGATAAGAGTAGTGGGGTCGGTGAAGCCGAGCGCTACTTTCAGCCACGGTGATGCCAGGCAATTCAAACGTATGCCTATGGACTGGTATGAAACCTACTGTCGAGGCAGAGTTTGAAAGAGTTACGACATTTCTACAATAGAAATAAAACGAAATATCCATAAAAATTTAAACGCCAATCCTAAATAAAATTGATGTGGTTACATTAACCTGAAACGAATACCTATGCTATTTATGGAGACTCCAATGAAACCACAAGATAAATAGACGAACTTCGTGCTAATGAAGGTTCCAATACATAATAAATGAAACAAAGCCTAAGAAAATATGTTAAGGGTATGAATGCAGTAGAACCAACTTGAAATGAATGGGAAGAAAATGAATACGGAAAACTCAAAATCGATTTAACATAATATTGACACAAAGAAAATTATACGTGGTTACCTGAAACAATAATCGTTCGATGCTATCTTTTGGGGTGTTACACTCCAGACAGATGAAGAGCCAGGTAGGAGAACAGAGGAAGTTCTACGCTCTCTGCTAACAAAATTTACCACTGACAAATGGAACTGTAGAAGGAGGGAATGATGTGTTATACCGAGCCAAAACCCTAGCCATCACTTATCTCCACCATCCACGCGGAGAGCCATGCACAAATCATCTTAATATCCATTGAAAAGTGCCTCGGAAGACATCCAAATCTCCACAGTACAAATTGAGATTTACCAATTTAATTCCAGCGTACTCATTAAACCAACAACCATATGAATCTCAACAATAACGACACATAAATTTAACTTCATAAATGATAGCTTGGCCAACACACATCACAATAGTAAGCAAGGAATGGAGAAGTACAAATGAAGTGATGGAACATTGAACAAGTGAATAAATCAGTCAGACGTGTACTGGCCTCGAAATTGTGATCACTCGTAGAAACCTAACGTTAGGAGACAAATCGAATGAGTAGCCAAGGCTTCGTTCGATTGGAACGATAAGAAATTAACACAAGTTACTGAAATCACGATACAAAAATGGTATTATATCGTTTTTATACGAGGGTCTAATCATAAGTGCATGTCATGTCAACCACATTCCTACATCAACGTTGAAGTAGTGACATACGTATACACAATTATTCTCATACCATAGTAGCAAGGTATCGAGACAAAGCAACATTTATATATGATAAAGGTATATATAAACAATAAAAATGATAGTAAGGTAACTCAAATGCATTATGATAATAATGTAAGGGTTAGTCATATGGTAGGCCCGAACTATAACGATTGAGGTTATAGAGGAACGCAATAAGTGAAAAGGGTGTCATACAGTTATAAACCATATTACTAATAGTATATGGGAAATAAATCGTGATATGCGATATTAAAGATTTGAGGTATAGAAAAAAAAAAATATATATATATATATTTTGGGTTAAGTGGAGAGACATTACAAATGGTATCAGAGCCCATGTTGGAAAACTGGGTTGTTATTGTGCTCACTGTATAAATTAATTCTTGTTGAGAGAAAAAATATTTTTTTTTTTACTGATGTTGTTTTGTTTAGTGTACAGTGGTACTGGAACTGAAAAGATAATGACTGAAGGAGATGAAATTTATGTTGATATGCATGATGAAGATAACATGTCAGATCCCAACGCTCCTTTGATGGCTATGTTGCATAGGTTGTAACGGGAGATGGCTGAGTTAAAAAGCCAAAATGACAGGCTGTCATTAGCCAGTGAGGAGCAGGAAAAGCTCATAAGAGAACTGACTTCACAGAATAGCCAAGACGGCGAAGGTTCCAGAGAGAGGAAGAAAGGCAAGTTCTGTAATGATTATGAGGAATATGACACTACTAGACATCAGTTTAAACAGAGAAAGGAATTACAGGGGGAATTCTAAAAGATCAAACCTCCCTCCTATGATGGGGAGAAGGAGGAAGATGTTGAGGCTTGGTTGCTGAATATGATTAAGTATTTCCAGGTCTATGAATATGAAAGCAATCTAAAGGCTAGATTAGTTGTTTACCAACTACTGGGTAAGGCCACCTTATGGTGGGAGGAGACGAAAATGGTCCATGCCATTGATGGGAAGAGAGTGACTTGGGAAGATTTCCATATCAAGTTTAAAAACCACTATTTCAACGAATGCTATTATGATGATAAACCAAAGGAGTTCCACGAACTCAGATTGGGACAACTCACCATAGATGAGTTTGTCACCAAATTTACAAATATGTTACGGTATGTTTCTTATATTCGTGAAGAGAAGGAAAAGGTACAAACATTTCTGAATTGTTTTCCTGCTGTGTATAAGGAGAAAATAGAGTTAGATAATACAAAAACTATGGACGAAGCGGTGAGGAAAGCTAGATTATTCTACCATCAGTTTAAAGGAAAGGGTGAGCATGGGAAAAGCTGGGTAAACAAGGGTGAATTCAAAGGAAAGAAATAGAAACCATCTTACTTGAAGAACTTTGGTAGGGATCATTAGCGGAAAAAATTTAGCAAACCAAAAGAAAGTCAAACTACTCAATCCCAAGTCAGTTCAAAACAAGTAGATGGAGATAATAAGAAGGAAGGAATAGCTAAAATGTGGGAGCCTTTGAAATGTTGGGGTTGTGGAGAACCTCATCTATTGAGGGACTGTCCACACCGAAATATTCAGATGATTATGAGGGATCGAGAAGCTACCACAGTGAATGACATAGAAAGGAATATACCTACTATCAGTGCAGCCTGGGAGAACCGAAAAGCAGAACACCAGGTTACTATGGTTGAGATTGAAGGTAAGATTACTGACCAATTTGTTAAATTTTTTATCGATCCGGGTGCTTCTTTGAGTTACATTAGTGCAAAAATTGTAGAGAAATGCAATCTCAAAACTGAAAAATTTTAGTAGTCTTGGTTGGTCCAGTTAGCCACTGGAACCAAGAGAAAAGTAACTCATAAGTTACCTCCAACAGCAATTACATTAGATGATTTTCAAACAGAGGTAAACTTAAAAATTCCGCCCTTAGGCTGATATGATTTTTTGATAGGAATGGACTGGTTAGAAAAGAGAAAGGCTATGATGAACTGTTGGGATAAAACCTTGCATTGCATGGATGAGGAGGGGAGAGCCTTTATACTCAAAAGAAAACCAAAACCAATCTTTGTAAGACAAATATCATCTCTACAATTAAAAAGAACAACTAGGAAAGGGTATCAATTATATGTTGTACATTTTGAAGAACTAGGACAACCACCTGAAGAAAAGCCACTAGACACTTTACCAGTGGTAAGGGAGTTTAAAGAATTTTTTCTAGATGAGATTCCTCATCTTCCCCCTAAAAGAGAGATTGAATTTTCCATCGATTTGGTGCCTCAAGCAACCCCCGTTTCTAGAGCCCCTTATCGGATGAGCCCCCTTGAACTCATGGAGTTGAAAATGCAATTGCAAGAATTGTTGGATAAAGGGTATATCAGACCGAGTGTGTCTCCTTGGGGGGCACTGGTGTTGTTTGTGAAAAAGAATGATGGAACCTTTAGAATGTGCATTGACTATCGTCAACTGAATAAGCTGACAATCAAAAACATATACCCATTGCCCAGAATTGATGATCTTTTTGATCAGGTAAGAGGGGCTTCAGTGTTCTCTATGATTGATCTGAGAACGGGTTATCAACAGCTCAGAATTAACGAGGAAGATATTAGTAAAACAATTTTTCGAACCAGGTATGGTCACTACGAATTTGTAGTCCTACCTTTTGGTTTGACAAATGCCCCTGCCACCTTTATTTTCTTAATGAACAGTGTTTTGAATAAGTACTTGAATAAATTCGTACTAGTGTTCATAGACATATTCTGGTTTATTCAAAAAGTGAGGAAGAGCACAAAGAACACATAAGGATAGTTTTGAAAACCTTGAAAGAAAACTATTTATATGCCAAGTTCAGTAAATGTGAATTTTATAAAGAAAAGATTCAATACTTGGGGCATATTATTTCTGAACAAGGATTGGTTGTTGACCCTGAGAAAATAAAGGCTATTAGAGAATGGCTAGTGCTGACTGATGTTTTAGCAGTGAGATCATTTATGGGAATTGCAGGTTATTATCGAAGATTTGTGGAAATATTTTCTGCAATAGCACATCCCATAACTTCAGTACATAGAAAAGGCACAAAATTTGAGTGGACAAAAAAATTCCAAAACATTTTTGAACAATTAAAATTAAGACTCACTACAGCCCCTATACTGAAGATTGCAGATCCTGACAAAGAGTTTGTTGTGTGTACTAATGCATGTAGAGAGGGGTTGGGAGGAGTTCTGTTGTAAGAAAATTATGTGATTGCATATGAGTCTAGGAAGATTAATAAAAATGAACAGAACTATAGCGTATATGATCTGGAATTGGCTACTGTAATCCATGCCTTGAATATGTGGCAACACTATCTTCTTGGAAAACAAATTACATTAATGACTGATCACATTAGTCTCAAGTATTTATTTTCTCAAACAAATTTGAATGTTCGACAAGCCAGATGGCTGTCTTTTCTGAGTGAATTTGACATGGACATAAAACATATCAAAGGGAAAGAAAACAAAATTGTTGATGCACTAAGCAGAAATGCTTGCCAAAACATAAGCAGCATTGGGAGTAGTGCTACTTTTGATTTAGAGGAACTAGTTAAAAAGGTGATAGATGAAGATCCAAATTATGAGAATCTACAAGTGAGAATATTGAAAAAAGAAATGGATGAATACACTCAAAACTAGAAAGGGTTGATCTGCTACAAAAACATATTGTACATCCTTAATGTGGGTTCTTTGAAAAAAGAGATCCTATATGAATACCATAAACAGCCATATGCAGGACATCCTGGATATCAGAAAATGCTTACAACCTTGAAAAATAAATTGCTTTGGCCAGGAATGAAAAAGGATGTGGCAGATTATTTAACTCGGTGTATGGAATTTCAACTAGTCAAAGTTGAACATCAACATCCAGCTGGTCTTTTAAATCCCTTGGCAATTGCAGAATGGAAATGGGACATTGTTTCGATAGATTTCATAACCGGGTTACCCAGGACAAAGTACCAACATGAATCAGTGATGGTAGTGGTAGACACTTTAGCAAAGGTTGCACACTTCATACCTCTAAAATCTACTTTTGGGACAGCCCAAGTAGCAGATGTGTTCCTAAAAGAGATAGTACGACTACACGGGGTTCCAAAGATGATTATTTTAGATAGAGACGCTAAGTTCACAGCTACCTTTTGGAAAGGTCTGTTTGAGGGCATGGGCACTAAATTGAATTTTGGTGCTACATATCACCCTTAGACGGATGGTCAAACAGAAAGAACAAATCAGATATTGGAGGATATGCTGAGAATCTATGTGATGGAGAGGCGATCAAAATGGGAAGACTACTTGCATTTAACTAAATTTGCTTACAAAAATAACTATCAATCCTCCATCAAAATGATTCCATTTGAAGCACTCTATGGAAGGAAATGTCGTACTTATTTCAGTTGGAGCCAACCTAAAGATAATCTAGTATTGGGGCCAGCTACTTTACAAGAAATGGAAAGGATTGTCAAACAAATACAAAGGAATATTAAGACAACACAAGATCGCCAGAAAAATTATGCTAATAAAAAGAGGGTGCATCAAGAGTTCAAAGTGGGTGATCATGTGTACTTGCGTATTAAACCAAAAAAGAGCACACTTTATGCTGGAAGTTGTGCAAAATTGGCTCCTAGATATTGTGGGCCTTTTGAGGTGTTAGAGAGGGTCAGACCAGTTGCTTATAATATGGCCCTACTGCCCCATTTTAAAATTTCATGATGTATTTCATGTTTCGTTATTAAAAAGATATGTGCATGATGCTTCTCACATTGTTGATTGGAATGTGATACAGGTGGAACCAGAAGGGGAGCTCCTTCCAGAGCCGCTTCAAGTATTGGAGCGGGATGAAATTGAGTTGAGAAACCGAATAGTAGCAAGAGTAAAGGTGCAATGGAATATTTTACTGTTGAAGAAGCTACATGGGAAAGAGAAGCTGAGATGATGGAAAAATATCCATATCTGTTTTCAAAATTAACTCTAGTACTTAATTATTAACACCGAAGATGGTGTTTGTTTTCAGGGGGAAATATGTAACACCCCTAGTTTTATGTTTTTTTTTTCAAGTTAGACATTTGAACTTTAGTCCGAAGGGGAGTGGACCCCAATGGATAAGTATTGTGTGGATGTAATTAATTATTTAACTATGAGAAATACATAAAATATTTCTGTGCATATTGACCAAATGAGAATTTTGAGATCACTTGCGAAATCCATGAGGTATGGAAAGAGGCTAAGACTTTCCCCAAAAATCTTTCAGAAATCCTTGAAAGAATTGATTTCTAATTTAGATTTTTGAGGGAAAATGTAGATTTCCCCAATGAGGTGGAGAGTAGTTGGGAAGAGGTAAAAAGCTAGAAAAGCAGAAAGAAACTTTAAAAGTCCCTAAATAAGGGAAGCCTACGCAAACATGAATAAAAGAATCCTATAATTTTGGACGCAGAATTAGAAACAGGCTTTGGGGAGAATAAGCTTAAAGAAGCTACTCCATAACAAATTAAGGTTGGTCTATTCTGGGAGATGATCTCAACTCAGGGGTGAGTTCCAGAGACAGAGGGACTCTAAGGTTGGGAGGTTGGTCATTAACAGAAGTGGTATGTTTAACAGTTTTCTATGACTGGTTATAGAGGTTCTTTTAGATTAAAATTCTAAAGTTGTCATTCATTACATTTAGTAGAACTGTTTAGAAGAAATTACTCCTCTCAATTCTGCATAGTGGTAGGAATAAAATCTGTGGGGGGAATCCATCAGAGTCTCTAAACCAGTGTTCGTTTAAATACGAGGATACATCTTATCCCATAGATGATTTAGTTGGTTAACTTTAATCTTCTTTTGAATTAAGAAAGTAGTTTCCGCATATATATGAAAAGAAAGAAGGACACCTTTAAAGGTAACAGATATAAGTGAATTAGACATATTTCAAACCTGGTTCATTTAGGTAATGATAAAATCCAATAAGGTTATGTATCATAGAAATAAAATTATACAAATGGAAGTATAATTTATCACAGTAAACAGGAATTGCCTAAATAGCCATGATAAAGTAAATAAATGTTTCCGTCGATATGAATATGTTACAAAAGCAGACTGTAAAATGGTAAAATAGTTATAGTTCCTCTACAAGCCTGCAAATATACATGTGTAATTAATCAAAATATGCAAATTAAAGTTAAATGGTGCTAGATATATTTTATATCTACATTATGGATAGTAGACTAAAATTTTAGAAATTTAAATTCCATTCAGACACTTTCATTTATTAACTAAAACCCTATGATTTAGAACAAAAGAATGAAATGAAAGTGTAACAGGTGAAAATTATATATGTACAGTGGGAGAAACATTAAAAGGTCTAGAACAGATAATCATTCTATTATATTCTATGTTGGACATTAGCTTATTGCCACTAGAAAAGGTATGAAAAATAAAATTTAAGTATACTTATGTATTTAGGAGATAATAACTTTATCCAGAACTACCATAAAGTATGCATGTGCCTGAATAGGTGGGAGAACCCACATTAAGTGCACCTGGGATTTTATCCCTATAGATGGAAAATAAACACTGGTATTGTATTTTAATAGTGCATGAACTGTGTAAAGAGTAATAAGAAGGGATGATATGAATTAAATATGTTTATGTAAATTGAAAATAGCCTCTACTATATGTACAGGTGAAAGATTTAGTTAAATCACTGGAAATAAAATCACTTACAATCTGCCCAAAAGTAATAGCAGTTTTGAAATATATATATATATATATATATATATATATAATGAATGTAGGAGAGGATGAATTCATAGGTTATTTTTAAAACAAATTAATTGTCAACAAATTTTACAGACAGGTATAATAAAAGCATTTGTTTGTCTTATTGGACAATTATGAAATTAGAGAAATATTAAAAAGGCAGAACTGGTAAGGACATCATCTCCACACTGAAAAAAAATATTAAGTTTAATACTACGGGTATAGAAACCCGGATTTGAAAAAAAACACTCTACAAAGTCCATGAGTTCTCGATGTAACGACTAAATCCGACATAATAATACAATAATAACATCTATAAAAATAGACTGAAGCAGTTCGCGAAGTGTGAGAGGACAAAATGGCGAACCCTCTGCAACGAAGCCAAACGAAGCTAGGTCCTGATGAATGCAAAGAGAAAAATGCATCAGACCACCTACCTGAGACTTCCAATAGCTTTGTAACCGAATTCGCAAATGAGAGTAGAAAATAACTCGTACATTACCTGGCATTGCAGAAACACAAAAGAAAACAATTATACCATGCTTGAAAAGAAAGAACCGGATAGGCACACGAAATCAGTTATAAAACAAATTCCAACTATGGATTACCTAGATCATAGTGGAAAAATTGCGAGACAATGGGTGACCCTAAGAAAGAAAAAAAAGTGACTGAGTATGTAAATCATGATATTGTACAATTAAACAAAATAAAATGAAGTATCTCAGCGTAAATCCAGAGGAGTTACCTCTGAGAATGCCATGCATCGTTTATAGGCATAAGGATGGCTACGACGTTCAACTTTTCGACCATGATAAGAGTAGTGGTGTTGGTGAAGCAGACTGCTACTTTCAGCCACGGCGATGCTAGGCAAGTCAAACGTATGCCTATGGACTGGTATGAAACCTACTGTCGAGGCAGAGTTTGAATGAGCTACGCCATTTCTAAAATAGAAATAAAATGAAATAGCCATAAAACTTTAAACACCAAACCCAAATAAAATCTTTGTGGTTACATTAACCTGAAACGAATACTCGTGCTATCTATGGAGACTCCGACGAAACTACAGGATAGATAGACGGACTTCATGCTAATGAAGGTTCCAATACATAATCAATCAAACGAAGCCTAAGAAAATATGTTAAGGGTATGAATGTGGCAGAATCCACTTGAAACGAATGGGAAGAAAATGAATATGGAAAACTCAAAATCGATTTAACATAATATTGACACAGAGAACATTATATGTGGTTACCTGAAAGAATAAGTGTTCAACGCTATATTGCAGGGTGTTACACTCCAGATAGATGAAGAGCCAGGCAAGAGAACAAAGGAAGTTCTACGCTCTCTGCTAACAAAATTTACCACTGACAAATGAAACTATAGAAAGAGGGAATGGCATGTTATACCAAGCCAAGACCCTAGCCATCACTTATCTCCACCGTCCACGTGGAGAGTGATGCACAAATCGTCTAAATATCCATTGAAAAATTCCTCGAAAGACATCTAAATCTCCACAGTACAAATTGAGATTTACCAATTTAATTCTAGTGTACTCATTAAACCAACAACCATACGAATCTCAACAATAACGACACATAATTCGAATTTCATAAATGATAGCTTGGCCAACACACATCACAATAGTAAGTGAGGAAGGGAGAAGTACAAATGAAATGATGGAACATTTAATAAGTGAATAAATGACAATCAGACGTGTACTGGCCTCGAAATTGTCATCACTCGTAGAACCCTAACGTTAGGAGACAAATCGAATGAGTAGCCAGGGCTTCGTTTGGTTGGAACGATAAGAAATTATCACAAGTTCTTGAAATGGCGATACAAAAAGGGTATTATATTGTCATTATACAAGGGTCTAATCATAAGTGCATGTCGTGTCAACCACATTCCTACATCAACGTTGAAGTAGTGACATACGTATACACAATTATTCTCATACCATAGTAGTAAGGTATTGAGACAAAGCAACATTGAAATATGATAAAGGTATATAAAAACAATAAAAATGATAGTAAGGCAACTCAAATGCATTATGATAATAATGTAAGGGTTAGTCATATGGTAGGCCTGAACTATAACAATTGAGGTTATAGAGGAACGCAATAAGTGAAAAGGGTGTCATACAGTTATAAACCATATTACTAATAGTATATGGGAAATAAATCGTGATATGTGATATTAAAGATTTGAGGTATAGAAAAAAAAAAAAATGGGTTAAGTGGACAGATATTACATTATCTCATTTTCTAAGAGGGGGATCATTCTGTCAAGTTCTCATGGCAAAGGGTGGGAAACGAAAAGAAACAGGTAAAGGAAAGTAGAAACAAACAATTTACAATGAGGGCCCAAGCAAGCGAGGTATAAAGACCCGTAAAAAAGTTTTGGAAAATATATCTGATCTTTATGAGGCTGGTAACCCAGCTCAAATTTGTAATACTATTCATTGATGGGAAAGAGAAAGCACGTATGACGAAGAAGACAGCAAACAACAACAGACCACTTTGGACTTCCTTTGTGATCTAAGGAATACAAGAGGCAAGGTATCTTTGTTCCATCAATCAATTAACACATAGTGGAAACCTAAATGTGTTTTGGCAAAGGCTATGGCAAGCATGCAAGAAACTGGAGGAAATCCAGATGTAGTGTCAGAATTTCAGCAGATTAAATAGGATATTCGAGAAATTGCCACGACTCAGTATCATGCAGCAGCAAGAATTGGGAGGATTGAATGGCAACTTCAAGAAATGCAACAAGTAGAGATGTAGGATCCATTGCAAAAGACCCGGCTCCAATTGACTCTTATGATGGGTCATGTTTTCTTTTAATAGTTTTTAAATTATTTTTGCGACAAGCTTTAATAGTTGTTGTTTAAAATGCAGCTTTTATGGACATAGTAAAGTAGTTTTAGCGGCAAGTATGAGGAAAAAACAGTTCCAATATTGGATGACTTTTAATTCCCTCAAGTGGTCAACAATCATGGTTTCCTTCGGGCAAGTTGACGCTATGTTATGCATAAATAACTGTGACTTGTTTTTTTATAAATAGTAAATAGAAAAGCTCTACCGAATTCACAAAAAAAAATATTTGAACAAGAGTCACCTACTAAAAATATAATAACCACGTGAGACCTGTGAAGAAGATCACATGCTAACACCATTCTAGCTGTGCTCAGTAGATGTGTCTGGTTCATATATATATAATCTCTTTCACATATTTGTTAGTTAGGGATTTGAATAATGAACCTCTTGAATAAAATATTTCTTTACATAAAGTACTTCATTTACACTGACATTAACAATTGAGCTGCACAGGAGCCATACACATGTATATAGATATTGACCTCAAAAAAAGCTTGAGAAGCATATCTTGTAACTAACGAGGATGTATATCTTGAGAAGCCAGCAATACGGACAGCAAATTCTCAGTACAGTTTCGTTACCGGGTCACGGCGTCCTCATGCGGGTCCTGGCATGAAAGAAGAGAGGGATGCTTTGCCAAGAACAACTTGCCCACAGGACTGTAATGGGTATGATGAACAATAATCCACGACAGTATGCGGGCAAGTCATTCTTGGCTGAGTAACACACTCTGCGTCTACATGCAATAGCCTGCACGAATTTACTCACAACGAACATAATCACTGGTTAAGGTTTAACAACTGATGAATCTCTGGGTAGGAGATGAATAAGATGTCAAATTGCAACTGGGATGCTGAGAAGCAGAGGGATATTTATACACAGAGTGCACAAAAATGGATGGAATGGAATCCACAAATCAAATCTCTTGAAAGAAATGAGATGGGTATGGCAAGCTTATATGTTCGATTCGACGCATAATGCGCCCACGTTTTATTCGAACCCACAAATCGAATATCTTAAAAATTATTAAAATGGGTTTATAAAATTGCATGTTCGATTTGCCGCGTAGTGCGCCCATGTTGACGAACATATAACTGATACGCCTCTATCCATTTCACACTTATAATGGGACCAAGCCAGCCTTTAACCTGACTCCTCAAGGAATCGATTGCAGT
This sequence comes from Pinus albicaulis, assembly GCA_034641835.2. Classification (NCBI taxonomy): domain Eukaryota; kingdom Viridiplantae; phylum Streptophyta; class Pinopsida; order Pinales; family Pinaceae; genus Pinus; species Pinus albicaulis. The sequence goes on from CM076580.1 coordinate 189,640,292, forward strand.
TATCCGCAGGATGCGTTGAAAATTCATAGACAAGCAATCACAGACCGTTGTCTCATAGTTGAGATAGGGAGGAAAACGATAATGGGATGCCGTCCCATATGCAGCCAGCAAAGGAATAACGGAGATCCAGAACGGTGAAACGTTAAAAATGTGCTTAATGCTTTCCTCTATCAACATGATTCCAGTTTCTATATGATTTTGCTATTTTCTGAAGGGTTTCTAAAAGAGATTGTGCTTTAAGAGCGGCAAAACGATGATTGTCCTGTTCTGGTTAGTTGTATAATTGAGTTGAAGCATAAAAATTATAAGACAGCTAGTGGTCAGTAATTTTTTAACATTATCTAGTTATCTTTGAAATAGTGACCTAACTTCAGCTGTAAATTTGGCTACAAAATAAAAGGAGAACTATGTTATTGGTATTGGAAATCTTTAAAAGAGACTATCTCATTTAGTATGTGATTTAGAAAAGAAATTAAGAACAATATAATGAATGAGCCAAGTTATTGTCAGTGACATAATCTCATTCAGAACATGATGAATTACACATGTATTTGAAGAATTTTCCTTCATTATTAATTAAGTATATAAAAAATGTCTATTATTTATCTTACTACTTTTTATATAACAGCCAATATTAATAGAAAATGTGTTATTATTGAAAGGAATTTATATTTATTTTTGTCCGTGTAGAGCATGGAAACAATTATTTAAGTTAGCTAAACAAACACTTTTAAACATGATAGCCATGGATATATGCGAATTTCTTGATTCACTTGAGGATATATCAAATGATCAAAATTTTTATATGTATTGCACATATCTGGGATGTTTGTATTGAATTACTGTATTTTGAATAGTGAATGATACAAGTTTATATTAAAAAAAAAAGGTATGATGAGAGTTAATTGAGAAATTTTTAATTATATAGCAATGATAAATATGTATATAAATAACAAAAAAAAGTTTAAACTAGATGTTGAATAAAAACTTTTGATAACTAATTTTCTTTTATATAATAAGAATGTTAAGAATGTCAAAGATAATAGATTGATTATTGAATTAATTAAAATGACTAAAAAATGTGTTTTAATTTAAAAAATGTTTGTGTGAGTTTATATAAATGTTTTGATAGAAATTGTTGTAAAAGTTCAAAATTATTATTGAATAGTAATTTTTTAAAATTATAAAAAGTAAAGATATAAAACAATTTAGTTGTAGAAAACATGTAACCTATGTGTATTTTTTTTTGACTAATGCTTATAGGAAGTTATACTAAATATATTTTTTCTTAATGGTCGTGGGAGTAGTCATATAAAATTAAACAATATTTATACTAGCAATTGTATCGACTGTTACAAAGGAAATGCAAATTGGTAGCATATAAGAAGAGCATAGATGATTAGTGATATGATATGCGATCTAAATGTAGCCAAATGAAAGAGAAATTTTAATGTTGTTGGTACTCGGTAATATTTTATAATTAGTATCTCTATCTTTCCATTATCACGCGAAGATTTAGATGAAGAACTAAATTTTTTTGATATCTGGATAATGGGAAATTGGAAGTACAAATCTTAATTTATATTATTTGTAGACTTGAATTCAAAAAAAAATCTTATATTAATTTACAAACACAAATATACTTCTAAAAGCATAAGGATAAATCATCAATGGTTTATTTCTTCCCTCATATTTATGGTACTACTTCGCTAAGTAGGAGTTACATTGTCACTTAGAAAGGATCGAGGATATGATCCATACTAGGTGTTGAGTAAATCACCAATGTATAAGAAATATTGTTAAAACACTTTTTGTACCACATGAAACAATATTTTATTAGGTCCTCATAATACTGTTGTAGCCCGTTATTATTGTTATTGTAACCCAATTATTGTTATTGTTGTGCCCATGTAGTCCTCATATTGTTATTATTGTGCCCCATAGGTGTAGCCCCATTATTGTTATTATTGTGCCCATGTGATCCCCATATTGTTATATTGTGACCCCTTCAAGTCCTATATATAGAAGGTAGGTTTTCTCATTTGTATCACCCAAGAATTTTTCATTTATGTTATGTAAACGAGGTTGCCCCCTTGAAGAGGTTGATTTCGAAGTCATTCATCTATCATTTATTCTATTTTGTGAGTTGGTTGCATAACATTTGGTGTCAGATATTTGGATTCTAAGGTTTCATTGTTGCAAACAGTCCATCTTGGAATTTTTGCTATAAATTTTTTTCTACGAAGGTTGAGAAGCTGAAATTTTTACCACGAGAAGTGGAAATCCTTAGGAACTTCGTGTAAAAAGTTTAGACCTTGATTCACTATATTTTCATAGACATGATTTGAGGAAGTTAGGGTTTTTGGAGGCTCCATAATTTCATATCAAACATGTGGCTGAGGGAAAATCATCGTAACTTTTATTTCAGACATCAGATTGGAATTATGTAAAAATTGGTTGAAAATGCATAAACTTTAATTTCTTGTGCATCAATTTCTGAGGTGAATGTTAAAACAGTGGCATATGGCACGACATACAAGTTCTCGCTACTCAACCATCCCATAATTAGGTCATTGTGGGAGATTGGACATAATTTTATCTTGAAGAATATAAATTAGGTATGACATGTGGCATTGGAAATATGAATTAGAGGGATACCATCAGAAATAATTTCATATCTTGGAGATTTTGGAGTTACAACCATTTCAAGATCGAGCTCCTAAAAACAAAAAAAAATGTGTGTATTTAAAAAAAAAAATTGCATAATTGTTTTTGAAAAATGAGCTTGAAGTGATTCCAAGGGCATATTTAAGCATATATATCAGTACCGATTTCCAAAATTCCTCCCAAAAAGAATTACATACCCATTAAGTCCTCATAAAGCTCTAATATGACACATGGAGAGAAATAATTGCAGTATGATATCTCAAAATTACAAGACCAAGTACAACAAATTTCACTCTCACATAAAACAACCCAAAATGAACTAGAAGCTAAGATAAGAAAACTGGGAATTTTCTTATCGTAAGTTTTGTGTTACCTCCTTTGGGAATTTTCTTATCATAAGTAATGTGTTCCTCTTCTATGGAAAAGGATAATAAGATCAAATCCTTAGAAGACTTGGTCATGAAAATAGGATATGGCCCAGCCAATGTGAAAGTAGCAAAATAACTTATCAAAGAAAAGAATACTCACATTACAACACTCAGGAAAGAGTTAAAATTATCAGTCACTGAGGATCTGCAAAGAAAGGAAATAGGAGAGACAGAGAACCAAAAGGAATATATGCCCAAACTAATTATGGAGCAAAATGCACAACTCAGAGATATGGAAGTGGAATTGGATAAATTAGTAAAATAAAAGGAAAAAAACCCATAGTTAGCCTTATTCCCACTATAAGCTATATATATTACAAAAATACCACAAACAAGGATAGCTACCTCAACCACAATAGGGGCTTCTACATCAACAACAACCCTAGCTCAAGATTTATATGTTGCTGGTAAATGTACAAAGGCTATGGAGGACATCTCCATACAGGGAGAATAAATAAGAATGTTACAAGGACATATTAAGGCCCTACAAGAGCGTAAAACAATGACATAAAATTCACATATGGTTGAAGTACAGAAGTATCAGAGTCTTACACAAATACTACAAAAATTAGGGAAGGAGACTACCATGGCTCAGACCTTAGCCCAAGGTAAGGAAAATATCTGGATAGATGTTCATAAATCCATGAATGAAATTTGGCCTTCCATTAAAATTAGTTTTTAGCAGAATGAGTTAATTCAGAATTCTAGGGAAGCAATTGTGGAAATTAGATAAAAGCTAGGAGACAATCCAATAGAAGCTACAGACCTCATCATATTTATGAATTCTAAAAACAAGTATGAGCTAGAAGAATTGAAAATTGAATATGGGACTGAAGTAATACTAGAGGTCAAGAAAGTGTTAACTAAAAATAACCTCATGTTGCAGCTAGAAGAAAAATGTCAAGGGCTGGAAATTGGAGGCAATAGATTCTTCAACAAGTTTGAAGTTTTGAACAAGAAAGGGATTCAAGGTTTATTTGTAATAAACGACAAATTAATCACACTGGATGATTATAACAAGAAATTTATGGATGTAGCTAAATATGATTGTAAATTTGCTAGCATACAAGGAAACATTACAGGAAAATCATTTCTCGAGGCACTAGAAAATGATTTAAATATCCAACATGAGGTCAAGCACATTTTTTTATTATTAAATACACCGTTACCAAGTATACAGAGGTAGATGATATATAGAGGAGGTTACTTAAGTTATCTATTCCAAGTGAAGAAAGGTGGGAAAAGTTGTGTGAGTTACTTGAGTGAATAAGTAACTCTATCTTCAACAACATGACCAACAATACAGTAAGACTCAAAGGGACACTTCAGTAACAACCTCCTCTAAACTAACGTGAGCATTCGAACATTTCCAAATTATCCTATATTTTTGTCATAAGAGATGTAATTAGTTTTAGATATTCCTAAAATACATCCTGATCTGTTGTGATGGGATTTTTTGTAAATATACTTATAAATACATCACATTTTGAAGTATTGAGCATTGATTTTTGCATCCAAGAAGGGTATTGTGCACTTTCACATTTTATGGGTTGATCAGTAATAAAGAAGACTCTTTCACAAGATTATTGTGTTAAACTGGAGGTGAAGTGCATCTCTCATTGTCTATATGTTTATTTTCTGTGTTCCATCCTTATGTATTCATAATTTGAATTATTCAATAAGAAATTGAAGAATAGTTTCTGGCTTTGGACAATTTCTATGTTTTCATCTGATATATTGAGTAAAAGAATTCTTAATTTATCTTTGCTTAATTGAAATTATCTCACCTACTTTTCCTACACTTCATTTAAATTTACGGAAAGTTTAGCTACCTTGCCCTGTGAAATATTTTTATAAAACATATCCATGTTTAAGTAATAGAATCCATAGCCCAATGGAAATTTAGGAATTTAATGAAACAAAGGAACCAAACAATCTCAATCAATCAAACAAACACCGAACCTAATAGCTAGCCTCATATCATTCAAAAAATATCTCTAAATCTAAGAAAGAGATCTCTATTTGGAGTTGGAAGGGCTATATTCCCAACTCCCAAAGTGATTTTGTAGTTACCTCGATACTTTCTCTTACAACCTCAGAAATTATAGGTTAAACAGAAGCTGAAAAAGATTTTATCAAAGGAGAACACCTTACAACTTAAAAAGTAAGTATTGTAAATTTAATTTTTCATTTCCTCACAATGCGTCCATGATATTATGAATCATGATATTATGAATTAATATATAGTTTGTAAGTTTATTTTGCACACATGTTTTCATTATCCTTCTAAAGAATATTTGAATAAAAATTGAAATAATATGAAAGGTTAAAACGATAGAGTAGGAAATGCATTAGAGCAATGTTGACAATATCAGTTATAATAGAGAATGGTCTCACTTGATTTAAGGATTCACGTTTTAATAAGTATTTTAGTTTTTTTTGGCTGCAAAATCTTAAGTACATGATGTCATGTAATTTAGGATTTCATAGTTCACAATCTCTATAATTAAAGGTGAATACAATTAGTATATAATTTATATAATAGGTATAAAATCTATTTAGATATGTTTGGTAGAAAAAATAATACAAAGAAAAAATATGTTTTTAAAAATATTTTTTATATTATTTACGGAATATAAATTTATAAATAAAAAATAATGAATATCTAATTCTAATGAATTTTACTACAACCAAAACTCATATTAAAAGTATTGAATTGAATCATTTTAATATGAGATGATTAAGATGTTGGGAAAATCCTCTGTAGCTGATTGAATGATGAATATCTAATTCTAATGAATTTTTTTTGGGTAACAACCAAAACTCATATTAAAAACATTGAATTAAATCATTTTAATATGAGATGATTAAGATGTTCGGAAAATCCTGTGTAGGTGATTGAATGTAATTTTAATAAGAATGAAATTAAATTAAAAAAATAATGATAAAAGGAAAAAATACATAAAAATTATGAAGGACATTGCTTCATTAAAGTCATGTTGTTTAGTTCCAATGTTCATTTGATTATGTATTCTCTATTTTGCTGGAGTATCTATAATCTTTCTTTCCTATTTTTTCAGATATTTTAATCAAAAATCAGTAGTAAAAACGTTTATGGTCGCTGAGAAAGGAAAACTATTCTATTATGAGTGGGTATTTAAATTATACCTTATCTCGTTAGTTTTCAGGCAATATGTTAATCAAAAATTTAAAAAACTGATTTGACAACTAGTTGATATTATTAACACACGCATGAACTAACAACATGAAAAGGAACGAAACAATGTAATTGAGGTGATATGTTTTTCGATTTGGAATCACAATGGAGAAACTTCCGATATCGGCTTCTCTGTGTTTGCCCTTTAATATTGGTGATATATCTCTTAGTCATAAAAATTGTAATAGTTGCATCGAATTGGAGTAAAATGGTTCAAAAGGTAGTTGAGAGAGTCTTTTCAAATTTAGGACATCTTCAACGTATATGTAAATTAAATATTTAATAATAAAATAAATGTTAAATATATGAGAGAAACTTTGGAATAATGTGAAATAAATTAAATAGAAAAAAATTGCTTGTTAAGTTAATGTAGATTAAATTCGGTTATTAGTAAATACAACTGGAATTTCTTAAATTCGGTTATTAGTAAATACAACTGGAATTTCCTTTTAAATTGTATGTTAAGGTCGAATATTTAGTAAAGAAACAGAAGTTTCCATTCATGATTGTGTGCTTTATTCTTGAATTGAAATTTTGGAGTAATTTTCCACACTAATTCTTCTTTTGATTTAGAGATACATTCGTTGTAAGAGTTAGTTAGTTACGATTAAAATATGTAATTGACAAGAATTTTTTTAAAACATAATGTTAAATTTAAGAAAATATAATATAATACAATGTAAAAACAGTTAAATTTAATTGGGAAAAGATAATTGTCGTTTCACATTATTTTACTTTACAATGTCTAAGAACAATTCGTGTCTATTGCTACATTCATGACGAAATGCCCCAATAGTGGCCAAGACATGCAAATACGTGGAATTATAATAGTTTTAGCGCACCATGATTGTATCGGGTGAGAGATGGATGTTTGAGCAATGTTTTGTAGTTTGTTTAATTGCTAAGGCCAATACATTATTCCACATCTCATCACGAGATGATGGGATGTTCTGTCAAAAGCCAAAGTTTTATTACTAACACTCATTGCAAGTGTGAAGTAACAAGCAAATATAGAATATATCATTTACAACATTTATTATGATAATCATTAGTCCATGTTTGTCAATGACCGTTGTAGCTTTGGCTGTGCATGACTAATAGATGATCCTGGAAAAGTTTAGCTACTTTATGTGTGCTTCCTTGCACAACTAAATATGACCATTCGAGGGATTGTGCTTCGTTACACGACTAAATATGGTCATTCAAGGGATTGTGTGTTGTAATAAAAAAAAATATGTTTTTAGTGTATCTAATGGTTATTTCTTATATTTTTAATTATAAAAATTTATTATTGATTTTTTTAATAAAATATAAAATAAAATAAAATTATTAATAGATAATAAAGGATAATTAAATAATAAGTAGTTAACTATTTCTACATGGTTTTCTTCTTCAACTTATTTATATTCCTTCATGTGATGCCTGCTAGCGGAAGAAAATCTAATATAGGGTTGCTTTTCATTTTCTTTATTTACAAAATACATTCACATTATTCCGCAAAAGCTATGAAAGGTAGTAAAATCATAACATTATTTATTTGTATTTGTTAGTTAAGATATATTATTTATCATAGAATTGTACTGAAATATATTATTGAAGGGTATAATCGAATGATTATTAAAAAATAGTGAGCTAAATCAATTTTGAAATTAATCACAAATCTATGTATATTTTTGTTGTTTTGTTACACTTACTAAAGGTTTTATATTTAAAAACCGCTATTGTAAATGTTCATAGTAATTAAAAAATTATGAAGGATTGAAATTGTATTCAATGACAAACTAACTATAACAAACAAAATTAAAGAAATAATAAATTCAAACCTATTAAATTCTGGATGTATAGTTTTTTCAAACAAAATTAAAGAAATATTAAATTCAAACCTAATAAATTCTTGATGTGTAGATTTGTTTATATTTAAATTTTAAATAAACTTCTATCATCTATAGTATTAGATAAAAATCACACTGAATTGAAAAGGAAGGAGTTGCAGCTCACAGGTGAGTACTGCACCTGGAGACTGCACTCAAACAAAGAGATTACTCTTAGTTCAATCTTCTATTCATGAATGAGAAATTACATCATTAACTACATTACTAAGAATCAGGAAGTTGCAACCAAACTCCTAAATTGTAGGAACTAATCCTAAACTAAGGAGATGCGTTACAACTTGTGTAACCATTTCTCCATTAATATAAAATAATATTAATTATTTTCAACTCCCCCCCTTAATGGAGAAAGGATTATCTCGAACTCCTAGTATCCTTCTAAACAATTCAAATTTTACATGCCCAAGAGGCTTAGTAAAAATATCAGCCATATTGTCACAAGTTTTACAATATTCAACACATATCTCCTTTGACTGTAGTTTTTCTAGAACAAAATGGAACTGAATATCAATGTGCTTGGTATTTTTATGAAAGACTGGATTGTATGCAAGCTTGATGGTACTCTGGTTGTCATATTTGATGATAGTTGATTCTTTCTGTTCTTCTCCTGCATCATTGAGAACTCTTCTCAACCAGATAGCTTCACATGTGGCTGCACATAATGCTTGGTACTCAGCTTCACATGAAGATAAAGCTACAGTGCTTTGCTTTTTTCTACTCCATGCTATGACCCCGGATCTAATGTTGAATGCGTAACCTATGATAGACCTTCAATCATCCAAGTTACCTGCCCAATCTGAATCTAAAAAACCTACTAGAGTAACATCAGAAGTGTCAGTGTACAAAATACCATAATTACTAGTACCACTAAGATACCTCAACACACTTTTTGCTGTGACCCAGTGACTTTCGAGTGGTTTTGACATGAACTAGCTCAACATACTAACAGAGTATGCCAAATCTGGTCTAGTGGTAGTAAGATATATGAAACTCCAAACTAGCTGTCTATACATAGTGGCATCCACCTCTATAGTACCATTGTCACTGCTCAAATTTAAGTTCTATTGCAATGGTGTTGCTGTTGATCTACACTGCTCCATTCTGAACCTTTCCAGCAAGCTTCTGGCATACTTCCCTTGAGTAAGAAAAGTTTGTCCAGAATCTCTCCATACTTCCAATCCTAAACAGTAACGGAGATTTCTGAGATCTTTCATCTCAAACACTTGTGACATCTGTTGTTTGATTTCTTTGATAATATTGTTAGCATTCCCTGTTATGATCATATCATCTACATACAAAGAAATCAAAATAATTTTCCTCTATTTATTAAACTTGGTATATAGATTTGGATCATTCAGGCTCCTATGAAAGCCATGTTGTACAAAAAATGAATCAATCTTTTCATACCACGACCTGGGTGCCTGTTTTAAACCATAAAGTGCCTTTTTCAATTTACAAACAAGATGTTCCTGCCCCTTTTTCAAAAACCCTTCAAGCTGTACTAAATAAATTTCTTCCTTCAAGTCACCATTCAAAAATGCAGACTTAACATCTAGCTCGTGTAGCTCCCATTTATGTTTTGTTGCTAAGGAAATTAGCTTTCTAATAGTGTTTAATTTTGCTACAGGAGAAAACGTGTCATCGAAATCTATTCGCTCTTGCTATGAGTAAACCTTTGCTACCAGTCTAGCTTTAAGTTTCTCTACACTCCCATCTGCATTTATTTTAGGTTTATACAACCATTTGCATCCTATGGGAGTTTTACCTTCAGGAAGTTCAACCAAATACCAAGTATGGTTTCTGTTAATTGATTCAATTTCTTCATGCATTGCAGCCCTCCATGCATCAGATTTACTTGCTTCTTCATAATTTGCAAGTTCTACAATGTTTAAAATTTTTGACATTAATGCATAGTCTTTCAATCTGGATGGTAATCGAGTCTTCCTAATTGATCTCCTTAGTAGGGAACTTACCTCGAATCTGTCTGTTTCATCCTTCTCTGGGCTTGCATCATTGATTTCATTACCTGTTACTTCTTCTTCTTGTTTCTACTCCTACACTTCATCATCCTCACTATTTTCTTCCATTAGTAATAGAATGTGCCAATCATTGTTACAGTCATCCTTTCCTTCTTCAACCTGTTCATGAAATATGACATCTCTGCTTGAAAATTTTTTATGAGTCACAGGATTAAATAACTTATATGCTTTGAATTGAGTGCCATATCCAACAAATATACATTTCAGGGCTTTAGGATCTAACTTCTTCATATCTTCCTTAGGTATATGAGCATAAGCTTTTGACCCAAATATTCTTAAATGACTCACTGCTGGTTTGAATCCAAATAATTCTTCAAAAGGGGTTTTGAAGCCTAGAAATTTAGTAGGACTCCTATTCATTAAGTAGACAACAGTGTTAATAGCTTCTGCCCAAAAACCATTTGATAGACCCTTACCTTGAAGCATGCTCCTTGCGCACTCCAAAAGAGTTCTGTTCTTTCGTTCTGCCACTCCATTCTGCTAAGGAGTGTGGGGAACTGTAAACTATTGAACAATCCCATGTTGCTTGAAAAAATTCATGAATTCTCCCAACCTGTATTCTCCCCCTTGATCTGAGCGGAGAATTTTTATCCTTTTTCCTGTCTGGTTTTCTAACATAGATTTAAACTCTTTAAAATACTGAAAGGTTTGACTCTTTTTACTCAGAAAGTATATCCAAGAGAACCTAGTGCAATCATCTGTAAATAAGAGAAAGTAATATGCACCTCCTAGTGACCTAGTCTGGATAGGTCCGCATATGTCTGTATGCACCAGTTCTAAAATATCTCTTGCCTTTCTATTAACATGCAGAGGGAACTCTTCTCTATGTATTTTCCTTAATGCACATCCATCAAAATCCAACTGAACATTATGGAAAATAGGGAGTCCATCGACCATACCTTTTCTCTGAAGTAGGATGAGGTCTTGTAGATTAATATGGCCGAATCTCTGGTGCCAGAGATTTTTGGCTATCGATTTAGTTGCGACCATGGCTTGCTGTGGCATAGTTTTCACATCTAGTCTGTACAAGCTCCCCACACGCACTCTTGTTGCAACTACTTCCATCTGGCTATCCTTTATGACACAGTTAGTCTTGAAGAATTGAACTTGCATGTCCTGATCAGTAATCACTGAGACAGAGATCAAATTTTTCTTAATTCCGGGCACATACAATACATTTTTAAGGCGTCTAATGTCACTGCTAGGTAACTTTACCAGAATGTCACCATATCCTTTGATCTCATATCCGCTATCATCTCCTAAATAAATTTTTGATCCACATGAGGTTTCTTCAAGAAATTCAAACCATTCCTTCTTACCTGTCATATGTGAGGATGCACCATAATTGACATACCATATGTTGTCCTCATCTCCATTTGAAGCTGAAAGGGCACAATCAACTGTAAATAGTCGCAGTTCGTGGCTATGGTCCTCATCTTCCTTAAAAAAGTAACCTTTGTGCTTTCTCTGTTTATTTCTTGCTCCGTCTGCCTTCCTCTTAAAACATTCTTTAATCTAATGACCAGGTTTTCCACAGTAAAAATATTTCTTGGTGGGAAAATTATCAGCAGACATACCTTTATACGGTCTCTTTTGAAATGTGTTGGCTCATTTCTGCTGCTGCTGTGGTTGATGTTGTTGTTGTGGCTGCTTCCCTTTATACTGTCGCCTTTTCGCCATCAGAGCAAGATCATTTCTCTGTGATTTCAAATTTTGTCATCGCTCTTCTTCTTGTAGTAGAATCCCTGTCAGCTCTTCAAAACCAGGGGCTTTCTCTCTTGCTGTCAATCCTGTGATGAACATATGATATTCATCTGTCATTTCGTTCAATGTGATCGTGACCAGATCTAAATCGGAAACTTTCTCTCCGATATCTCCCAATGTGTCCTTCAGGTCTTTGACTCTAGCAATGAAACCAACAACAGACTCATTCTCCCCCATTTTCATCGCAAAAAAATTGCCTTTGAGTGACAAGACATGGCTTGTATTCTACGTCTGGTATAGGTTTTTGATCGTTGTCTAAATGTCAGTGGACGATTTACAGTCTCTAATATGTGGGATAATATTGTCCTTGACGGACATCTTCAGTATGACCTTTGCTTTGGTCTCCCTTTTATCCCAGTCTTGTTCTTGTGCAGCTGTTCCTGGTTTCAGCTCTTTTCCTATAACGATCGACCACACATTTGTGCTTTCAAGTAAAGTTTGTATCTTGAATTTCTAGTTGGGGAAATTAGATCCATCAAGTTTTCCAGACTCGTGGAGATACGATTCTATACTATTATTCATATTGGACTGATAAAATTTCTGATCCTCTGATGAATAATTCTACCCAACTGAACAATTACAGGACACACTAAAAAAAAAAATCACCACATACCAGATCCTGACAACTATTGTGCTAAAAAAAGGTTTGTACCTTTAATGTGCCACCATCAGGCAATCCGATCGGCTTCCTCCGAGCGAATCAGAAATTTTAATGCGCCACCACCAAGCAAGTCTGATCTACTGCCACCGAGAAAATTAGGAACTTCAATGCGCCACCACTGGGCAAGTCCGATCTGCTGCCACCGAGCAAATCAGGAACTTCAATGCACCACCACCGGGCAAGTCCGATCTACTGCCACCGAGAAAATCAGGAACTTCAATGCACCACCACCAGGAAAGTCTGATCTGTTGCCACTGCAAAAATCAAGAACTTCAATACGCCACCACCAGGCAAGTTTGATCTGCTACCACTAAGCAAATCAAGAACTTCAATGTGCCACCACCAGGGAGGGTCGATCTGCAAAAAATTGCAGACCTCCCAAAGAGAAAGAGGCTGGCACTTCTCGAAAGCGAAAAATCCGCGCCCAAATCAGAATGCACGCTGTTAGTATGAATCCTTTGTCGAAGTGTACGAAAAAGGACCACTTTAGCTACGCATAACTAATAGCCCTAACAGAAAAAGTGGCTGCCAATATCTTCAGATCTATGGTTAGTTAGACATAAAAGAGCTACAAAAAACCAGATCTATGCATGGAAAGACATTAAGCAGAAAAAAATAAGGGTTTGCTCCATATACCAATAGACAAGACAAGAATGATTTTTGAAAGAATTTTTATATTAGTGGGGCACCTGGGAGGAAAACAACAAGGCGTGTCCAATTCTCCTCAGTGGGATGGGTTCTTGGAAGTCCTCAGTGCTTCAGATCTAAGATTTCTCTCTCTTGTTGGTGTAGAAAACCCACACAAAGAATGGAACTCAGAGGGAGCTCACACAGCAAATGGCAGAAAATGGTGACGAAGTGTATAGATCCAGAGTGATCTAATAGGCAACAAAAGGTGAAGAATGGTAGGAAAAACCCTCCTATTTATAACAAAATATTGGGTCATTCTAGATCTTGGTGCATGGGTTAACGAGATCTAGATCCACTTTTTATGGAATATTTTATTATATTTGTTGGAGGGAAAAGGTATTTGACTTGGGTCAAATCCCTTAATTTGTCAAAAATAAATAAATAAATGATTTATTTATCTTTTAAGGAAGCGGTTAGAAGATAATCAAATAAATAATGATTTATTTAATTATTTAAGGAGGTGGTTGAAAGATAATTAAATAAATAGTGATTTATTTAATTATTTGAGGGTGATTTGGTCATATTTAACAAGGAATATCATCTAAATAAGGTTTAAATGATTATTCCTAGAAAATAATAAGATAAATAAAGGTTTATCTAATTAATTTCTTTGATTTTGGGTTAAACATGACTGGGAATAATAATTAAATTATGGTTTTAATTAATTATTCCATAAGGAAAATCAAACAAATATGGGTTTGTTTAATATTAACCTGCTTTTTAGGATTTCTGGTTAACATAGTGTGTAATTTCCAAGGTAGGTGGTCTTACGTGGTGTACTTGGGTCCATCTAATGATAATAGGTTAGATGAGCAAAAAATGGTGTAACACACGCGTCTCCCGAAATTGGTGCGACTATGGCATGTATCTCCGCGCCAATATCTTATTTTGGCACGTTGGCGTGTTTATCTCCTTCAAGCTTCGCGCTTGATGGCATATTTGTTGTGACGAGTACGCTAACCCTTTCTTCCACTCGAGAGATGATCGATCCTCGAGACCCAATATACTTGATTATTCTGATCCACACGATTCTCACAGCTTATATACTCCTCCACCACTACGGTTACGCAAATGATGCATCCTCTAAAAAAATTAAGACTCCTACAGGTTAAACGAGACCGAAGATAAAAATCACACTAAATTGAAAAAGAAGGAGTTGCAGCTCACAGGTGAGTACTGCACCTGGAGACTGCACTCAAACAGAGAGAACACTCTGAGTTTACTCTACATTCATGAATGAGAAATTACATCATTAAGTACATCACTAAGAATCAGGAAGTTGCAAACAAACTCCTAAATTGTAGGAACTAATCCTAAACTAAGGAGATACATTACAACTTGTGTAACCATTTCTCCATTAATATAAAATAATATTAATTATTTTCAACTGTATTATCTTTCAAGATTAAAAAAAATAGAATAATTGAATCTATTTTGGTGAAAACGCATTTTTATTTTTTCTTTTACCATTATTTCAATATTTTTTTATTAAATATTTTCAATTATTAATACTACTAAACTTTATATTTATTTAACTTATCTTGGTGATACATAAATAAATATTAAAATTTTAATATTTCTTTCAATCTAATTAAATATTTAATCTAAAATTTTAAATAGAAATAAATAATTGTAGATATTACATCAGTATAAAAATGAATACATGAAAGGAAAACCCATAATAATTTAAATTATCATATCAATGTTTTATAATAAATGTAGTTGAAAGATAATGAAGAGTAATCTAAATTAAATAGTTCATAAAAAGAAACAATTTATGATAGTTTGTTGATAGTCCAAAAAAATACTATTAGGATTTTTTCCTTGGAAAGCATTTCTTTGAATACATATGTAAAAATAAAAAAAAACATAAAACCCTCGATGTTAAAATTGTTGATGCAAAAGCATAAAATGGATTGTAGTATCTAGTGAACATAGAAAGATATGGTCATAAATAATATGCTTTATTTGGTTGACATTGAGAAAATTAAGAAAATAATTATAAAAAATACCATTTGTACATATTTGTTTGAAGTGGAAAAGAAAAAATTGTGTAAATAATTTCCTCGAGTGTGATTGGATAGGCTAGTTATCATGGAAGTGGTAAAATGAAGTGACTCGTAAAATGAAGTGATATATAAGAGAAATTGATCTCATGTGCAAAGAATTGTGAAGAGAAATGGCTCCAATTTCACATACTTCATAGAATGGTTCTTCGTAATCCCAACTATATGTTTTCTTTATTCTCTCTTCTATCGATAAAGGTAGTGGTAAAGCATATAGTGATTTTGACAAGGCTTTTTTACTCTGAAAATAATATGGAAAAGAGGTGAAACATCATGAATTTCTAAAAAAAATAGTTTCTATCTTTGATATGGATAAGATAGTAAAATATTGTTATTTAAATAAAACAAGTTTAATAATTAATTTATTATGTTCCATTTTTTTTAACTAAATAAAAGAGGAAAATGCAATAGAATTGACTTATAACTCTGATAAAGTTTAAATAACATAGGAAAAGAGGTCATATAAGTCATTTTTAATGGAATGATAGTGTAAAATCTTGGCTAGTATATGTGGAATCCATACTATGATGGTTTACTTCAATGAGCCCAGAAATTTTGTTTACATGATTAACTATTTAGTGTTAACACGTAATATAGATAAATATGTTAATGATTCTTTACTTCATATTTCGCTATTTAAAATATCATTACAAACTCCACTTTTGGTTAATATAATTAACAAATTACTTAGCTACATGAAAGTTTACTTGACACTTATATAGTAGAGATCCCTACAAGATCATCAATAAAAATGGTACATACATAGGGATCAAGGGATATTTATTAAATGTTGGAGAAAACTAGGTGCTCAGGATTATCTCAAGGAAAAGAAGGTCCATAACATCCTACATGCTTACATGACGTACATTGTGGAGGCCATTAAATTTCAAAAAGTACAATCCACAAGGTTTTATAGTGAGATGCTACTTCCATACACTTCAGAAGGATGATAAATCATATGTTCACATTATGATAAATGCTAAAGTCTAGGAAGTATTGTAAAGAGCATTGTAGTGCTCCATCAACATTAACATCAATGGATCCCTTTTTGAAGTCGTGATTATACTTTATGGAACCTACAAATTCACAATTCAATTAGAAGGGAAACATACCAGTTTGCATAGACTACATGACCAAATGGAAAGATGCGAAGCCAATAAAAAAAACCAATGATAATGAGATATTTCAATTATGCTATGAAAATACCTTTGCAAGATTTGGAGTATCAAAAGGGATTGCAAGAAATGATACCTTAATTCACTTCACTCACATCCTAATAAAAATAGTCATGGTGAAAATAAGATATTGGAAAAATATATTAACAAAACCTAAATGGGAATACAACATTTCATGAAATAGAACAATTTCCTAAATGAGTATATATAGATTTCTTTGTTCTACACTAAAATTGTCCAACAAGAGGGAAAAAATTGTAAAATGAAAAATCATCTTAAACTGTATAAACCTTGATGATTATTACTAGTAACAAATATGCAAATTGTAATATGTTTGGAGATATTTTCATAAAGATGCTCAAAATGTTAATGATTTTATGTATTATATATAAATTTTTGAGAATTTATAAGGTAAAATATAAAATATTAGTGAATCATTTTCAGAAAATATGGAAATTTGAAAATATTTTTATTTCAAAAAACCATGGAAAATTATCTCATTTTTGAAGTTTTTCCTCAAATATTTTCCTTAACTCAAAATACATTAAGATAAATGTATTTAAGATAAAAGTATTTAGGGAAGGAGATGAGGACCTATAATATGACTCAATATTATATTTTAAGGGTGAAACTAGGATACTATTCCTTGTACCATTGTATATTAACACATGCTACAAGAATGGATTAGTAAAATTTTAAAATGGAATATTAAAGTTTAGTTCCTTTGTTGACTAGTGAACATATATCAAACTTACAAAAACCCACCATCAAAAGAAGATTTTACTTTCAACACTCAAGCACTACATATTAGTTGATTGATGATATAAGTGCTCTAAAAAAAACACTAGTAATATTCAAGGGAGACTCGAGAGAAAAAATCATAGTAAAAAATACATGTGAAAGTTGCCATGATGAAAACCTGTTTGACACATATAGGATATGTCTCTAGATAAAAGCCTCAAATAATTATTATGACAATGAAAAAAATAATAATAATATAATCACAATAAAATCCTCAAATAATTATTATGACAATGAAAAAAATAATAATAATATAATCACGGTGAAGACCTTTATCTGGCTACATAAGGAAAAGCATTGATGAAAACTAGTGATGGAGCTTATATGTTGAAAAAAGAGAAGAAAAAATAATAAATTAAGAGTAACAATGTTATCCACGTTCATCTCACTAATCATTGATCCACACGAAATTATGGTACAATAAACCAAAGTGATCTCAACAATCCTATTTAGAGGCCAAAAGAAAGTGAAAGGAAATAATTAGGAGATAAAAATGTTCATAATATAAGTATAATACAACTTTAAAGCATCATGAAAGTCTCAAGTACAAACAGAATGACGTGATGCTTAAATCTTTCATATAGTTCTTAGTACATGTAAAAAAAAATTGTATTTAATTTTATATTACTAAGAAAAGAGATGATGTGATTCTTGAAAACCCATAAATAAAACATTAATTCCCTTTCATAGATCAAAAATTAGGATTCAAACCCTACTAAAATTGATTTAGATCTACCAAACAGATGGAAACAACACTCGGTATATTTTATAAAGAAGACTTGCAATGCACTTATCCCTTGGCTCCCTTTGACTACTATAAACTCTCCCTTTGCTATAGGACAAAGAATTGGAGTGCATCCTACATGAATAGAGTCTTCCCAACAACTAATTTTTGGTGTAGAGACATGAAAAAAAGGTTACTAAATGAAAGATGAGGTTATGTGCACTAACCTATTAGTGATGGAATCATAACCCATGGCCTGAAACTCATAGGGTATGTAAAAAAATATTTGATAAGAACAAGTTTTATCCATAATTTGTCTTCTCTTTCGTAACAAATGAACACAATGGTCAACTTTTTCTCCTTTTGTATGGGGGAAATGGTCTCTAAATATCTCTTTTCACATTGGTCATGCCTCTTTTTGTTATATATTTAATTTGTGGGGAATTTTAATTATGTTTGTCCATAATATCATGCTACTAATGATTATGTAGGGAAATTTAATTCTTTATTGGACACGGATACATATTTTGTGCCATGTACACTAAGGATGAGAGGATTACTTTTGAAAATTGAATATAGGGTTAGGACCCATATTAATCTTGCCACTACATTTTTGACCTTCCCCATACTTTTTCACTATGCCTCAAGTCCTGCCCCATTAGGTTGTGACATTGACCATGTTTTTCACATGTCATAAGCTGAGTAATAGAGCCTACCCTTCATAGGCACCCTAGAATCACACATGATTATTTTTTTCGTACCCATGCTACATTCATTTGTAGGACCAAGAGATCTCTTTAGAACCTACCATAACATCAAACTTGATCCTCATTCCTCACTGTTTCTATTCTTGTATTCCATAATATAACCATTATAGTATGTTCCCGTCATTTTATTATTACTTTTTGGTCACCTATTCATATGGTTCACAATGTCTTGTTGATCCAAATTTATCCAGGGAACGCAATTATGCAATGATTTAAACATAAACAAATATATTCAGTGGAAATAATATTTCATTTCATTAATATCAAATAACAGAAATATGCTTATAGACATAATGGAAATAACTAGCTAGTGCACTGGTATTTTATCTCTGAGAAGCGAGTTGGAGGCTACAGGCCTCTGAACTCTGTTACAATGAGGCTCAAAGGCCTATTTATTGTTGAGAAACAATGAAAAACCATAAACATAAAAAAACCTAACCCTTGGAGATGAAGCAACAAAACTATAGGCCCCATTCGGGTAAATTAGTAAATAAATATCCCCTAGGACGTAGCTTTGGAGTACGATCTCCATTTTATCCGCTCAATACCTTGTTAGTAATATCTATCCAAGGACTACAACTTTTGGCATGATAAAAATTGAAGGAACTTCCATGTTTCCCCCGGTTTTCTCAAAAAAACATTGTTTGGGGCCTCAAAACGGCTCCATACGTTCACAACCCGAAAAAATGCTAAAAATAGTATGTTGTGTTGAAACTGAAAAACTGAAAGAACCGATGGTGCGGGTCCAAATGGAATAGGTGGGCGGCCACAAATATCCACCTAGATCATTAGGGCCCCAGAACAGCTCTAGAAGTTTAGGACCTGAAAAACTCCTAAAAATAGTAATTTGTGCTAAAACTGAAAGACTGAAAGAATTGATGGTGGTGGTTCAAATGGAATAGGTGGGTGGCCAAAAATATCTACCTGGATAATTCCTGCCTCCTTAGGAAGCAATGCTCCCCATTGCATTGATTTCCTCCATTAGATGAGGAAAATTCTACTGAACTTAGTATTAGATTTTTCGAAGATGTCATGGACCTCCTGGTGGACATGGTGGATGCGTTCAATAAATTTTTTTTCTTTATCAGATTTAGAGAGTATATGTGGGGATTCTATTTGTGTGGTCGCATGAGGTATGGCAACATCAGGTAGTAGTGTTCTTAGGGTTAGAGCAATGGAGTGCTTGACCTGACAATGTAGAGGAAACTATGTGGCTGAGGATAAAATGTCCTCATATTCCTCCATGACTTTGGCCATCTGTTGTTGCTATGCAAGGGATCCCTCTTTTAAAGTTATGGCCACAATATTCTTCTTTCGTTGTGGAAGAATTGTAATGCAGATAAATTTCCTTGTTTGGGAAACAAGCTTATTGTGTTGTTTTTCAATAGTCAAAGAGATAGTAGGAGACGGTACTGCCTCACGTATCCTGTAAAATTTATTTCCCAAAGTAATAATAAAAAAAAAAGGCCTTTACTCATACATAGCATGTCGCTTCCACAAGTATGGTTGGCACAATAATACATCAGAGACATCAATAGGAGTGAAATCACATAGTACCTCATCCTTGAATGGCTTCATGTTGTATGGAAAGGGGCACTACTGGTAGATGCAGATATCTCTTCCTTCGTGAAGCCACCCAATGGTATATGGCTGCAGGTGTGCTATGTTTAGTAGTCCTTGTCGATTCACGACCTCTATTGAAATGAGGTTCTTTTGGCTTCTGCTATCGACAAGGAATTGCAGTGGAGAACCCTTCACCCACATCTGAGAATGGAAGAGGTGCTCCCCCTCTTCTAGATCCTTGGGATAATCACCCTGGAGCTTCGTGGAGGAAACAATGGCACTGGGATCCACACCAATAATCTTCTTCCCTTTTTCATTGTCCTTATCTGGTTCTGACTTAGGATCAGAGCATGCATATGATTCGGTTGCCTTTAGTTCAGCCACCAACGACTATTTGGCCCAACACTCGTTTGTGCTGTGAGTGGAGTTGTTATGAAATTCACACCACTTCCCCATGTCCTTCTTTGGATTTTTTGGTGTTGTTATGAGTTGCACCACTTTAGCTTTTCCCATTTATTTCTGGTTCGAGGGCGCCTTTCCCTAGGTTAGGATTCCTGGATCCAAAGTCTCACTTCTTCTGCTTAAATTTATTCTCGATCTTAGTAGTATAGTGATATGTCGTGGAAAACGAGGTAATGTTGAGGAATTCCATTTCCTCCTAAATGTATCTATGAAAATAACTATGGTAATTGAGCACCAAATATCTCTTTCAATATGTAATACCAAAATTTTTGTGCATGGTATGGAATATATTTATCAGTTCGTGCACATCTTGATACCATTTCTTTTGCAACATGGTCCATTGGATGTAATTCTCCTCATATCTCCCCACAGGGTAATATTGTTCCTTGATGCCATCTCGGAACGAATTCCAAGTGGGTGCGCCTGAGAACAAAGAGGGTTCCCTCCTGTACTTTTGCTTAGAGTAGGTTTCTCACTAGTCTTTGACATGGGGGGTGACTTTGAGGAGTTAAAAACTAATATTTTCTCATTCAAAGAAATCATGGACTGAAAAATACTATTGTAGAAAATTCAACCATCTATCTACAATGTTTGCATCTGTCTGGCCTTAAAATATAGGAATGTCAAAGTTTAATTGTAGCTTGAAAGGAGAGGCACCTCCAAAGTGGCTGTTGGATGTAGATATGGTGCCGGTGGGTAGCCGTTGAAGGATCTGGGAAACATTATCCTCATCGTGTTCCTCTGTTTCTCAAGGGCCTCCTAGAGAAATATTTTGATAGGATCTCCTGCTCCCTCACCTCTCTTTTCTTTTTCCATGGGAGGTCATTGGGGTTTTCAAGGATGATCCTGCAAGGATTCAACTAGATTGAGCCCTAACTCCTTATACCATGACCTCGTTGGGGACATGTAAAGAAAAACAGAGAAAGAATAGACTTCTCTGATATCACTGATCCATATTTATGCAGGAATAGAATAATACACAGAAATATACAGAAACATAGATATGAAATGGAAAAAATATTTCATTTCATTAATATGGAATACCAGAAATATGCTTGCAAACATAATGGAAATAACTAGCTAGGGTGCTGGTAACTTATCTCTGAGAAGAGATGTAGTGGCTGTTGTGGTGGATTCGACACACAGGTGTAAAAAATCACACGAGTTTAGAGAGTATGGTCTACCCTCTAAACTATGGGTAACAGGAAGTATGTGGGGGGAGCTCAAAATCATAAAACTTAAATGAAGTAATACACTGAAGTATGTTCTGTTAAAAAACTAAAACTAAAAACACAAAAATAATCTATATAGAGAGTTCCAAATAGAAATAGTGCAAATGGTGGTTTGGTGGCCTCTTCTTATTGAATTCTTGGAATAAAAAACAAATCTTACCCACTTGTCAAAGGGCCCCTAGGAAATGGCTCTAGCTCCCGATGCAAGGATGTTTGTCCTTCAAGTTCTGCCTTCGGACTTAGTCTAACTCTCTCTCTCTATTGTGGTGGACTAAGATGTTGGGTGGCCAACCATCGAGTCTTCTTTTGCTTTAGCTCCTTGGGTCACACATAATGCTGGTGTTGCGTGGGCAACTTTGGCCAACATAACTTTGTGATCACCATTTGTTCATCTCTTGGTGGGTTTATATAGGTGATCTTCAAATCCTCCTTCTCTCCCTTGGTACATGATGGATGGTGACCCAAGTGAGAGGTGTGATTCCATTGTGTGATTAAATATGATTTTGCATTCTCACATAATGTTTAAGGAGGCGTTGGTGTTGTCCTTAGGCAGCTTTCACATCAGGAGAAATTGTCCTTTGCTTGCTTGTGGTCCAGGAAAGTGACCTTTTTCTACCTCCAGGAATGCGAGCTTATCGGACTCCAGTTCACGTAAAAGGCACTCTTTTCGAAGGAAAAAGCATTCATTTGAGCATTTATGACCATTTCAAATTTTATTTTCTCAAAACCTTAGAGATTTTAAATACTTCTTGATTCCATAATGTATCCCTGTCTTGTAAATCCTTAGGCTCAACATGAATTGATGTCTTATTCTGCTGTACGATTTTCTAGTGTTAACACTAGCTATAGGCCTCTAAAATATAATAGAATGAGGATTGAAGACCTATTTATTTTTTAGAAACAATGGAAAACCATAAAAATCTAAAAATCTAACCCTATGAGATGAAGTGCCGAAACTATGGGCCTTGTTCAGGTAAATTGGTACGTCAATCTTCTCGGGGATGTAAATTTGGCATACGATATTTGTTTTACATGCTCAATACCTCAATAGAAATATCTATCCAAGGAATACAACTTTTTACATGAGAAATTTAAATGAAACTTCCATGTTGCTCCCGTTTTTCCCAAAAAACGTCGTTTAGCGCCACAAAAAGGCTTCAGAAGTTTAGGACCTGAAAAATTGCTAAAAGTAGTAAGTTGTGTTGAAACCAAAAAACTAAAAGAATTGATGGTGGGGGTCCAAATGGAATAGGTGGGTTTCCAAAAATATCCAACTGGATCGTTAGGGCCTCAAAACGGCTTCAGAAGTTCAAGACCCAAAAAAATACTAAAAATAGTAAGTTGTGCTAAAACTAAAAAATTGAAAGAAATGATGGTGCAGGTCCAAATGGAATTGGTGGGTGGACACCAATATCTGCCTAGATAACTTGCTACATGTTATCATAATGCTACTTGCATCCATCATGATTTCCACCCTTGATCCCATGCTTGAACCCTTTCCTTCACATTAATATTTCCTTTATATTCCAAATTACCTTACCCTTTTAAAGAGACCACTATAATGAGTGGATTTCCATTGTGTGACACTTTACCACTACCTCTTCATTTTATTAGGTTAGTTCTGTCAACCTCGAAATTGGAGGCATACAATTATACTATTTGTTTCTTTGAAACATTTTTTTTTTGTCTTATTGTCTTATTTCTCAGACTCAGTATTCAAGCTCATGAAAAAGGCACATATTAAAGTATTTTTTCAACTCTTTTTCATCCTCATTATAATCGAATGAAGAAGAAACTATCGAAATGACTTTTATTATCTTTTTTTCTTGCTAAACTATCAAGGGTATAATCTATCCAAAAATTGGAAGGGGGAGAATTCTTATTTTATTTATTTTATCATGGAAACAACTAGTCACCCTTGAACATGCGACTTGTTTGATTCATTCGCTTATATTTGGTATTTTCTTAGCTTTAGATCCACACTATTATTCGTATGAGTCACCATATTATTGAGTGGGTATCTCCCATGATTGGTTACCATTATAGTGTTTGGGTTTTGGTGATGCCTCTTATATCGCCACTATGTCTATATGATATTATTTCATCCATGCTTCCAAGTTTTCTTTGTTCCATTTTGTTATAGGTTTAAAATAGTCATAACTAGCATTGGAAATTTGTAGTATCATTCTACCTTTGATGGTGTCCATCTCTTTGCTAATTGTGAATTAGTTCTTTATTTTCCATCATATGTGACATCATCATGTTGTTAGCTTCATGCTGAATAATGGGGGATACATCAAGGTCATCCTTTAATATATCTCTTCCCATCGATTCCAACACCTTATCTAGGATGTATATCTAGAAACAATATAGTACCTTGGGGCTTGCAGTCCTTGGTGGCAGGCATCCTTTTGGTTGATAGCTGGTTTTTCTCATTGGGCTATATTGAAAAATTATCTGAGTTCTTAACATAAACTCGGTCATTTTAAATTGATATCTTGGGAACCATTTCTATCATTGGTGGTCTCCCTCGCATTTTTTACATGATCCCTAAATACCTGGTAATCATATGATATTCTTGCATGCTTGAAATTAGCTCATTTATTCACATGTAGTAGATTCATACCATCAGGATGAGTTGAATACCTTAGGGGGCTCAATCACTCAAGCATATTTCTTGGCCCAATCGACATTGGAGAACATGTTATGTAATTTGAGTGTCACTGTCAAGAACTCTCATTGGTTTATGAAACCTTGTTGATATCCATTGTCATAGAGATCTAAATTATATCATAAAAAATACTTGATGAGATGAGTCAATATTATATTGTGTGGGGAACCATTCTATATTATATTAGTATTAATTATGGGTATTCCTACCTAAATAATGTATATTTTATGTATATGACTATGAAGTTTATATCCCTTTGTAGTCTTTGCATCCTTGGATAGATGCATTTTCTTAACTCACTATGAATATTATGACATATTTTTCCTGTAAACTTCTCTTACAACCTCATACATTATGGGGAAATGTTTATAGCCCAAAATGTCACCATTAGGGTATATCAAAGCTTAAAATGACATTGCCTTTGGTCTACTAAAAAGAACCTAAAAATTAGGGATATAATGTAAGAGAAAATCCATAGAAGCCCTCTAAAAAACATAGTTTCCCATATTAAATGCCCCTAGAACACTATTAGGGAAATTTTTGATTCTCTAGTTGGATTTCTAGGGAGAGTTGAATCCTTCTACTTACTCGGCAAAACTGAGTTGGAGTAACTAGGGATAGCAAAGTGAATGGATAAGGTTGGAGGACGAAAAAAATGACCAGATCTAGAATATAAGGATTAAAATATCATAGAAAACATGTTCACCAAAGTGTATTAATATATATGGTCACTCCTTAAAGCCTTCTATATAATAAATTTTCTCCATGGATCAAAGGGAGAAAAGTCAAAGTTAATGAAACACTATCAAATTGAGAACCCAGTTGTCTTTGTGGTAAGCTATAAAATATTATGAGCTTGATTATGAGTTGTGGTGAGAGGAGAGTCCAGGGGAAAGGACCATAAAGGGAGAAAAATTGAAACTAATGATTGGTGTAGTAAAAGTATCATGCTTAACACCCGACAACATGTTTATTTCATGTTATTGTTAATGTATGTTTATTGGTTGTTATGATGGTAATGATAATAATGTTTGAAATGTATGGATATGGTGGTTTTATATTGATTGTATGTAGGTTACATTTGTAAGGAAGAAAAGGGCCAAGATCTCTAGGATATTTGTCACTGAAAACACCAAGCATCCACCTTCCATGATAAGGTTCACTTCCTTCTTCCTCTATGTTTACCTTGGTTATGCATATCTATGTCATATTTTTTTTTGTTAAGTAGATATTACACACATTTTTTATTGTAGTTGATCAAAGGTTTTATGGTTCAAAAGTAATCAATTACAAATAAGGAAATTTTGTTTAAACAATAAGATCAAATCGATGAATTCCATAATGTGTGGCCTATAATAAACAATGATTTTCATCGTAATGTATTACGAGTTTGGAAAAGGAATTTGGGTAAAAATTGAAGAGATCTATGATGGAGATGGAAAAATAAAGAGGGAAAAGGTCCAAACACAGAGAAGATAGTTTGAGATGTTAAATATGAATGATAAAGAGATATTGCATCCTTATTTATTCATGTAGATGAGATTCTCAATAATATTAGTGGACTTTGTGAAAAGTGTTAGAAATTAATTATCGTACAAAAGGTGTTGATGTCTCTCCCCTTGGGATTTAATGAAAAATTATCATCTATTGAAGACATTAAATATATCGAAAATTTCAGAATGGATGAATTGCTTAGGATCGTCACTGGATATGAAATGAGAATAGGAAACAAGAAGTCAATATTCATGGAGGCATGCTTAAAATAATTAAATAATAAAGAAAGAAACTAATCCTATGATCATTCTATCTATACATTATATGTAAAAGAAGCTCAATCCATGAGAAAGTTGAAATGATGATCTAAAAAATACAAAGGTAAGCTATTATTAAGATATTTTAATTGTGGTAGAATAGGTCATTCTTTTCTATATGTTTATATATAAAATGAAAATATAGTGATGATGAAGAAGAATATAACATTATAATAACTTATCATAAACAAGAAAAGGGAATATATTCCAAGAAGAAATTTTTTTTCTCTAGAGATAATAATAGCTCTTCATATGAGTCTAGTGATGAAGAGGACTCTAAGTTGATAAATAAAGGAAAGAAGAAAGGGAAAATAGATTCAGTAGAAGAATATATTGGTGGGGAAGTAAACCTTGAAGAATAAATTGTTAGTTCCTATTGTAGCTTCTACAACCACCCTCCAGAGTTTTTTCTATGCTTTGATTTTGGAGCCTTCCTTTCTGTCCAAAGGAGCTTCTCTTTTACTATCATCAAGTATTCATGTTTTTATCAAGACTTATTCTTTTCATTTGTTCTTGTGTTTGATTTTTCTCATACTTACCTGATATTTTTTTAGTCACAAGCTAACCTTATGACTTGACCTTAAAATAGTTCATGGCATGGCTCAAAAAACTGTGAGATTCATGAGGGATAGCTAGCTTTGATGATGGAAAATATGAAATCCAGAATGGAAGCTCAACCTTGAGCTTGAGAACTATGCAGTGATGGATGGAAGCCCAATTCTAAGTTTAGAAACTACACAATCCATTCCTTGAGTTCAAAATCTACGCAATTCATTGAGTCGGGAAGTTGCCTAGTTCCCCTGAATTGTGTAAACTTCCTTGGAAGTGTGCATGGAAAATTTCCTAGAAAGTTATAAAAAGAAAAAAACGTATAAAATCATCCCTAGAAAATAGGGATTCACTATTAATTTCCCGAATGTGGCACAATTGTTATTTTTATAAATTTCCGCCAAGTGTCGCTTTTTCCTTGATTTTAGACATGCGTGTCATAAACCCTAATACGCTCAAATATATTTAATTGATGCCTCTATATCTCGTCTGTACATTCTATATTGGAGCTCTAGAATTCCCAAGGAGATGAAGGAGCCTTCAATGGAGTTTTTGTCGCTTTTCTACGTGAGTTTTTCTTTTATTGTCTTTTGCCACTTTTTCTATCATTTTTTGTCATTTCACTTCTCTGAATGTTTTTTTCTTCTTTCGCTTCATTTTTTTTGGCTTTTTAACTTGTATTAGCTTGTAGAAGTGTTTATTTAGTTTTTTTTTTTACTTTCATAAGTACTTCATTATTTTTCTTATTTTTTCACACTGGTGATCACCGCTTCGGCAATTCTCCTCACATATTTGATTTTCCTTCCATTTCTTATTTTAGACACTTGATTCATATCAATTTATCCATACTTAATCAGATATGCACTTTAACTTGAATTATCACATAGATATCATTGTTTCCCACACTTTCATCAGGAAGATTTTCACTTAACTAGGCAATGCACTACCTTCCCTAGTTGTGTATCACCCAAGTTTGAGGCTCAACTTGAGAGATTGGCCTATGAAAATGCACAATGCATAGTAGAGGCTGGCCTAACTACAAAAAGTATAATTTATTCTTTCCATGAGTTCCTTTTACCCTCCCACAGGTATCATAGTTTTCGAGCATTTCTCTTTAGCAATCCCTATTACCATGGTACCCAAGAGAGCTGCCACAAATGATACCACAGAAAGTAGTATCGGGGAGGAAGTTGAGAATATACTAGTAAAATTTCTAGTGTATTCAGAAACTCAAGTGTTTATGGAGAAGAATTAGATATAGAGGAAATTTTAACCTAAAAATGGCCTCCTAAGGAAAAATAATAAAATAATAGTTAAAATAATTAAATAAGAGATGAATTTTGGAGGGAAAAGAAGAAAACTACATATTTAATTGTATTTTTTTGTTTATTTTCTTACATGTTTACTCAAATTTCAAGTGTAGACACTCTTTGGATTCATAATTAAATTCCACATC
This sequence comes from Pinus albicaulis, assembly GCA_034641835.2. Classification (NCBI taxonomy): domain Eukaryota; kingdom Viridiplantae; phylum Streptophyta; class Pinopsida; order Pinales; family Pinaceae; genus Pinus; species Pinus albicaulis. Next base: position 189,668,924 of record CM076580.1, read on the forward strand.
CAACGAGTACCCATTATGAATACCTTTGATAAGACCCACACTGATAAAAATTGAAGATAATTTTAAAAATAACGTTTTTAAAACGGTTTTTTAATGTATGTTCATTTTTTATCAATGCCACTATTCTTAAAATCATGCATAATGGGCATGTTTTGGATGTGTAATTTAATTCTTCATGCAACGAGTGTCTACTCTTGAAATTTGAGTTAACTTTTAAGGAGATAAGCCAAAAATACAATTAAAAAAACTGGTTTTCTTATTTTCCCTCCAAAATATTTAAAGGATTTTGATTGGTTTACATCTCATGAGATGGAAATTACATGAAAAGTTCATGGGCACTTTCAGGCTAAAATTTCCTCTAATGCGAATATATGCAAGATCTTTCTAATATAGCAGAAAAATTTACATGGAAAAACAGTTTGTTATGATATAAATATCACTCATAATTATGTAAGAATTTGAAACTCAAATATAAGGTCCAATTGGAATTACACACTTCTACTATAGGATGAAATTTAGGGTTCTTGAAGATATGCCATAGGAGCAAGAAATATTTTTTTGGGGGAATGTCTTAAAGTATATGTGAATTTTTTTTTGGTGGAATGTGTGATATGCTTACAAAGTAAAGGAGTCACTATAAAGAGCCTAAGGTTCCCTCAACCTTTAACCATATGAAGCCAACATTGGGAAGTGGATTTATTATAGGTTTATGCAAATCTGAAGGAAAGAGAGTCATTATGGTAGTAGTAGATCAAATGATAAAGTGTGATCACTTTTTCTCTCTTTCTTATATTTTTAAAGAAAGTACTATGATTCTTTTAAAGCTACATGGAATACCAAATATTATTGTAACTGATAGCGATCCAATTTTCATTACAAATATTTGGACTCAATTATTTCCTCTTTTGGTTACTCAATTGGCTCACAACTCATCTTACCATCATAAATCTAATAGGAAAACCAATATTGTGCCTAAATTTTTAGAAGTATATCTACATTACTTTTCATCGGATAAATAGACACAATGGGTAAAATAGTTTCCCTTAGCAGATTGGTGGTACAAAACATCCTTCCATACCTCATACAAAATACCAAAATTTGTATAATTTATCGATATCATCCTCCATCCATCACATCACCCTAACAAAGGGTTATAGTGTCTCATTCAATAGAGGACCACATACAAAACCAGGAATAGGTTCTAAAAATATTGAAGAATAACTTACTTATGACAAAAAATAGGGTGAAACTACAATTAGATCAACATCTTAGTGAAAGGGAATTAAAATTTGGGGATTGGATATTTGTGAGAATACAACCATATAAACAATTTTCCTTTAAGCAACAAAATAAGGATAATAAATTATATCTAAGGTATTATGGCCCCTATAAGGTGTTTTGTAGGATTGGAAGTATCGGTTAAAAATTGGTTTTGCCTCCATATTCATGTATACATTAATAATTCCATGTTTGTTGCTTAAAAAATGTAATTAGCGATAAAATCCTAGCCCAAACTATTCTTCCCAATATTAATGAAGAAGGGTAAATAATACTTGAAGTAGAAATAAGTTTAGAAAAAAGGAGTAATAAGTTGAGAATTCAGGCAATCACTAAGTACCTCATCAAATGGAAGAACCTACCAGTGGAAGGAGATACATAAGAAAATTATTCGTTCATGTAGAAACACCTATACATTGTCAAGTGTTGATGACCATGCTTGTTTGAAGGAGAGGGGCATCCTAAGCCATATATAAACTCAATTTTAACCCAAAATCCCCTTATTAAAGCCTTTATATTGATTGATTGCATTTATAATGTTGTATTTTTATGTGGGCTAGAACCCCTTGTGGTCCGATTTTATTATATTTGTACCAATCGTCTCCTATACATACTAAATAGAGAGTCTTAGGATCACCAAATATTGTCTTGTTCATTGTGCTTATTGTAAAAATAGGTTTTCCCCTCAAAGTGGGTTGTAATTATTAGTTTATTATGATTTTTAAGGAATAGGGATCATAACATAGTCAAATACCTCAAAGTGTTTGGAAGAAAGTGTTTCATCAAGAAAAATGAAGATAATTTAGGGATGTTTGCTTCTAGAATATATGAAGGAAACTTGTTCGTATATTAATCTCTAATAAATGGTTGCAAATGTTAAAATAAAATACAATGCAAGGTAGTAGAAAGAATTGATGTAAGAAAAGATGAATCATTACCTCAGAAATAAAATCCACATGAAAATTAAGTTCTAGAGGAAACAATCAAAAAAGATAAATAAAAGGAAAAATAAAATGAATATGAAGAAGAGAAATAAAAACAAGAGGAGGATGAGATAAAAAACCAATATCCAAAGACTGCATCTAGATTTTTGAGAAGAATCATCCAAAAAATCAAATCTTTAGTAAGATAAATGAAAATTTTCAAATGGCAAGGATATTGACAAGCACATCAAAGCAAACACATTTTTCATTTATATCCAAAATAGAACCCAAAACTATACCAAAGAGGATGATAATTTGGTTAATGATATGTAAGAAGAGCTAAATAAAATTGAGAACAATGACATATGATAACTTGTATTTATACCAAACAATAAAAATGTGATTGGGACTAAAAGGATCTTTAGCAAAAATTTGAACTAGGATGGAAAAGTAGTAAGAAATAAAGATGGATTTGTCTGTAAAGGATATCCACAGGTTGAAGATTCTAACTTTAAAGAAAAAAATTCTTGAATTTCCAACCTATAATAAATTAAAATGATATTGGCATTTTCATGTTTTAGAAATTTCAAAATTTTCTATAAAACGAGTGTCAAGTTTTCTTTTCTAAATGGAAGCTTAGAAGAAGATGTATACGTTGAAAAATATGGAGGATTTAAACTACTAGTCAATGGGAATTATGTAGTCAAATTGAATAAAAAACTTTATGGAATAAAGAAATACACCAAGGTTTGGTACTCAATACTTGATAATTATTTACAATATCAAGGATTCAAGATAGAGAAATACATAGCATCCTTTACATCAAAACGAATAATTAAAATTTGTTAATGATCATTGTAGATGTGAATAATATGATATTTGGAAGTTATATTGACATAATGAGCTAAATTTTTGAATAAGATATGAAAAAGGAATTTGAAATATCCGTCCTTGGATAATTGTTCTTATTTCTATGTCTGTAGGTTATTCAATAATGTAAAATCATATTCATCTCCCAAACCAAATATGTTAATGAGATGTTCCAGAAATTTGGAATGGAAAACTATGCACTTGTTAGCTCTCCCATGGTTAAAGGATGAAAATTAGAAAAATATGATGAATCTCTAAATCCAAGTCAACTTTTTTGTATGTCAATAATTTACAAATTATTATTTTGTACAACATCAAGACTAGATATCATGCAAGTAGTAGGATTTGTTGCAATATTTAAATTGCACCAAAGGAAATACATGTACAAGCAATGAAGACAACTTTCAATTTTTGAAGGGGGCTATGGGCTTTTGCTTATGGTAGTAAAGAAGCAAGTATTTTACCTTAGCAACATATACATAAGAAAATTTGGCAAGTAGTATTGGTGACAAGAAAAGAACTAGTATGTGAGCATTCTTTTTTAGAAATTGCCTAGTATCATGCTTGAGAAAGAAACAAACCTCAATTTATTTAACCACAACTAAGGCATAACATATTGTAGCAATGAAATGTTTCACTCATGTTATCTGGATGAGAAATAATATTAAATATATTAAGATAGACTACGATGAACCAATATCAATATTTTTTTATAACACAAGTGTAATAGAAATCTCAAATAACCTAGTTGGACATTCAACCAAAAAACATGTTCTTATAAAATGCCAATTATTAAGAGAATAGGTAGCTAATCACAATGTTAGGTAGGAGTAAATCATTTTAAAATATTATATTGCAAATATATTCACGAAACCTCTTCCCATATATTTAATTGAATATCTAAGATAAAATTTGTGAGTGATATCTTGATACCCCAATGCTTTAGGGCCATTAAGATATGGAGAATTCACTAGCAACTATCAGAAGTCTTTCCCATCATTTATGCTAATTTTTGGAAGCACAGTTATGAATGCCAATTATGGGACTATATTCCCCTTGTCAATACAAACCAATTTTTACTATTGAAGCGCTCAATTTTGACTAGGGAAAGTTTATTTTGAATAAAATAAAGTTTATTTTTGAAGAAAATACCACATGTGCACACAAGGATAGGTCTTCCCAAAATATAGATTGGACTCCCATGGATGGTTATAAATACAAGTCAAGTGACCCTCCTTTTCACATCATCGTTATGATCATTTGTCTTTCTTTGGTTTGGCTCACACGAGTCTAAGATGTTTAATGGATGTTCTCTCAAGTAGATCCAAGATTGCAAGGTCTGAATCCCACCTGTCCGTTAGGGTTTTCATTTTCGATTGAAACCTTGCCATAAGAATTTTTTAGTTATAACCACAAGCACGCAGACTCATGCATGTGGTTGGAGGGTCTTGTCCACACATGAATCGCTATCTGCACGCAGTTGGGACCTCAGGTTTGAGTTTTACAACTGACTGCAAATTTTGTCAGTTGACTATAGATTTTGACAATTGACCACATGATTTTGAATCAAGGTTTTTATTATTGGTATTTCTTGGTTCATCTCTTTGATGTTGATTAATTTATTTTATTGGATAGTTTTATGGTTGAAGATATGGATCAATTTACTCTCTCTTTGACAATGTAATAAGAAGAAGAATTTGAAGGGGTTTCCTCATAGTGGGTTTTTCCTTCGTCTCCGACTAATACTAGTGTCTCTATGTGTGAATGATTTTATTATATTGCTCCTTTATGTTATGCTGCATTGATGATGATATTTTTCATTATATATAGTTAGATATGTTGCTTAATAATGTTGAAAATTTAAATTATTATATGATGATGTCAGGTGAATTTAATGTGTCAATGAAGAAATGAAATTATCCAACGAAAAGAACAATATATACCTAAGAAAAATTCACATGGTATCAGAGCTGGGCTGAAGAAAAGTCATTAAGATCACCCCTCTGAACGCACCTTTGTTGGAAGCAAGAGAATATGGTGGAGACCTAAAAGAATACTAGGGTTTGAAGGAAACCCTAGAAAATTCGAATATTATGGTTTTATGGATATTATGAGGTTAGGTTTTTTAATAAAACTTAGATTTTCTTAAATATTTGAGATATGCTTGAAGATATTCTAGCACTTGTGACAGGTTTGATGTAGGACTACATGGGATAGTCAATATTAGGCCTCATTGTTGATGAAGTTGGTTGAAATATATTGAAGGAAATATGAAAATGGATAGCAATGAGTCTTGAAGGCTGCTTCAAGAGGGTGTTGATCTCCTCTCGTTAAAGATAAATACCTTTCAGATTATTGTTACATTTTTGTGATTCTATTGTTTTTTATGAGTATTGATTTAATTATTTATCTCGACATGAATGTTTGAGTATGTGGTTACTTATGTGGTGAGATATGATAAGTGTATACTTATCGAGGATAATTTTAGGTGTAGGAAGATATAGCTACTGCAAGGGGAGAATATTATAGTTGTGAATGAAAAATAAGTGTTACAAGCTTCAAAGGTACATGAATACTATAAGGTATGTAAGCTACAATATTGGATGGAAAAGTAAGCCCTACCTAATACGAATATGAAAGTAAGTTTTATTTATGGTATATATGATATATATTGGTGCTCTTGATATTTGGAAAGAATATTTCATTTTATACATCATGGATTTCATGATGGATTTCATAAAGAAGGCTAGGACATTATTTCTGATATATGGTAGCTTGATGTTGTTGTTAATGCTTGAGATAAGCATGATGCAAGTGTAACAATAATATTGATTTTCTTGTTGATCTTGATAAATTTTAGTAAATTTGACATGTGGTAGAATTGGAAGCCCTCACTCGATTTTTATGATGTTTGAAGAATGAAGATACTCTTATATGACACTAACACTTCATGAATATTTGATAACATGATGGTGACTTGTTATGATATATGTATAAGAACCTAATAAACATTGTTACCGATGAAATAGGTAACTGTAATGGTACCTACTTTTTGACGTAGCAAGAAAAACACCCGATTTTGAAAAGTCGTGATGCAAAATAAATTTTTTTTTTTTAAGCATGTTTTTGGCACTTTAATTTTTTTTATTTTTTTTATTTTTTTCTGTGATTCTTTTTATGTCGATTTTGAATAGTGGTGGTGTATCATCACCAATGTTTTTTTAGAGGATTGATTTTGACACTATACATTTTCTAATGTCTTCTTCTTCCATAAGATGTTTATGTTTAAGTGCATTTATGTACCTGTGTTTTAGAAAGTAAAAAAAAAAAAAAATTAAATAAAAATTTGTAATGATATCTTCACTTTTTCACATAGATAAAAAATGAAAAAGGGTCAATATTATAAAATTTATATTTTCTACAAGTTTATGTATTGCTAATTAATTTTTCAATGCACAACAAATAATTGTCGCTTAAAAACCAATATTTTGAACAATATGACAAAAAAATACAAATTATCAATACAAATAGAATGCAAAAAATACACTTTTAGAGAATTTTTGTTTAAAAAAACATGTTAAATAAACTAAATTTTGGGAAAATCTTAACAAAAAAATTTAAGAAAATAGCATTTTTATTGAATTTTGTGTCAAAAAATAATAGTAATCACATCTTTTTTGCAAAAAATAAGGATTATTCTCATAAAAGATCAAAATATAAACATTACAAGTAAAAATGATTAGTAGATGTCAAAAATGAGCTTTATTTTCAATCATAACTTAAAGATCCTCAACAATATCAACTAATACATGTTCAACATCATCTAGAACATCATTGATGGCTTCTTCCGCAACATTTTCTACTTCATTTTGGTCATTGTCATCTTCTAATGGATCTTTCATGTCTCCAAATCTTCCAAAGTGTCCATTTCCAATCATTCAATATAATGGTGGTTGAGGTTCCTTTTCTTTTTTTGCCACACGTGATTCATTAAAATCCCCTTTCGTCAAACCAACTTCTTGCGTTGAATCTACAAGGAATTTAAGAGCGTTAAATCTTTTTTGAATAAATTTGCATTGCACTGGGTATTTCTCAATGGCAATGCAATTTCTTCCTTTTGGTAGGCAACATGCTAGTGTTGTACCTAATCATAAAGTAAAAAATAAATAAGTAAGAAAATTAGTAGAAAGACATAAAAAGTAAAAAATAAAATATTTAAATTTAAATTTGTATAATAAAACTTAGCTGACCCTGAAAATAGATCCAAAACCCAATCTCCTTCATTTGATGGTGTCGCCTGGCCTGCTTTCGGCCCCCGACTAGGCGGAGGGAAATTCCGAAAATCGCCATTCGCCCAGCCGAGGGCTGAAGGCAGGCTGGGCAGCCCTCTATGATGCCACCTGACCGACCTCTACCCAGTTGGGGCCGATTCTCAAAATTTCCCTCCGCCCAGACGAGGGTGATTCTCAGAATCGCCCTTCGCCCAGTTGGGAGCGATTCCTGGAATCGCCCTCCGCTTAGACGGGGGTGATTCTTGGAATCACCCTCCACCCACCTTAGGGATGGAGGCAGGTTAGGCAGCACCATCGAGGGCTTCCCAACTTGCCTCTGACCCATGGCTGGGCGAAGGCAGGCCGGGTAGCCCTCTATGGCACCAACCGACTAGCTTCCGGACCCTGGTTAGGTGGAGGGAGATCCTCGGAATCACCCTCCGCCCGGTTGGGGGCGAGAAACTGGCTGCCTCTAGCCCCTGGCTAGGCGGAGGGTGATTCCAAGAATCACCCTCCACCAAATAGCGGGTCAGAGGCAGGCTGGACATCCCTCGACGACGCCGCCCTACCTGCATTCGGCCCCCGGCTGGGTGGAGGGCGATTCCGAGAATCATCCCCGGCTGGGCAAAGAGTGATTTCGAGAATAACCCCCAATTGGGGGGAGGGTGGCTCCGAGAATCATGCTCAGCTGGGCAAAGGGCGATTCTGAGAATCACCCTCGGCTGGGCGGAGGGCGATTTCGAGAATCACCCTCCACCTAGCCAAGGGTGATTCTTGAAATTTCCCTCAACCTAGTCGGGGGCCAGAGGCAGGCTGAGCAATGCTGCCAAGCCTACCTTCGGCTGGGCGGAGGGAGATTCCAAGAATCACCCTCGGCTAGGTGAAGGGTGATTCTCGAAATTTCCCTCCACCCAGTCGAGGGCTGGAGGCAGGCCAGGCTTCAGTGTCGAGGGCTGCTCAACTTGCCTCCGCCCATTCGGGGTCCATAGGCAGGCCAGGTAGCTCTCAACGGTGTCTCCTGGTCGACCTCCAGCCCCTGGTCGAGCGGAGGGTGATTCTGAGAATCTCCCTCCGCCCAACCAGGGCTAGAGGCTAGCCGAGTGGTACCATTGAGGGTTGGCACCACCTGGCCTGGCTCCGACCCTCAGCTGGGTGGAGGGAGATTCTGAGAATCACCCCTAGCTGGGTGGAGGGTGATTCCGAGAATCACCACTGGTTGGGCAGAGGGTGATTCCGAGAATCACCCCGGCTGAGCCGAGGGTGATTTTGAGAATAAACCCCGACTGGGCGGAGGGAAATTTCGAGAATCACCCCTAGCTAGGTGAAGGGCGATTCTAAGAATCACCCCTGACTAGGCGGAGGGAGATTCCAAGAATCACCCTCAGTTGGGCAGAGGAAAATTCCGAGAATGACCCTCGATTGGGCAGAGGGAAATTCCGAGAATCACTTCCGACTGGATGTAGGTCGATTCTGAGAATCAGTCCAAGCTGGGAGGAGGAAAATTCCAAGAATCACCCGTGGCTGGGTAGAGAACAATTCCGAGAATCACCCCCAGTTGGGTAGAGGGCGATTTCGAGAATCACCCCTGGCTGGGCGGAGGGCGATTCTGAGAATCACTCACAGCCTAGTCGGGGGTGATTCTCGGAATCACCCTCTGCCCAACCGAGGGCCAGAGGCCAGTCGAGCGACGCTTTTGAGGGCTTCCTAACCTGCCTCTGGCGCCCGGCAGGTGGAAAATTAATTTTTTATACACAAACTGTTTAAAAAATTTATTTATTTTTTAAACAAAAACTATTATAATAAAAAAAATGTATTGTTTAATTAAAAATAAAAAATAAAAAATATTCAATTAAAAATTTAAAATATAAAAAAACAATAAAAACAAATTAGAAAATATGTTTTAAAAAACAAACAAAAAAATAAAAATAAAATAAAAAAATAATCTTTTTTTTTTAAATTAAAACAATTATTATTTAAAATATAAAAAAACAATAAATAAATAAAAATTAAATGTGTTCTAAAATATAAACAAACATATATGAGAATATTTTGATTTTTAATTTTTATTTTCTTAAAACTAAAACAATTTTAATTTAAAATATAGAAAAACAATAAAAACAATATATTTTTATATATAAACAAACAAATATATGAATATTAAATTTTTCATTTACTTGTTCATTTTTAAAAATTGTTTAAGTCATATAATTTCTCCATAATTTCATGGTTCAAGTATCTTGAAAACTTAATATTTAAAAACTTGATATTTACAACTTGTCATTAAGGTTTTTATGCGCTGTGAAATTTTATCTTTAATGTTATGGCTGAAAATAATTACAATTTTAGGGTTGTTTAGAGTCAAGATATTTTATATTTAACAACATGGATAAAAATTGTTCGAAATGATAAGCCCTTCAGACATGATTTTTATTTTATTTAACATCATCGATCAAAAAAATTATAATTTTATGATTTTTCAATGTCCTAATATGTTGTCTTTAATTCCATTGTTACAATTTGTCAAAAGTGTGACACAATGTTTTTTTTTGTTATTCCAGCATCAACTCGTTTTGTTTTGAGGGTGTTTTTTCAATCATCTTTTCAAGAAACAATTTTTTTTTTAGCATAATTTTATAAAAAGGTGAAATTTGACCTTGAGAAAAAAACAAATGCATTCTGGAATACACACTTTTTCTTTTTGGACTATTTTTTCATGTTTTTTGAGTCTTTTTGGGCTAGATTTCCCGTTTTGAGGTAATAGTTCCCGTTTCATTGGTAACATTGTTGATATAGTTTTTAATATATTTTTTTTTTTGTTTCATAAAAATATTATGATGGACAGGTTGATTATGATGATTGAAAAGGATTCACATCCAGAGGGAGAAAAAATACGTGATATTTTAACATCTATCTTTATTTGTAAAGATGACACTTGACTGCGGAAGAATTCTAGTCATAAATCAAAATTTGGTGTTGTTGAAGAATTTTTTTCAATTTCTAATATGTGTAGAAAAGGGTTCTCCTATTATAATCCAAAATGACATGGAAGAAAACTTAAGGGCATGGTTATAAGCCTCCCAACTGCATGGAAGAAGGCATATGGTTGTGGTTGTGCCTATAGGTCACAAAAAACTGAACTCTTATGCACGATATTAGGAGCACACCAGGAATATGATAGACCTACTGACATGGCACAAGTGATGGAATACTTCTATGAGCAAGGGAGTTTCCAATAAAGAATTGTATGGATTGTATCAAGATCCTCAAGCTTGGATATACAATTACTAAATCCTGGAAGAAATACCGTTCCAAACCTCCAATTGGGTCGAAGATATGCCTTTGATTTTGATTTTATATGGCAATGATATAATCTTGACAGGTAGTGAGCCTCTGATGATTGAGCATAAGAGGGAGCTGGGCATTGAGCTCGAGATGAAATTTCTTCTAGAGATATGAGTTCACATTAATGCACTGATAATTATAAGATCACATTGTTTCTAGCATGCCTAGCTATGGGGAAGTTTGGTTAAAGAAAAAATTTATGGAGAGCTATTTTAGTAGGTTCTCGATATGATAATGATATATTGTGATAATAAGAGTGGGATTTGTTTGTAAAATAATCTCGTATATAGTTGGGACAAATATATATTCATAAATTGAGATGGTTTTGTTGAATGAGACAAACATCATCTTGTCATTGTTTCCTCCATGAGAGGGAGGATGAATAATGTATCCTTTTTGTGACATATTTTTTTCTCTAACACACTTTTTTATTTTGATGTCCTATATGGATAGGAAAATAGAGGATTGTTTCTCATGGTGATGGTTGAGGAAACCATTTAGTGACTTGGTTAAGTTGGTACTAGATGTGATCACGTTGATATGTTTTTAATCTATGGAGAGTAGCATGGATTAATGGATGTGACCCTCCTGTAGTATGCTTTTGGGTTGATCAAGGACACTGAGTTGACTCTTCCCCCATGTCTGAGCTCCCAGGGTGAGGAATTGAGATGTAGGGCTCTTGAGGTTCAGGGATATGTGGACAATAGGGCACCACCCCTATCTACTACCCATAGGGTGGAAGATATTTCTCCCCTATCTTGGTCTATGCAGATTATGCCCCATTTGTCATCTATATTTCCCACCCATCTAGCCAATGGGTGTTGGATGCTTGAGTTAGGAATGATCCTTACTATTTATGGTAATTTTCTTCCAGCTCAATCTAGAGATGCAAGTGTTCTACCACTAACTCTTAAGGGTCATGTTGGGAAGATATACAGAGTGTTCCATTTTTTAGAATTAGCTCTGTGTTGGAATATTTTCCCGAGTTGTAGCATTGGATCCCCGTTTGTATAATTTCGTGACTCGTAGCATTGGCTCCCCGCTGGTAGAGTTCCTTGTGTTGTAGCATTAGATCCTTGTTTGAAGATTTTCTCAGGTTGTATAATTTTCTCCATGCTGGCAGAGTTTCCTATGTTGTAGCATTAGCTTCCCACTAGCAAAGTTTCTTAGTTTGTAGCATTGGTTCCCCACTGGAAAAGTTTCCAAGGTTATACAATTAGCTCCGTGCTGGCAGAGATTCATGGGTTGTAGCATTGGCTCCCTGTTGGTAGAGTTTCCTAAGTCGTATTGGCTCCTCGCTGGCAGAGATTCTCGGGTTGTATAATTGGATCCTCATTGGCAAAGTTTCTCGATTCATAGCATTGGTGCCATACTAGTAGATATTTTTGAGTAGCAACATTGACTTCCTGATGGTAGTGATTCCAGATGGTAGAACTAAATCCCTAATGGATAGAGGGTGGTAGATTGAGCTCCCCTCCAATGTCAAATTAATTTTTTTTTTATATTAAATAATTTTGAGCATATGAGTAGAGACATGCAAGAGATAAGGAAGGATAAGAAGATATGTACTGAGATAAGTAGCGATGACATTTCATGATGAGATACTTGAGATGGGAAACAATATCATGCCATGATTGGAATTTATCCCTAGCTGAGAGAGAGTGTTATTTTTTGGTAGCTTAGTGACAAATTCCAATTATGGGACTAGATTCCTTTTTCTTGAGAGGACCCATTTTGACTATTGAAGTGCACAATTTTGACAAGGGAAAGTGCATTTTTGAAGAAAAATCTACATGTGCACAAAAGGATAAGTCCACCGAAAAGAGAAATTGGTTTGAATTGCACAGGTATGAGAAGGTTCGCAGAAGTTCACTCACACAAGTGTAAGATCACATGGTCTAGAGCTCACACGTGTTCTAGGATTTTGGTTTATGATCGCAGTCTTTACATACAAAATTTTTGGCTATAACCGTAGACACACAAGCTTGTGCATTTTTTTGGATGGTTTCAGTTGCACGCACATCACTCTCTGCATGTGGTTGGGACCTAGGATTTGAGTTTTACAACTGACTATAGATTTTACCAGTTGATTTCAGATTTCGGTAGTTGACCGCACATAGTGACAGTTGATCACAGACTTATGATTCAAGGTTTTGATTATTATTATTTCTTGATTCATTTCTTGGATGTTGACTTGTTGTTTTTGTTGGATAGGTTTATAGTTGAATATATGGATCATCATACCCTCTCTTTGTTGAATTATTCAATGACAATATAATAAGAAGAATAATTTGAAAGGGTTTTCCCCGTATTGGGTTTTTCCTTGGTCTTCGGCTAATCCTATTGTCTGTATGTGTGAATGAATTTCTTCTAGTTTTCCTTTATGTTCTGTTGCTTTAATGATAATATTTTTAGTTATATATAGTTTCAAATGTTTATAAATAATGTTGTAAATCTAAATAATTATATGATGATGTGGGGTAAATTTAATGTTTTAATGAAAAAATTCAATTATCTAAAAAAAAAAGATAACCCTAAGTAAAATCAACAATTTAGAGATCGGAAGTCATGTTTTTGTACCATTTTCTAATGTTAGTTTTTTTAAGGAATTATTGCTTATATATTGATATAAAGTGAAATTTGGAGTTTGTGGTCACTTATATCATGGGTCAAGGTAAAGTGGTTATTATCAAATCATACAGTTGAAGGAAATGATAAAGGCTCATATCCATCTCTAGGGGATATGATATAGTGTTTTATTGTTATAAGCACCAAGTTTTAAAAGTGGGTTGAAGTAAACACTAACTATAAAAGTGTTGCAATAGCAAACCACAATTTTTAAATGATTAGGTTGAAGGAAGCATCCAGTTCAAGGAAACACAATAAAAAATAATTAAATAGAGTTAGAGAAGAAGACTAGAGATAAAAAAATTATAGTTGATAATTGATTAATAGATTAAATAGAATATTATAGAGGGTATTTGTGTCTCTACTAGGTTGGCTGCTACAAACATTTGTAGCAAATGAGTTTGGTGTCTTTGGTAGATTGACGCCTACAAATTCTTGAAGTTAAGTGTATTGGTATCTCTAATAGGTTAGTGCCTATAAATTTAAAGTTGAGGAGATGATCCAAGTGGATATCGGTGGCCACCCATCTATTCCATTTCGACCCGCCTTATCAATTATTTCATTCTTCACTGTCAGCACAACTTACTATATTTAGTAGCTTTTCGGGTCCTGCACTCCCGGAGCCATTTCGGGACTTAATGATCGAGGTGGATATTTGTGTCCACCCATTGATTCCAGTTGAACCCCCATAATAAATTCTTTTAGTTTGTAAGTTTCAGAATAACTTACTATTTTTAGCATTTTTTTGTGTCCTAAACATCCAGAGCCATTTTGAGGCCCTAAATGACGTTTTCTTGGAAAAACGGGGGGTAACATGGGTCATAGACCGCTTTTTATCACTTACAAGCTGTAGTCCTCGGAGATATCTTTCTAATGAGCTATTGAGCATGTCAAATAGAGATCGAATGCCTAAGTTATGTCCCCGGGAAGTTTAAACACCAATTTACCCAAACGCAGCCCACAATTTTGGCGCTTCATCTTCTAGTGTTATATTTTTGGATGTTTAGGGTTTTACATTGTTTCTCAAAAATAAATAGGCCTTAAAGTCTCATTGTAACACAGTTCATGGGGTTGGTAGCCATCACATCTCTTCTCAGAGATACGCTACCAATGCCCTATCTCATTTATTTCCATCATGTCTATATTGTAAAACAATTCAGGTGCTATAATCCAACACATCTCTTCTTAGGGATACGCTACCAGTGCCCTAGCTCATTTATTTCCATTATTTCTATAAGCATGTTTCAGTCACTTGTTTTGTAACACAGTTCAGAGGCCTGTAGCCACCACATCTCTTCTTAGAGATAAGCCTACCATTGCCCTAGTTGTTTATTTACATTATGTCTGTAAAAATTTTTCACTTCTGTAACAAATTTCAGAGGCCTGTAGCCACCACATCTCTTCTCAAAGATACACTACCAACACCATATCTAGTTTATTTTAGTCATTTGATTATAATAAAATGAAGCATTAATTCGACTACATCTCTGTATCTATGGCTATATGTGTATTCTATTTTGTTCCTACATGAATATGGATCAGTGGTATCAGAGCGGTGTGCTCTTTCTTTTTTTTCCTTTTCATGTCCCCAACGCAGCTAGGGTATAAGGAGTTCAACCTCGCGAACCCCGATGACCCCCCATGGCGGAAGGAAACAAAGACGAGAGAGCAAGAGATCCTATCAAAATATTGCTCAAAGAGACCCTCGAGAAACATAGGAATGTGATGATGGATAAGTTTTCCCAGATCCTTCAACGGCTGCCCACCAGACGCACATCTACATCCAGCACATCTGCCAACAGGTCTGCGACAACCTGGACAAATCTAATACCAAGTTCAACAGAATTTGCCCCTCATGGAGGAACTTAATGTAATGGGGACAATTTCTTCCTAAGGAGGGAGGAATGATCTAGGTGGATATCAGTGGCCACCCACATATTCCATTTGGACTTGCACCATTAATTCTTTCAATTTTCGCTTTCATGGCAACTTACTATTTTTAGAAGCTTTTCGGGTCCTGCACTCCCGCAGCCATTTTGGGGACTTAATGATCGAGGTGGATATTGGTGGCCACCCACCGATTCCATTTGAACTTCCACCACCAGTTCTTTCAGTTTGTAAGTTTCAGTACAACTTACGATTTTTAGCAGTTTTTAGCCATTCTGAGGGCCTAAACAATTTTTTTTGGGAAAACAGGGAGAAATAGTACTTTATGACCTAGACCAATGTTTCTTACTCAAAAGATGTAGTCCTCAAATAGGTCTTTCTAACGAGCTATTGAGTGCCTCAAACGGAGATCAGATGCCAAAGTTACGTCCTCGTGAAGTTGAAACACCAATTTACCCAAACGGGACCCACAGTTTTGGCGCTTCATCCCCTACATTTAGGTTTTTGGATTTTTAGGATTTGACATTGTTTCTCAACAATAAATAGGCCTTCAAGCCTCATTGTAACACAATTCAGGGGTTGGTAGCCATCACATCTCTTCTGATAGATACACTACCAGTGCCCTAGCTCATTTATTTCCATCATGTATGTATTGTAACACAGTTCAAGGGTTGGTATCCAACACATCTCTTCTCAGGGATACGCTGCCAGTGCCATGGCTCATTTATTTCTATTATTTCTATAAGAATGTTTCAATCATTTGTTTTGTAACACAGTTCAGAGACCTATAGCCACCACATCTCCTCTCAAAGATAAGCCTACCAGTGCCCTAGATGTTTATTTACATTATGTCTGTAAACAAATTTTAGTTCTGTAACACAGTTCAGAGGCCTGTAACCACCACATCTCTTCTCAGAGACATGCTACCAATGCCCTAGCTAGTTTATTTCAGTCATTTGATTATAATAAAATGAAGCCTTATTTCTCTTGCATCTTTGTATCTATAGTTATATGTGTATTCTGTTCCGTTCCTGCATAAATACGGATCAGCGGATTTGTATCTCTATTACATTTTTTCCTACAAATTACTGTAACAGTATGTTCGTGCCTACAAATAAATATTTTGTGAAGAAAATTTTTATTTTTAATCGTGAAAGTGTTTCCACTTGTATCTTTTGTTTCTTGAACTAAGTCTGATGAGAATATTTCCTTGTGGTATTTTAATGTATAAATAAGTAAAAATTGTCTTATACTGAGTCACCCTACCTCTGTTAGTATAAATGTGAATTCAATATGAGTTAAAATTTAAGACTAATGAAAGATGATGTGAGAAGATTGCAAACATGTGTGATTATTGTGCAAATGCATTAGAATATAGAGTGTATAGGTGCAAATAAATGCACAAGATGGCTATAAATTTAATAATACGAGGAAGAGGATTACAAGAAGTTGGAGCTCTCATACTAATTTAGAAGAAAAATTGTTCCAAATTAATAAAATATTTTATCAACTCTTCAATGATCATATTGCTATAATTACAATATATATATATATATATATATATATATATATATATATATATATATATATATATATATATATATATATATATATATATATATATATATAAGATAATGAAATGGTTTCATGTCTACTAAGCAGCAATAAATATTGTATGACTAATAAACAATTAATTAATTATTTTCAGACTCATTATAACATTTTTTAAACTATAGGTCAAAGCTTATTTTTAATCTATATGAAATACTAAACAAAATGATGTGTCAAATGGAACTTGCAATGAAGAACATGTATTTATTTTACAATTAATGGAAGGCTCTCTACATATAGGTTGTCATTAGTATCTAAATAAAATAATTGTCCCTACTATAGGAATCCATGATATATGGATATAGATACATGTTGGTTCCATTGCATCTTCTACTCAACCCATCTTATAGGGTAATGGAAAAATGGATAGTCACTAATAAACATACTGAAATGGCTATGGGTAATGGGTGATGTGTAAAACACAAGGCAAGAAGGATGCTCCTAAGGGAATGTTGAACAAGTATATGGTTAAAACAAATGTCTAATCCATTTTCATAATGGTTAGAATAACTAATGTAATGATGCTAAATTTATTAATATAATTTTTTTAAACTACATTGAGCTTAAAAAACCTATCGCAAATGTTGGATGGAAGAATCATCTTCCCATGGGATCTTGTCATCATGACCATGTGAGGCTCAGTCAAGCTTGGATATCTAGTGGGAATGGGGAATAAACTTCACAAAAACCAACTAATGTAGCCCTTATAAGTAATCAATTTGATTCTTTGATACAGTGAAAATGACAAGCATAAGCACAACAAAATTGATTTTTTATAATAAAATTCATTGATTTTGACACCCACTTTCCAACAAAGAGAGAAGATTATGTACAAAATTGTAAATATGCTAACACATAATAGGAAAACAGTCACTAAAAATATACTCAGGCATTCAGAAAAAATATATATTTTAACTCAAAATATACTTGAAAATATTTTATTCTTTTGTTATTTGTTATGACTTATATGAAAAGTATATTAATTATTGCAGTCTTGTAAAGTAAATGCTTGGTAAATTCCTATAGACATCAATTCATAATAAGCATCAAACACATATTTCATGATACATCTTACATTTTAATGATTTAAAAAAAAAACCATAAAAATAATTAAATTATAACCTTTATTAATATTATTGATAAAAGAAAATTATATATATATATATATATATATATATATATATATATATATATATATATATATATATATATATATATATATATATATATATATATATATATAAACAAAATACCAACTTTACTATGGAGAATGTTAAGCTACCATGATTTAACAATACAACGTGCCCAAAAAAAGCTTAACTCATTTCATATTATACTTATTTGTATCATAATTTTTTTATTAATCTATTTAATTAAAATGGTATAAAGGGAATAATTACTCTTATAACAAGTGTTACAATTTAGTCCTTACCATTCAAGTTAGAAATTATGCTCTCGGAAAAATTGCATAAAAAATTATAATCTAAATTGGTCAAAGCTAAATTAATTATAGTGAATAGGAAAATCAAATCCTATAATATTTCTTTGGTATGAACTAGTAAATTGAGATATAAAGTGGATAAATTAATTGCATCCTAAAGCACAAAGCCTTGCATAAATTTTAGTGGGCAATAATCACTAAGAAGTCTATACATTTACAATGTTACTCTTAGTGTTGAGGAAAACATAACTAAGTGTGGAAAGTAACTCCTATTACATATATTTAGTTTCATCTTATTCCTATCATTTTTATGTAAAGACTTGCTTAAATTGTGGTGGAAAGTAACTAATGGAAAATATATTATTTACTTAAGTATGAAATATTTTCGAGGATTTTATTTTTGGATAGTTTTCTAGTAAAGCGTAAGAATAAAATCACTACCCAAATATCTAAAACTCATGCATAAATATTGCAACTATATCCATAAATTATGGCATAAAATATGTGAAGAAATTATTCACATGTGCAAGAGCTGCAATAAGACCTTAAATTATAATTGGATCAAATATTTGAAAATAATTTTTCTTAATAATATTAAAAAATAAATATTTATTTTTCAAATTTGAACATTATAAATTGCACTAATCAATACTAAACTAATAAACTAATAATAATTAATAAGCAAAACAATTTCTAGAATCCTACCATGATAATAACTAATAAGCCTCAACATTTAATATATAATTATTATAAAGAAAAATTTAATAGCCTAATTTCAAAATAAACACATTCATCAACATGATATACACTAAAATTTTAATAACCTAATTTCAAAGTAAACACATTCATTAGCATGATATACACTCAAATTTTAATAACCTAATTTCAAAATAAACACACTCATTAACATGATATACGGGCGATATGAAATGAAGTAAGGAATCAACTTATTGTGTACGGCTCCTATTGGGATTATAGGTGTATGATGGGTACGCGTTTATTGGGAGATGGGGTCCATTTGTCTATGCTAACACCTATCCCGATGGTTTATTTTCAGCTTTCATTATATATGTAATTATACACCACCAATTGGCTCATCAACTTCTCTCAACACGTGCCATCGTAAGTATTATTGCGCATCATTCCCCTTAAATCCCTCACTATATACCTCGATAGGTACTAAACTCAATATGTACATAATATTCAACTCAACATGATGTTAATGTTATGAAAGTTGACAATTTGATGTGTAAATTGAAAAGTATATTAGAATTTATCGTAATTTTAAAGGATGTTTATCTATTCAAAAAATAATCCACTCAACTATTTAAACTATAAAATGTTTAAATAACTTTACATAAACTTTGTTTCATTTAAAAAAACAAACCTTTAACTACATAAAAGTAAAAAATTCCATTCATACGATAGATACATAACACAAGTTAATTATTAACGTTATATTTAGTTCAAGGATAGCTATATTTAAACCAGATGCTCTACTAATATGTTAGTGTGTAAACTCCTCAAATTTAGTTTAGTATTCATGATCTACTAAATGTTACTTTCTTAGAAACATAGGGTATTTTAGAGTTATGATGATATATTTTAAATCGTTGTATTTTGACTAATATGTTAATGTTTTTATTAATGAATAGTTTTTAAAATTTTAATTTAAAATAATTATTATATTTTGATATTTTTATAATAAAATTTAAAATATTTATTTTTCAATTAATTTAAATTTCCAGAATACTGAAGGGTTGATCGGGGCTCTTCTCGCGGGTTCTAGGGTTACTGCATACCCTCGTCTGATTCTATTTCATGTAGGCGTGTCCTTCTCCCCTTTGCTAAGGTCTCTGTTTCCTGAAGCAGTCCTTCTGATTGCCCTGAATGGCTGCACCTCTCGGAGGGGTGGGAAATACCCCCCCTCCTCCCAACTCTGCCTCCACTGCAATGTCAGATCTACCTGGTAACGCCTCAACAGAGTAGCAGACTGCTCCTGACAATACCAACACTACAGACAATAATCCTGGCACTAAAATCAGTTCTGATCTCCCTGAGGTCAATAGTACTGAAAAAAATGCTTCTGAGGCACAGCAAAAAGCCTCCTCTTCCACTTGTATTCCCAGAGCTCCAGATCGGGTCAAAATCGATCTCCCCAGTCACCGTATCAATGGACACATTCAATACATGAAGGATCATGCCCTTATTGGGAATTTCATATGGCTTTGGCTGACTGAGAAGGCCTTACAGGGATGGATTATGTCCAAGTGGAAGCCCAAGGGACAAGTTACCCTGCAGCTTGGTCCCAAAGGTTTTTTCACTTCCATCTTCCACTGTCTTGAGGACAAGAATCGTATCTTTGAAGGAGGCCTTTATTTCTTCAATTCTGTAGGGCTCTACCTTCATGATTGGATCGAAATATTTCATCCAGACAAAGAATATTTTAGTTGCGCTCTTGTGTGCATATGAATGTATTCCCTGCCTTTGGAATACTAGGACAAAGAAACTCTGCGGGACATTCGAAATGGTCTAGGAAAATTTATAAAGGTTGTTGAAGAAGCAAAGCTCCGACGCTACACCTCCTATTCCAGAATCTGTGTTTACATGCACCTTGCAAAACCTCTCAAAGATTCGGTAAGTTTATTCCACGATGACTTTGAATGGATTCAGACTATTGATTATGAGCACGTCCCCTTCCGTTGTAGAAAATGTCATGACCATGGCCACCTCTTTCGAGATTTCCCTCTGAAACAGAAACCCACTCCCCCCCCCCCCTAATGCTGGAAATGATTCGGATGGGTTTACCAAAGTCTCCTCTAGGAAGAAGCATTCCAAGAAATCTCCCATCATCTCTACTGCCCCCATCATCCCTAATACAAGCAATAGCTTTGAGATTCTTGCACAACAAGCTCAGACAGAAGCTCCTCAAGGCTATCCAGCTAACTCTAGTTCCTCATAGGTCACCCCTGCTTCAGAGCTCAAAGCCCCTTTAGCCACTGCTGCGTCTAAAGCCTCTCTAGCCTCCTCTTCGATTGATAACCAAATCAAACCCTCCATTCCAATCTCTTCGCTCATGGACGTGGATTTCACACAAGCATTCGCCCCTCTTATGGGGCGAAAGACATGGTGTTGAATGTCCCTACTCTCTTGGAGGATGATCCAGACCATGTTGACTTTGGGGAGCTCAACATTCTGGCTCTGGAGGAAGCATGCCATCAGAAAGCATATAGAAAAATCAGACCCCATAAGATTGATAATCTAGAAGTAGTCCTCTCTCGTGCTCAGCAAAAGAACTCCCTGGGCATTCAAGCAGGAGGACCATGGGACGGCCAGAAAATTATGAGAGAATAAAAAAATCGAGGTAGGAAGACAGATCTGCAGAGAACTATCATTGTAGGAGAAATACTTGTGGAATCCGGTAGATTCCCCAAGTTGACAAAGTTCTACAAAGCTCTCCCGCACAGTTCCTCATGAAGCTCATTTCGTGGAATGTAAGAGGGCTCAATAGTCCCTCAAAGCACAGGATGATTAAAAACATGATTCAGAAATACAAACCCTCAATGGTCTTTCTACAGGAGAATAAATGCAACAAAAAAACGCTAGAACTCATAGTGGATAAAGTTTGGGCTAACTGTCGCTCAGTATCAATGGATGCTTTAGGTGCATCCGGAGGATTGGCAGTCATCTGGGATCCCCAGATCCTCTCTTTGTATGACTTCCATGTATCTCACTTTTGTATTCAAACGACCTTCCATCTGATCGGTACCAATATACATGGTCACCTAACCAATGTATATTTCACGCAAGAAATTCAAAAGAAATTAGATCTGCTCAACACCTTAACAGACCTAAACTCTCTAAGGCGCTTCCCGCTTTGGTTCTGTGGAGGGGATTTCAACATGACCACCACTTTGAAGGAACGATCAGGAGGAAGGCAAAGGCTAGAGGGGGATTTCTTAGGCTTCAAAGAATTCATTTCAAATAATTAGCTCGTGGATCTGCAGACCTCCAACAACACTTTCACTTGGACAAACAAAAGCAGTGGATCGCAGCAAATTGCTTCCCATTTGGATCAATTTCTTATGTCAGACAATGCTAATCATCTTGGAGGGTACTTTCACTCTTCCATACTTCCCCTGGCTGGCTCAGACCACTGGCCCATTCTCTTGCAATGGTCTCGACCAGGCTCTCATTGTAACAGACCCTTCATATTTGAATCATTTTGGGTCTCCCATTCCGGTTTCAAAGACTTTTTCACCAATGCATGGCACTCTCATGTTCCAACGGATGGCTCAAAAATGTTTAAATTCCAACAAAAGCTCAGGAATCTTAAGCACTCACTAAAACATTAGAATAAGTCCCAGTTTGGCAACATCTTCGACAACAAGAAAGAGATAGAGCTTCAAATGAACCTTCTTCAGCAGAAAATCATCACTAAGGGCAGAATAGAGGACTATGACAAACAAGAAACAACTCTTCTTACAAAAATAGACAAGAGTATGCAACAGGAAGAGACTTACTAGTGACAGAAATCTAGAATCAGATGGCTTCAAGACGGAGTGAAAAACACAAAGTTTTTCCACAGGTCCACTATACAACGAAGGATGCATAATCACATTGCCTTTCTTAATAGCACATAGGGGACTCGTCTAGAAACGCATGAGGACATCGAAACAGAGCTCAGAAAATATTTCAAAAATATTATGCAGGAACCAGAAGGTAATCAAGAGCAAGCCATATTTTTTGTCACTCAACATATCCCTACAATCATCACTGTGGATCATAATGCAATGCTTCTTTAGCCGGTCACACTTCATGACGTTGAGCAAGCAATTGCTCAACTCAAGGATGGGAAAGCGCCAGGCCCGGATGGATTTACTGCCAATTTCTTTCATGCATTCTTGGAGCTTATTAAATTGGAAGTTTGGGCTTTAGTGGAAGAATCTCGATCCATGCACTGGATCCTTCCGTCACTAAATTCAACATTCCTTGCTCTCATACCCAAGGAGGAGAACTCAAGCACTACGGATAAATACAGGCCCATAGCGCTATGCAATGTCATCTATAAGCTGATCTCCAAAGTCATTGCAAACAGGCTCCAGCCTCTCCTTCCTCTCTTTATTTCGCCAGAGCACACTGGATATGTCGAGGGTCATGATATTTTGGATGGCATAATCCTATCGCATGAGGTAATACACTCCCTCAAAATCCTCAAGAAACCAGGTATGCTCCTCAAACTTGATTTATCAAAATATTTTGACAAATTAAGCTGGAACTACATCAAACATATCCTACTAGATTTTGGGTTCAATGCTACTTGCACTAGGTGGGTTATGAGCCTTCTATCTTCTCCTAGCTACGCTATCTTAGTCAATGGCTCTCCCTCTTTACCGTTCTGGTCTTCTAGAGGTATACGTCAAGGGGACCCCCTATCCCCCTTCCTTTTTGTGCTCATGGCTGAAGGTCTTAGTCGCCTCATTCATCATGCTGCCTCCTCCGGTTCAATTAAAGGGATATCTCTTCATGACAATTCCCCTATCACGCATCAAACATTTGTAGATGACAACTTGCTCTTTGGCCATCCTTCTGTACAAGAATCCCAGAACCTCAACTCTCTGCTTAACACCTTCTCGGAGGCTTTTGGCAGCACCATCAATGCTGCTAAATCCCACATTTTCTTTTTCAAAACCCCTCCCATGTCTCAACAAAATATTGCAAGAATCTTGGGGTTTATGATTGACATCCTTCCTTCCAAATATCTTGGAGCTCCCCTGGTCGACTCAGCTATTAAACATGCCTCTTGGAGAGCCCTTTTGGATAAGATGGAAGCTCGCCTTTCCTCTTGGATCTACCGCTCACTCAATTTGGCCAACAGAGCTATCTTAATCAAATCAGTTATCCAAGCTATGCCACTTTACCTCTTCTCCATCTTGGCTGCTCCTAAATGGGCATTGAAGCAAATACGCAACTTACAAATAAATTTCCTTTGGGGTTCTTTGAGCCTCAACAGGAAATGGGATCTTGTTAAGTGGACTGAAGTGTGTACTCCTAAAAATGTAGGGGGACTGGGCTTACGGGACCCGCTTCACAGTAATCTCATAATGGGGGCCCATATTTGCTGGAGCTGGGTTTCTAAGCCACATATCCCTTGGGCGCGCCTATGGAAAGTCAAATATGCTCCTGCCAGAACCCATGTTGATTTCATACATTTCAATTCTAATGCTCCTGGTTCGCTGATATGGAATGCATCAAAACAACATGGAGCCTTCATCCAAATTGATAGCTTCTGGGAAATCCATGCAGGAGACAAAGATAGATTCTGGGATGATTCTTGGCAACAGATGCTGAAAATCTCCTCGCTCTTCCATAAACCTCTGTGGCAACACAAACTGTAGCATGCCATCCCCAATCTGGTAAATAATTTCTGGCAACCCAATTCCGCCCTCGGTCAACAGGTATGGAAACCAGCACTCAACTGGCAAGAAGACTAGCAAGGGGAGACCTTTGGTGACATTGAGCAGGAGTTAAATCTGAGAAGGATTAAAGTTTCGAATCAAGCTGACAGATTAATATGGGGATACACGCCACGGGGTAACTTTTCTACTCAAGAAACCTATAGATTACTTTACTGCCCGCAGCAGGAACAACAGGATCGCATTTGGACTCAAGTCTGGCAACTGAAAACTTGGCCGAAAATCTCCACCTTCCTTTGGCTCCTCTACAAAAGGAAAATTCTCACTTGGGACAATCTCCTAAAGTGAGGTTTCATTGGACCTTCTAGATGCCCCAATTGTCAGTCTCAGGTAGAATCAATACATCACCTTCTTGTTTCATGTTCTTTAGTTACTTTTCTCCAGGATCAATTCACCTTCTGCTTTGGGAGGACTAGAAGACAGGAAGGAGATATCAGTAACACAATTCGAAGTTGGCCTACTTGTTCGTTCCAGTGATCATTGCTCAATACCATTTGGAACTTTTTCCCGGGATTCATCTACTGGGCTACCTAGAAGGAGCATAATCACAGAACTTTCAAGGACACTATCACACCGAATGTTATCATCTGGTCCAATCTCAAGTGCAATCTGCAAGAAACTTTAGCTCTTACTCCCTAGCAAGAATCGGATATGCCCTCCTTGCCAATGGAAAGTCTCATTTGGATGAGATGGAATCTTGATCTCCATCACTCTGAACAACAACCCCAGAACACTTTAAAGCACTTGGATTCACCCCTCTCCTGGTCGTCCCCAATGCCTCGGGCTTTTAAAATGAACTTTGATGGCGTGGCTAAAGGAAATCTGGGACCGGATGGTTTTGGAGGCATATTTAGGAATCATGAAGGAACTACTGCTCACATCTACTTTGGCTCTCTTGGACGCGACTCCAACAACGCTACAGAACTCGAAGGTCTATGGCAGGGGATATGCATAGCGGAGAGCGAGAATTTCTTCCCTCTGGAAATAGAAGGGGATTCTCATATCCTTATTGAGGCAGCAATACGTCTCCAATCTGGTTCTTCAGCTTCCAACATAGCTTCTAGTTGGAGATTGCAAAGTAGATTGGAACTTATTGAAGCATGGCTTAAGATGCCTAAAGCTATCTCCTTCAAGCATATCAGACGCACAGCCAACAAAGTAGCTGATCGTCTGGCTAATCAAGGTGCTCTTCAGACAGCTCCATTCTATGAGGGCTCGCTTCAAAATTCCAATGATGAACAGCTCATACAGGACTTCACTTTCTTGGTGCAACAGGATCTCGAAGTCCGAGATGCGGGTGGCCGGCAAGATGGATAGGTGGCAAAGATGGTGGGTTGGCGCGTGGGGTTCTACCACCGCCACCCTCCTTTGCATCCTGTATGAAATTAAGAGCATTAACAATCCTCTGTCCGGGGCATTTACGTTGCACAATTGCCCAAACTCAAGCTCGATTTACTGCGATATGGCTTCTCCAGATCGCTTCACTTCGAATATGTTGCCCTTTCGTTCTTGCTGCTCATTGGCGGACTCTGAGACAAGCTCTCGAAATAACACTGGTCGCAGGTGCTCGCTCTCCTGCTGCTTTAACCTCGCTCCTGGGGTGCACTTCTCGCAAACCTCCCTCCGCTCTCAGAGATTGGGCACTCACACTGAGGAGATTCATTCTCATCCACCTTTGGTCCTCAGTTTGGGCACGCCTGACCTGACCCACTCGGCGACTCCCTATTCCTTGAAGTTCAACTCTCAGCACCTGAATATCATGCCTCGTTTTCACCATAGACTAAGGAGCAGGCGCGGCTTGAGCCATGGTGGTCTTTCTCGACACCCTCCTCCCTCTTCGCCTAGCTCCTCTTCTCCACCGTCTGAGTCTATGAGGGGGCGGTATCCTGAGACTCGTAGTGGTCGTGGCTCTTTGGCTAGCCGTGGGACTGCTATACCTGCTCGTAGATTTTCCAATCTCCTCCCGAGTCAGTAGCACAGGGCACAGTTCCGCTTCCCCTGTCTGCTCAACATGCCAACGGTCATTGCCACTATCAGGATTGACTTCAAAGAAGCGCCACCCAATGTGAATGCCGAGCTCTCCGACTCTCCTCCGGTGCTTTTGGCAACTGATAGGCCCTTTTCTCCTTCCATTGTTGGTCAGAAGCAAAAGATGGATGAGGGCTGCTCCTCGCTAGATCCCATCTTGGATTCTGAGGCGAGTGGCTTCAAGAAAGGTGGTTCTCTTGCCCCATCTGACGAGCAGAAGGAGGACATTACCATTCAGAAAGCTCCGGATGCTAGTGCTGTTGTGGAAGATGAGGATGACCCCGACGCTTATGCTTGCCGCGTGGTCAAGTCTCCTCCTTCCACTCAAGGTGATTAATGGCCTCTCTTCTTACAGGCTTGTTTTTGGTTGTTCGCAGTGCCAGGCTCAGCACTGGTAATCATATGCTGTCTCAGTTTAGCTAGTTCTACTTCCACTGTTTTTTTGAAGCCGGTTGCCCCTTTGTGGATGGCGGTATATCATGTATAAATCCGTTCATGTCTACAGTTCTGTAGCTAATTGCGGTGGGTTGATATGTTGTCTGGGCAGTGTTTTTGTGCTAAGATGTCTGTCCGTGCTTCACTGTTGTAACTACCTGTCGGCACTGTGTGCTGATATTTTGATCATTAGAATTGGCTGCACCAAAATGCCCATCTCTCGAGCCAGAAACTCTAAGGCTTTGGCCTCCATGTAAATGTTTTTTTGTACATTAATAGATTAAGCTTATTCAGAAAATATATATATATATATATATATATATATATATCAATTTAAATTATGGTGGTAAAAGTGAGAAGGGTTATTTTTAATTGAGATCGACAAATTGAAATTGACTACAATTTGGGGTTAGAGAATTGCTCAGAAAAATGTGGAAGAGATATAAATTATTGCAAAGTTCTTTTTAGCAGAACAAGAAAACATAGGAGATTCAGTGGTGTTGGAAGTTTCATCACTGGTTATCCATTATATTTTTCATGGATCTTCCTATGTTGGGAAGTATTATTGATCTAATCATGAATCTAAAACTAGATTTCTCTACTTATACCTTCTTTCATGTACTAATAAGGAACATAGAAAAGAAATTCATTCTCTCTCAGCTATTTCTTAACAATGAGTCTCCTATGTAGTGTAAATTTTGTTTGTATCTAAAACTCTTTTGGAGAATTTACACCTTGAAAGACTCTACATCCTTTAGGATAGTAAAACTAGTAATTAGCCTTGAAATATTTTCATTAAATATATAATATTCTCATCATCAATATATATATATATATATATATATGTGTGTGTGTGTGTGTGTGTCAATTTTCATATCATATAGATTAAAGTGATGCAATTAATATTTGTATTATGAAAAAAAATATTTTTATTTTTCATTTTTATATTAATTGTGATAGATATTAATATATAAATAAATATTAATTTATTATTTAATCTATTTTATATATACAATTTTATATGAAATAGGTTATGATATTTTTAATTTTTTTTTGTATTTTTTCTTTGTGGAATTAATGTATGATTTCAGAAATCATTATAGGAGAGTAATTAATTTATCTAATTCATTAAAAAATCATATTTTTCCTAAATAAAACGAATTATTAACAACCATAATAATAATAATAAATATATGAATTTTAGGTGTCTCCTCTCAACTATCTTAGAGTTTCAAACTTATGTCACTGTAAAAACCAATAAAAAAAATATGACTTGATAAATAATACTTAAACTTGTAATTTTCTTTTTTTTTGTAAATCAAGATTTTATTCATTCATGAAAAAGGAGGTACATCTATAGCAAAATGCAGGTACTCTCACTTTGACTAGATTTGTTGACTATTGCGATCAACATATGGAAAATAAACAAAAATACAACTAAAGACACAATCCACGACTAGGAGGCTCAAAGCATGAGAAAACACATAAAACAATTCAAAGACTTGTAACCATGTTAGTCATATGGAGTAATAAAAGCAGGGTTGTCCAGAGCTATCCCAGGAGGGAAAAAGGAACACTGGACATGCTCTTCAAAGTAGGACATCCATGACTCCAGCTTCTCCACCTTCTCAAATAATAGATTGTTACCTCGCCAAATCACCATGACTCAGTGTCGGACATGGCATTGGAAGTAATGTATCTTTTTCAATGTAGCAATTAGTTTTGCATGCTCTTCCTTCCACACTCTCTCCAAGATTTGCAGACATTCTAGTACCGACTGAATCTAATCCTGACTATTTTCCAAACAACACTGATGTTATTTTCTCTGTCTACAACCTAACCGAATCACCATCCCCGAATCACCTTCCCCTGTCTACATATGCCTATGCCACGCATCACTCAACACCGTTGTTGAATCTGCGAGGTGTGACCCCCATAGCCCGCCACCAAACAACCACGACCACGACACCCACGATCCTTAGAAACAACCGACCTGAACAGCCAACACTTTGTGATCAGCCTTTCTGATATGAACCCAACTTTATATTCTGATAACGAAAAAGAAATAACCTAGCAATACAATCTTCACTTTTAATGTGCAAATTTTATTGGGCGCTTTATTATAAAGGGGTAATACCTTTATACCTTCAATAAAGTAACCAGCAGATTGGGATCAGCCTGTGTGATCATGAACTCAATTTTACATTCTTATAACGAAAAAGAAATAACTTAGCAATGTAGAAACTTGAAACCGCTCCAGGACAACAAAGCATAAATCGTTTCGTTTCATTTTCCGGGATTCTCTAGGCCAGTCCCTTATGCTTTGCTTTCTTCATATCTGACGCTATTTCCCCATCCTTTGCTGGTATTAACTGCTTTTCTATCGTCTCACGTTCTCCGAGTAAACCCCGGTAGCGAATTTCGTTGTATTTGATGTGATTCCCTCACGGTCAATGCACATTTAACGATATTGTGAGGACATGCTTGCGAGTGCTCGTCTATGACTTGGCGATCCTATCTTGACCATAAGTCAGTTGGACATCTGGCTCCGACTAAAGCTGATAAAGCGATAGAAGCGAATATATTATATTCCCTTCCATGTCGGCGGGCTACCCATTGTGTCAGACATCTAACTATTTACAGACCAATTTTCTCTTTTTTTATCAATAAAGTTGGCTGGTCGATTCCATTCTATTGGTTTGTGCGTGCTTTATGTATAAATATCCGCCATTCCTTTCCCTTGGTCCAAATTGAGACATTGTATGTATAAATATTTCCCTTCCCTTCGTTCCAAATTGAGAAGCAACTCTATTCATCCAGCATTCGTGAGTTGTTTGATTTTATCTAGTAATAGAGTTAATTCTGAAGAATTTCGTGTAGGCTCTTGCATGTAGAGACAGAGAGTGTTACTCAGCCAAGAAAGACTTGCTCACATACTACAGTAGATTATGTTACCCATGGTTTTGTGGGCAAGTTGTTTTTGGCAAAGCATCGCTCTCTTCTTTTTATGCCAGGACCTGCAAGACGACGCATTCGCATTTTACGGATTGGGGGTGTTCATATTTTATCTCCAAGTGACTCAAATGCTTGAAAGCTTATCTAACATTTTCTATCACAGTATTGTTGTACAATGCTACATTGCATATTGCATATTGCATGGCCAGGCTTGTATTATGCGATATTTCATATTTAATCAAATAGAATAGGTATTTCAATTTTCGGCATATTTCCTGAATGCAATTTTCAATCTATCCATATCAACACTCATTTATACTATATATTTTCATATTCCTTTCCATAGTTACTTAGCTATCTTAGTGATCTATCTATATGCATATAAATAGCAAAGCTACAATAGCTATCTTACTGATCCACCTATATGCATATAAATACCGACGCTACAATGGGGAAGGTAGGGTTGATGTGTGGAACTAGCCGTGACCATATTTACTTCTTGTCCAGAAGCAGGTGTCGAACTTGACATTTTTTAACATTATTAATTTTGATATTTTTAGAAAATCTATTTTAAATTTTAGTAAATTTATATAATATTTATTTAATAATAAGAAATGTATCATTTCTGTCTCTATTTCTATCTGTCTGTAAATATTTTCATTCACTTAGATCTTTGTATTTGCTATCTGCCGTTGTGATTATTGCCGGGAGAAATCATACTTTAAAACTAGCTATGTCATAATTTTCAACTAGTTCAGTCACTAAATTTGCAGCTACTCATATCAGCAGGCACTTCATGGATGGCCTTTATTCTCAACTAGCTATGGAGCATGTTATTATCCATAGTTATTATTTATTTTTTGAGGTCCCAGTAATTTGCAAGTTAAATATGAGATCATAGCAAGTTATATACTGAATTATCATCTTCTTAGTTTTATTTAGAAAAACTTATCATTAAATCACATATCACTATATAGAACATGCTATTATTATTAATGCTATAAAATTACTTGGTGATGGACTAGGCATGTTTCTATCAATGTTAAAGAAATAATTATTGTAGAGTTACTTGTCGGACCAGGCATGTTTTTATCATTGTCAAAGAAGATGTGAAATAGCTATTAACTATTTTTACGTTGATTTAATGATTTCTATTTCATTTTCAATTAAATTTGGTATTTAAATAAAAATTAAATAAATTTATTTTTCAATAAATATTAATAATAATCATTTATTAATAACATCTATAATCTTAATTTATTATTTAAAACGAATCATATAAATATCAAACATCTTCGATCTTTCTCACGTACACCTCATTTCTGAAGTGAAAACCACGCAATCAATACAGATGCCAATTAATAAATGGCATAGCATGTCAAAGGGCTAGACCATCTACTCTCATATCCGGTTTAATAGACTGACATTATATTCAATGTAATGAAGTCTACGAAATATATTTAAGATAGTAGGATATTATTTTTGGAATGAAGATTATTTCAAGTGTTTTGTTGTCTATCTTATTCTAATTGGATAATAGCATGGCCTGTCAAAGGATTAGACCATCTACTCTCATATCAGGTTGAATAGACTTACATTATATTCAATGTAATGAAGATTATATTCAAGTGAGATGTGGTCTATCATTACATTATATTCTATGAAATATATTTAAGATGGTAGGATATTCTTTTTGGAATGAAGATTATTTCAAGTGAGATGTGGTCTATTTTATTTTAACTGGATAATACTACTAAAAGCAGTTAGATATGCTTATATATATATATATATATATATATATATATATATATATATATATATATATATAGTAATTACAGTTTATATTTTAGTACTAGGTTAAAATTTAGAAAAAAATAATTTTTAAGTTTGTAAATTTTAATATTTTATTAAAATTAAATTTTTAGAAAATGTAAAGTGTAATATTGTAAAAATTTAATTTAGAACAATTATATAAAGAATGTAATTTTTTATTTTTTTTAGGATGAAAAAAATGCTGTTTTATAATAGTTAATATTCATATAAAAAAACATTCCCAGCACATTATACAAATCATTCTAGCATATAATAGGTAGAGTGTAAATATATGATCCCTATATAATGGCATAACAATAGACCAACTAGGTCACATCATAATCACATACCAACCATCTAATAACCTTTTCAAAAACATAACTGAAAGGAGCATCACTGTGCCACGAAACATACCAAGGACCAGTATGAACATCATTAAATAGAAGAAACCTACCAAGGACTAGTGTGAACATTATTAAAAAGAAACCAGCATAAAGGAGAAAAAAAAAATAAAAAAAATATAAAAAGCAAAAACCAAATATAAAAAATGTAATTCATCCTCAATGACATTGCAGTTAATAGAAAAATTGAATAAAAATTATTAATCACTAAAAAATTAAATTAATTTATATATTATATTTAATTTCATTAGTTATAGATATTAATATATTTTTATGTTATATAGCTATAATTGGTATGTTATATAAAACTAATATTATAGTACATAACCATGATAATAAATTTCTTTTTAAATATAATTTTGTTATCTTAATATCATTATTTTTAAAAATTTTAATAAAACTAATATTTTCATGTAATTAATTTGGTTTCAGCCATAGTTATATTTATATCTTTTATTTTTAATTAATAAAATATGAAGACTAGCATTATAAATAATTATTTATTTATATGATTAAAATATACTATCAATTTTATTTTATATTAAATTTTTTTAAAAACATATTTATAAATTTTTTATTTGAAATTTATTTTTTATAATTGAGGGACATCTTTCAAGGCAGCTAGTGTAATTCACACTAATTGTTTTAAAAGGGATAAACCGAGTTATTTTGTTAGATGTTTATTAGAAAAATATATTTACACAATATTTAATATTTTTTTTGTTTAATTTTAGAATTTACTTTTCAAAATATGTTTATTGAAATAAACATATTTTGAAAAGTAAATTCTAAAATTAAAGAAAAAATATTAAAAAAATAAATCCACATAAAAAAATAGAAAAATTATTTAGTTGTTAATTTATTTATTTTAAAAGACATCAAACATTCATTTTTGTTGAGAACTGGATTATGAGTGATGGACATAAAGTTATTATGTTTTGTTGGAAATAAAATTTAATTATGGAATTGTGGTTCCATAAAATTAAAAGAAGACTCATGATAAAAGTATCCAAGAGCTGAAGGTGGTTGAACAGAAAAAAAGTTAAAAAAAATTACCTTTCCCGGAAAAAGGCACATCCCAGTGAGGAAAATGGGTTATGTTCTGTGACTAAGAAGAGAAAGAAAGAGAGTGATGATTTCCAGAGGTGGTGATGACCAGTGCAAACACCCAGTATTCCTAAATCCTGGAAAAGAAGTGTACTAGACTTGGGGTCCCGAGGTCTCTTCCAGAATTTGGTCAACCTATCCTGGAAAAGAAGTGTACTGGACTTGGGGTCCTGAGGTCTCTTCCAGAATTCTGTCAACCTAGTCATCTCAAGTGTAGAGCACTGGGGGAGATGAGGACATGATCGCCTCTCTCATGGTAGCGAGGACATCATCAGTAGATTTTGGGACCATATAAATATATTCAAAGATAGATATGTTGTTTGGGACAAAATTATTTTTAAATGGGAAATGTTCTTAAATTAAGAAGTACATAATTTTACATAGAGAAGTATTATAAATACAAATGATTATTATTTTTCTAAAGAATAAAGAAAGTTACACTAGAACCGTTATTATTTGTTCACTGTATGAAAAATTCATTTCTTGGACTTCTTGATTGTTTAAGGAAGGGAATATTTATATCATTAGACATAGTAAAGTAGAAACAACTTATATTGGAAAACAAATGCCAGAGAAACTGTTAGTTTAGGTCCATGGTCGAGACCTTGGACCCAAACTGGTTGTTAATCCCTTATTTCTATGATATACATGGATAGGATGAGTGTTTAAACAACAACTCAGAAAATAGATGGTTTGGAAACCTTTGAGAAAACAAACAAAACTACCAAAGAAACAATAGGGTTCAAACCCCAATCTTGAAAAAACTGTTCCACGCGAAATATCAAAGAAAATAGAAAACATAGGACAAATATTTGATAATGTAAATGTCTACCTAAGAAAATACTATATTTATATAATTCCACTACTAGTATTGTAGAAAGACCCTGTTATGGGTAGGACTAAAAAATGATTTAAAAAAAAAATAGAACAAACTAATATAAAATGCTCATGAACATAAAACATTCATTATAATGCTACTGTGTAGAATTTCAAAATATAGAACAATAATTTCTAACAAGAGCTAAAAATTAGATTGTAATAAGAAAACAAACCATATTACTATACCAATTTCCAAAATGTAATAATCATTCATCGCAATCAGATTTCTATACAATACTTAAATTTTGTCCCCTTGAGAGAATATACTCTTAGCTACGTTGAGGGTTCGACCAGTAAAGACACGAACAAGAAATAACTAGTAGAGACCATTTCATGTCTAGATAGTAAACAAGGCTAGGCCTTAAAGAAATAAAGTATATACATAGTGAAAAATTGACTTGTATATTAAAGAGTCCTTTCTGGTGAAACCCATAACAAAATAAATAGGCTAGCAATGTAAATTGGAGCCTTAAAATCCTATCACATGAGAATGCAAATCGCATTGAACCGAGGAGCTAAAAGAGGTAGAGGTATGCTTTAGAAGTTAAAACCCCATAGAAATACAATCGAGTACCTTTGAATAAAAGAGTTAGGGTCACCACAGCTCGAGAAGTCCGAAACCAAAATGATAAGAGCAGTACATGAAATCACACCAAGGAAATAGAGAAGCATGTACCTACTTCACCATGAAATCAAAAGAAAACATGCAAGTTAGAAAAGCATGCAATCTAAAACCATTACAAAAGGGAAAAAGTGATGTGGAAGTCTATGACTATTAAGAATTTGATTACGTGTTATAAACTCAGAAGAACGGTGAAAACCATGCACCAAAATAAATCGCTCGAGGTGTTAAAATTGAGTTAAAAGACCCATGACAAATGCAACGATAAGTAAGTCAGACAGTGACACCATTGAGGAGTAATTTACCTACCATGGAAGGGAGGATGAACTAGAGATCTGCAAGATCCATAGCTAAGAAGAAAGCTGTAGATAACTATAAAACCTGTTATGCAAGTCACTAGTTTATCATTCAACCTCTGCGCAAAGCAAGCGGCTTAGCATCACTACAATCACCTTGCGAAGAAACAAAAAAAAACAACAAATAGTTTTAGAATAAATCTACCGACTGAATAATACTATCGTAAGAAGTGCTAGACCCCAAATTTGATAGAGCAACAGAGTTTTACTTGTCCCGAAAACACACCATAGCAAGCCACGCTAGAGTTGGAAGAATGGCGGAGGGATGAAGCTCAGGACGCAGTAGGTTGCAGAGGAGCAACATCGACAGAGCTCCAAAAATGCAAATGAGAAGTTGGTTAGGGTTTCTCGATGGTCAATACCCTAAACGAGTATCGAAAAAAGCTCCACCGTAGATGCCAAGGACCCCATATCCGATAGTGAGTTGAGGGTAAAATGTCAATCAAATAGTACAACCCATGTAATATGACAGTGCAACGATACCCCTAAATTAATTCTCAAATCATGGTAATTGACAACCATAGCTAGAGAAAAATCAATAATAAGGTTACGAGTTATGCCAAATATCGAATTGTCCTTTGTGAAATTAATCGTAGGAGTTAAGAGTTAAGATAACGCAATCTAATCACGGAGGTATCATAAATTTAAAGTACACTAATATGGTTTGCGTATGAGTGTTTAAATGTCAACCAACACCTCGTAGGATGAAACACGTGGCCTCCACGTTAGAATCAAATATACAATGGAACCCGAAGATGATATAGCACATTCAAGCATTCATTGCTAATTCATAATAATTATATAGAAAATATGGTAAACAATGTAAATATAATTTTTTATTATTGTTATCACTATTATCTATGTGATTCAAAGTCATTGAATTTTATTTGAAAGTATTAAGTAGGTATAAAAATTAATATCAAATTTAAAATATATTTTAATTCAACAGATTCGGAGAAATAACTATGAACGTTATATTTATTCTTTTTAAAATTAATAAAATTAACTATATAAGTAAAAAAATAGAATTTATAGATTTTTAAAATTAAATATAAAAAATATTAAAATCACTTTTAAGAAAAATATTTTAAATATTATTTAAATTATAAGTTAAATAATTTATATTTAAGTGTTGATTTGTAAAAATAATTATTGGTTTTTTTGCCATTTTTTGGAAGTTTTTCCAGTGGATTTTTGGAGTCTAATTTCTTTAAAATCTTTTAAGAATTTACTTAAATCACAAGATTGATGGATAATCCATCTACAATAGACATTCTCTAAGGTTTTTCAGTGTGTTAAATCCATATATAAAGTTAAAAAACCAGTTTAAATAACAAAAATCAAGATTTCACCTCAAATTTTTCCCAAGATTCAGACACCTAAAATTCCAAAAATTCACATTAAAACAACTCCATAAATTTCTAAAATAATATTTTTCTACTCCCTAATGTTTGTTTGCAGCGGAGGATTTCGGTTGTTTGCAGCGAAGGATTTGGGGGAATGATGCCAGCCTCACGAGTTATACGAGGACAGAGACTTGGCACAACCTCCTCCCATTATAATTAAATTGTTCATTCCATTATTCTTTGGTTTTATGGATATATATTTTTCTTTCAGTTGGGATGTCATGTTTTTAGGCTTTATGGATATATATTCTGCTTTTATGTTGGCAGCGTTATGTTATTTATTTGATTTATTCAGGCGTATTTTTCATCAAATTTTGGTTAGTTAAGTTATACAAACACTGAATCAAGCCAAGTCTTACCATCCATATTCGCCTTGTGGGGGAGGTAGGAGATATTTGGGGGGAGGTCAGAGATAGTCATTGCATTAATGCCAGTGCAGGAAGGCATGAGATTAGCCTTGTGGCGGAGGTGGGGGATAGTCATTGGCCCACTAATGCCACTACCCTATGAATGAGGATGGTTGATTACACTAAATCATTTAAAATTGTGTTGTCCACTATCAATTCTATGTTGAGGAAAGGAGTTCTACCACCACCAAAAGAAAGAGAAAGGTGTGTCCAAACGAGTAAATTACAGTTATTCATATGAATCAAAATTTTGTTTTCAAGGAAAGCAGATAAATAAAAACCAATTTTTTTTTAAGAGGATTAAAGAGATTTCCTGAAGAAGTTTTCTAGCAGAAATTAAATTCTAGAAAGTGGAATGGGGCTTGAAGTTTTGTGAGTTTTCTCTTAAGCAGTAGGGTTTAAAGAATATTTTTTCTTTTCTTCCTAAAATTTATTTAAAGAAAAGGGAAATTTTTTTCTCGAATTTGAGTGAAAGATTGTTCGAAAAAAATCATAATTTGAATGGAATAGATTCAGAATTTTTTTTTAAATTTTTGAAGGGAAAAGATTCAGAAATATTCAATTTTCTTGTTTAAGAGCTCAGAATTGTAGAAAATAATTCTAAAGTTTAAAAACTAGAAATAAACCCTAGCTGAAAGGAGGAAAGTTTAAAAAAAAACCTAGTTGGAAAGAAGGGAAAACAGAAACCATAATAGAAAGAAATGGAAAAAATGACGAATGTGAAGTTTGAGTTGGAGAAGTTCACTGGGAAGAACAATTTCACATTGTGGAAACTGAAAGGTAGGGCCTTGCTGGTGTGACAAGGGTTGCACAAATCATTAGACGAGGTAAAGAAAACACATGCAGGCATGACAAATTCGGACTAGGAGGACATGGATGCCTGAGCCCTTAGTACCATTAGGATATGTTTGGCATATGAAGTTCTCCTTAATATTGTTGAAGAGAGTATAGCTGAAGGGTTGTGGGAAAAATTGGAAACCTTGTATATGACTAAATCATTGACAAATTGAATTTATTTGAAAAGAAAACTGTATGGTGTTTGGATGAAGGAGGGTACAAAAGTTGCAAAACATTTAAATGTTTTTAATACATTTATTTTCTAGTTGTTAGATATGGAAGTTAAAATGCAGGAAGACGACAAGGCTATAACTTTGTTGTGTTCTCTACCTGAATCATGGAACCACTTCGTAACTTCAATCAGTTTGAGCACTGTTGATTCTTTGAAATTTGAATTAGTTGTGGTGCTCTGTTATCTGAAGAACTACAAAGGAAATATAGTATTGAGACATATGCACGAGAAGCCATGGTAGCCAGATGTCGGTCAAAGGAAGGACATGAGAAAGCAAGGGGTTCTTTCAGATCAATGTCAAATGGCAGCAAGAAGTGTAAATCCAAGTGTTGGTACTGCAACAAAACTGGACACCTCAAGAAATACTATTGGAAACAGAAGGAGTCGTAAAACCATAATAAAGAAGCAAATCAGTTTGATTCAGGTATGATTGATGAAGTTTTAACTGCTAAAGCCCTACCTATTTCTAATGTCTATCAAGATGTTGAATATTGGCTAGACTCCGGTGCTTCTCATCACATGAGTCCACACAAAAGTTGGTTTACTTCATATGAAGTTGTAAATGGTAGTTCTGTGTTTATGGGAATTAATGCATCTTGACAAACTGTTGAGATGGGAAATGTAAAAATTAAAATGTATGATGATACAATTAAAACATTATTTGATGTTCAAAATGTACCTGAACTACAAAAAAAATTGATTTCCTTGGGAGTTTTGGATTTGAATGGTTATAAATTTACAGGTTAGAATGGAGTGCTGAAAGTCTCAAAAGGACCCTTGGTTGTTACGAAGGTTGAAAAGGTTAGAAATCTGTACAGACTCAAAGGAAGAACTCAAGTTACTGAAGCGACAATTGTATCAGAAAAGGTAGAAGAAGGTTCTCGCTTATGGCATCAGTTGTTGGGTCACCTGAGCGAGAAAGGTCTTGAGGTACTGATGAACCGCAAGTTGCGTCCTGATTTCAAATCCTTGAAGTTGGATTTTTGTAAACATTGCATGTATGGAAAACAATGTAAACAAAGGTTAAATATTGGTAATCATAATAGTAAAAACAAATTTTAGACTACATTCATTCTGATCTATGGGGACCATCTCCTACTATGTGTTATGGAGGTGCATTATATTTCTTAACATTTATTGATGATTTATCCCAGAAATTTTGGGTCTATATGTTGAAAAATAAAGCTGACGTATTTAATGTTTTTAAACAATTTAAAGCAATGGTGGAAAATAAAACAGACAAATCAATTAAATGTTTAAGAACTGACAATGGCGGTGAATTTCCTTCTTTAGAATTGGAAAATTTTTGTAAAGATGAAGGGATTTTTAGACATAAAACTGTTGTTTATACTCCTCAACAAAATGGCGTTGCTGAATGGATGAATCAGACTCTTATGGAAAGAGACAGAAGCATGATCAACAATGCTAGCCTGCCAAAGGAGTTGTGGGCAGAAGCAGTATCTATTGCTTACTATTTAGTTAACAGATCACCTTCGGTTGCCATAAACTATAAAATTCCTGAAGAAGGTTGGTTGGGTTAGTCTTGTGATTATTCTTATTTGAATATTTTTGGTTGTGATTCCTATGCTCTTATTCCTAGAAATCAACCTTCAAAGTTAGATCCAAAATCGAAATGTTGTGTCTTTGTTGGGTATGATTATGCAGTGAAAGGATATAGGTTGTGGGAACCTCCTTCACGGAAGATAGTCATTAGTAGAGATGTAAAATTTGATGAATATTCTCTTATAAAATCAGATGTTGGAAAATTTTAACAAGAACAGGTATCGCCAAATCAGAAAATTCAATTGGATAATAAACCTTTTCCAGAAAGTCGAAAGGAAGGAGAGACTTCTGATGAAAACATTGAAGAAGCAAAGGAAACTGGAGAAATTCTAGAACCAATTTAGCAATCGGTCACTCTAAAAAGGTCTACAACGGAAAGAAAAACACCTAAAAGGTATGAATATTTTGTTTCATCTTGTTCATTGATTACTGAAGATGGGGAACCTTCTTGTTATTAGGAAGCAGTAGATGATGCATATAGTGAGATATGGAAAAATTCTATGGAAGAAGAAATGGATTCCTTAACCAAGAACAATACCTGGGATGTTGTAGAACTTCCTGAAGGGAGAAGTGTTGTTGGGTGAAAATGGGTCTTCAAGTTGGAGAGAAAAGTTTATGGAAGTATTGATAGGTATAAGGCGAGGCTGGTTGCAAAAGGATATTCTCAGGTTGAAGGTATTGATTTTCATGAGGTTTTTTCACCAATTGTTAAACTTGTCTCTATTTGTACTGTTTTGGCACTAACTGCATTACTTGACCTTGAGTTAGAACAGTTAGATGTTAAAACATCCTTTCTTCATGGTAATTTGGATGAAGAGATATATATGCATCATACAGAAGGTTTTGTACAAGGTCATAGCAGAATATTATTTTGCAAACTCAGGAAATCATTATATGGCCTAAGACAGTCACCGAGGCAATAGTACATGAAGTTTGACTCCTTCATGGTGAGCCAGAATTTTATCAGAAGTGAGTGTGATCATTGTGTATACTTCAAAAGTTTAAATGGCATATTCATTATCTTGGTAGGATTTTTATAACATGCGTATCAGTAAAACATGCCTATTAGAGTAATATGTGGATTAGTAAAACATGCCTATTAAGTTTCTCTTGTGGTTAATATTTGACCCTTTCTTATTTTTTGTGGTTAATAGTTCACTATTTTTTAATAGTTGTAATTTTTTGTGGCTGGGATGGGTTAAAATTTGACTTTTTTTTAGTAGTTGTAGCTATGCATTCCATTCCAACCGTAAGTATTTCTTGTAATCAACTATTATTTTTTTTCAACTATGCTTTTATTGCAATACCTTAACATCCTTTCTTCCCATGGGTTGATCAGCATATTTCATTACTCAATTTAACAAAAAATTAAGTTTGAGATAGTTCTCATTTTTTTAACGATTATCATATTCTTCTTAAAATCACATATGTATGCGAAAGTGTCCTCATTTGATTTTTGTACTCTTTTTTTCCATTAACCATAATTCAGAGTTCCATATTTTTTAACAGTTAAAGGCTGATAGTTTTCATTGTTAAAGTGCAGCTCAATCTCAGGATTAGATAAAGTAAAAATCCATACAAATGAAGATGACTCCTACAAGAGTAGACTCCTTGATTACTTTAGCTTTTCCCCCTATTTATCCAAAAGTTTCCACAAAAAGTGAGAATTCAGTACAACCTTTACAATGTAATGTTAGTTTGCTAAGAAAAAAAGTAGTCTTTTCAAAAAAAAAATAAGCATTTAAGAAATTTAAAAAATGTCGCCAAAATATTCTAATTCATTTGAGTTGAACTTCCAATTTCCACTATGTTCTTTGAGGAAACCAAATCTAACTTCACCCTGAGTCATAGAGTCACACTGAAGGTCAAAGTCGAGTGAAATTGACTCAATAAATTTCAACTTTTATGTAATGTTTTAGACTTGTCATCTCTATATAAAATATAGAGAGACCCAAAAAAACACTCGTTATGCTTGTTTTCCTAACCTAATTCAACATCATCCAACCAATGTACTTGTGTTAAATATCTAGATTCCATAACATTTCAAGTACATATGTGTATATATAAAATCTAAAATCATCTATTCTTTAATATTCACGTTTTATAGCTGTCATAAATTCTTATATTAATCAAAAATATATTTTCCCTACCGAAGCTTTAGAGTATTTTTTCCTTTGTTGAGATATGGTCTAGATGTTGAGACAAGGGTGTCACCATAGTAACAGTCCATGTTTAAACCGTAGCTGGAATAAAGCCTCAATCATGTGTATGAATTGGGGAAGTTTGATGGCCTCGAATTTTGATGGTACCCTAATTAAAGAAGGATTTGGTGGATAGAGTTGAGATTTAAAGCTCCCAACAGATCGTAAAAACGTGTTTACTCTTGCCTAAAAAAAAAAAATTAGTGTATGCATGGAAATAACTAAATACTCAAGAACATTGACAACAACCAACTGAGCTAAATAGATTAAGTGATTTCTTATGCTCTATCAGAAAATCTTTTTTTAAACCCTTAGATTAATTTAGACTTAGTAATTTATTTCCATAGATAATAATCAAGTCGCTAAATTTGGCAGAAGTTTTAGATCTAGCAAGATCTAAGTTAATAACTACAAATGTTGGATGTCTCCAAAGACCTGAGACCTGCATTGTTGATACCGAGTTCCTCTATTTGACTTATGGTGCAATATGCATATTGGACTTATTTTGTAACATATCAATGCAAATTGTTTATAAGGAATTTTATTTTGGTTTTGAATGACATTGTACGTTTAAGAAATTTTGGTATATTACTTTCAACCTTCATATAATTTTTTTAAATATGGTTTGGATATTTATTAAACTACTTTTTTTTCCTTTGGACTAAATATTCTCGGTTATCACAACCTATTGATACTTTCACTTTTGGTTCAAGAAACTACTTATGGTTTTAAAACCTATGTAAGGAGTTTCTTTGCATGAGGGCTCAACTCCAAGCAAATGATGATATATATGCAAACCACAACACCATTTAAACTTGTGATATCAACTCATGTTATCACAGTGAAATTCACCAAATCGAAATGTATCAATTCATTGTCATGTATTGATTATTAGTATAATGGACTTTGACCTAGGTTAGCTTTTACATGTTGTTTATAAATGAGTTTCCCAATTGTTTGTGGCAAAAAACATTAAAATAATGGATGGGTGTTTATATTATCTCAACTAAGCAACTAATCAGTGGAATGTTGTGTATAAATCTATAATAGAAAATATCTCTTTGAATAATATAGTATAAATTGATTTATGATAGGAGAGTAGCGAACATGAAACAATAGTGTTGATTACCGCAAAGTAATGAGTTTATCAATTGCATATCATTCATTCAATGGAGATATTGGAAAATTTCACTACACTAAGCATTCATAGAAAAACCTAGATCAAATAATAACCAAAAATATAGAACAGTGCTGACAAAAATCAACCATGTGAAAACAATCTAGTATCCTAGAAAAGCAAGTTGGGAAAACTATCTTTTATTGACCATGTTTTGTCTATTATTATCAATATTTTTATAGAGTTATAGAATTTCAAGTCTCTCTAGACCATTAATAGTCTCCACTATAGTAAAAATCAGAATCAGTCGCATTGTTGATTTTTATCAAAATCTCCCACCTCATTCTTCTACCTATGTTTAAGAGTTGGATTGGAATATTTTTATGGTAATATTCAAAAGGTCCATTATCCTTGACCCTTTAACCCTCTTTGTAGTGCTCATTTTCTATATTTTTGTATTTTTGTTTTTGTCTTCTTGTAGTTAGTGAGGTTTTTTCAATTTAATGGGTTAGTAGGTGATTGAGCGTGTGTCCATCACTCTGCGATCACCCTCACTTATTCATCAATCCCCATGGTGGTAAATCTACTTCTTTTACCTATTGATTATTTTTATTTTTATTTGCATTATATGCCATTAATATTTCTTTCATATCTTGTTTGGATCATACCTCCCTCTTGGGAGGCTTTTGATCCCCTAACATTGGCCCATAGAGGAGATGGAAGCACATCAACTCCACT
Organism: Pinus albicaulis; assembly: GCA_034641835.2. Taxonomy (NCBI): domain Eukaryota; kingdom Viridiplantae; phylum Streptophyta; class Pinopsida; order Pinales; family Pinaceae; genus Pinus; species Pinus albicaulis. Next base: position 189,712,747 of record CM076580.1, read on the forward strand.
TTATTCTCCAAGTTTATCATTCCAATGATCCTAAAGGTTACTCACTTCTCATCATGTTTGGATCACACCTCCCTATTGGGAAGGATCATACCTCCCTATTGGGAGGCTTTCGATCCCCTAACATTGGCCCATAGAGGAGATGGAAGCACATAACTCCACTTTCTTCTCCAAGTTTATCATTCTAGTGCTCCTAAAGGTTACTCACTTCTCATTTGTTTTGTTTTATTTATTCTAAATTTTAAATTAAATATTAAAAGATTTATTTAATACAAAAAAATAGTTTTTGTGATTTTTATTTACTTTTAAAAAATTTTCTCACTCAATTACAAGAATTAGAGGAATTGAATTTAAATTGTCTCTAATTTCATTAAATAAATTACAAGAATTAGAATAATTGAATTTAAATTGTTTGTTATTTCATTAACTAATTGCAAGAATTAGAAGAATTGAATTAGGAGAATTAAATTTAAATTTATTTTTATTTCATGGACTAAATTACAAGAATGAGAAGAATATAAATTTTAAATATTTGAATTAATTACATATTTCAATAATAATTTGAGAACAAGTTTTTTCATTTCATTTTCTCTTTAAAAGAAAATTAATTGAAATATTTGAGAACCTTTAATTTGCAAAAAAAAAAAAAAAAACTAGTTTTTCCAAAGAAACACTATGAAAGAATGGAAGATAGTAACCCTTTAGGAAGAGTTATTTGAAAACTATTAATTCACAAAAAAATTGTATTGGATCATATCTATAAAGAGTAAGTCTCTTATAATAATTTTAAAACATTATGTACTATTTTTGTTTTCAATGTGTCCTTCAAAATGCAAAACAATGTAATGCATGAATACAAATGCATCCCTCATACAACTTTTCCAATTAAATAAACCTATCGGCCTCTTTTTGCAATTTTTAGGACAATTGGTAGTTTAAAACAAAAGAATCTTCTTTTGGCTTTGTTATCCTAAAATTATTCCTCTTGAATTTGTTGTAGTTTCCTTTGATAATACTCGAATTATTTTTTTTGTTTAATTTCTAATCAAAATAACTATTTTGAGTATCTAATTTAAATTAAAATGTCTGGATCTTTTAAGTTTATTATTAATTTTATTATTTATTATTAAAGTGATGATATTAATTTAAATATAGTTACAAATATTTGATTGTATTGAGAAACGTTTTCTATTGTAATTTGAAAGAGATATTAATATTTTGATTTGGTTAAATTATCAATGTTTTTGGCTCCTAGTTTTGATACTATATTTTTTCCCATTTTATTCTTTTCTAATGTAATTTATTTAAAGAAATTAAATTCCAATAATTGTTTTTTCCTAAATGATAAGATTATTTCCCCAATGATAATTAGGTTTGGAAAACAAATAGGTGAAGAATATTATTTGAAAATCACAATTTTCGAATGTTTCCTCATTTATTTAGTTGTACTAATAATTACTTTGCAATTAGCAAGGATAGTGATTGGAATAACAAAAAAACATGTGAGTGACGCTGAGTAGTGTGGTATTCATTTTCCTAGAATGGAAAAAAAAAAAACCACATCTTAAAAGAAATAACCCCAATTTCTTCTTGTTCTACGCTTCCCATGCGTGAAATCTCCTTTTCGGACCCTTTTCCCTCTCACGAAATAACTTAAGCAATAGGATAGTCTGCGTATCAGGTTTTTTTTCGAAATATTTAAAAAAAAAATCAAAAAATCAGGTAATTGGAGTGTTTGATGGTGGAAGTGAATAGATTCACTGTCATTTAAAACTTTCAGAGTATCCAAAATACTGAAATTTAATGATTATAACAAAAATTTTAAAAAATCTTTACGAAAACCTTTCATAATCTTACCAAAATTTCTAAGTTATTCTGTGGGCTTTTTTAGACTACTGCCAAAGCTAAATTTAGAAATCGGGTGACCTACTCTCATTTCCCAAGACAAGACAAGGTAGGTCTTGTTGGTGGATTGGAGCATTGTTTTCATTTTACCGACCCAACAGAATAGCTGACAGTTTTTTTGCGGGAAGTAAAATAAATTTTAAAAAATCAGATAATTGGACTGTTTGAATTGCATTTTTTATAGTGAAAATGGAATCACCATCATGAAAAATCTATAAAGCACCCAAAACACTGAAGTTTAACAACTTTAAACAAGATTTTCAAAAATCTTTACCTATATTTTTCAGAATTTTACCAAAATTTCTAGATTATTCAGTGAGATTTTTTTTTTTATACTAAGGGCGTTTCGAAGTGACGTCACGTGACTTCACTGATTACCGTGCAGATCGAGTGGTGAGGTTCGTTTGGAGGTCAGGGTCGGGCGTTTCGCCTTTTTCGATAAACCCCTACGCTGACAAACACGGACATTGTATTTCATCTTGTCGGATGAAAGGGGTTCAGAGACCCAACCTCCAACTTCGACCAGTGGCCCAACATTCTCGGATCTCAGGGAATTACACGATAATTAACTTTGTTACCATTGTAGGGATTTCTTCGCTTTCGACAAAGGCTCATGACTAGTTTACCGAAGAGTTTGTTCGACTTTTCTCAAACAAAGAATATTCGTTCTTACACGGAGGCCTGCCATAACTTGGGATTTGTTAAGAATATATTTACTACCAAGACTTACTTCTCTCACAATTTACCTTGGAGTAAAGCTCGATGACTCAAAGAAACAAAACAAAATAGATATCCTTAATCCAAAATTTAAGCACGAGTATGCCATAACTTGTGATTTGTTAAGAATATATTTACTACCAAGACTTACTTCTCTCACAATTTACCTTGGAGTAAAGCTCGATGACTCAAAGAAACAAAACAAAATAGATATCCTTAATCCAAAATTTAAGCACGAGTATGTATAATAAAACTTTTATTCATTGAATAAAATTATTTTATTCTTCCTTCCTGATCATTCACACCTCAGGTCTTCGCGTACTCATATTTACACAATACAAAAAGAAAATTTCTTCTAACAAAACATAGGCATGCTGCTAACAGTAGCATCTTTAAAATAAACAACTGGACCTCTTTCTAGAAGCCCTTAAGACACAACCATGATTATTGCAATCAGAATGACACATATTCTTAACAAGAAAAAAAAAAATACAACAATTTGTATAGGTGTCCCCCAAGGGCCACGACAATCTGTAAGATATTTACAAAATAAGTTTTTATCAAAATGTAGAGTGATGCTCCTGCATAAAACTCTCTCAAAACTAAAGGTTTCTTGTACTCCTTTTCATGAGGTCTGGTGACCGCGCAGCCATGCTTTAGAATCTCTACTTCACTCACCCAAACTGCTTCTTCAACTAGAAGACCTTTCCATTTGACCATCTACCCAAGATAATATTTATTTTATGGTTCTTTTGATGAGATTTTTGTCAAAGATCCTCTCCATTTGTGGCTTCTGGGATCACTAAAGACGCTCTTGTTAATTTTGTGTCTCTTTTATAGTTTCCTTTATGATAAGGGTATATATCTATAGCATATAATATAGGAGAAATTCCTATATCCATTGCTAAGTCGATTTCATAAGCATTTGCCTGAAGACTATACAAGGACCAATTTTATTCAATTTTAGCTAAATTTATTCATGCTTTGGGAACCTTTTCTTGCTCAAATGAGTTAAAACCATGTTCTCTACTTCATAAATCATCTCTCTTAATTTGAGATCAATTCTATGCTTATATTTAAGGTTGTTTCTTGTAGTTTTCCTTTAACCTCTTAATAAATCATTTGCGTTTTTGTACCTAACTCCTCTGCATCAACACTTTGATTCTCTTCTTTTCCCATATCAATGAGTTTAGAAATACCACTTGGATAGAAGCCATACAAACTCTGAAAAGGAGTTTTTCCACTGCGCCTATTAGGAGAATCATTATACCAAAACTCAACTTGTGGGATGACTTGATCCCATTGCTTAGTATGCTCATCAACTACACACTTTAATAAATTTCTGGGACTTCTATTAACTACTTCAGTCTACCCATATCTTTGGGGATGATAGGTTGAATTATATGTCAATTTTGTCCCTAGTTTCTTCTATATAGTTCTCTAGAAATGACCCACACACTGCGTGTCCTTGTTTAAGACAATGCTCCTAGATAGTACATGTATTCTCACCACTTCCTAGAAAAACAAATTTGGAATGTGGGAAATACCATTTTTTTTAATAGGGTATGAAGTGTGCCATTTGATAAATCTTGTCTACTACTTCAAAAAAAAGTCATTTTACCTTTTAGTTATTGGAAAAACCATAGCAAAGTAAAACTAATAGCCTCTGAATGTCTATTGGATATGGGTAGTGGTTGATATAGCCCTGCATTCTGATGTATCCCTTTAAAATGTTTGAAAATTATGCATCTATCCGCGAAACGTTTGACGTTTTACCTCATATCTAATCTATAATGGAAAAAAAATAGCTGTGCATATGTTTTGTCATGCCCAAAATGACCAACTATTCCTCCACTATGTTTCTCTTTCTGCAAATTATCCCTCATCAATCCTACTGGAATTTACAGTTTGTTTTCCTTACACGGGATTTCTTCCGAAATGAAATACTCAATACACAAACTTCTATATCTAGCCACAAGGTTTTCACAATCTTCATAAATTTCCTTGAAGTTTGAAACCTCATTTTACTATTCTTGGAGATGCTAATATCAAAAAATTTTGACTTGTAATTCCTGCAGTACCAAACATCTCCTGCTCAAACCACCAACAACTTTGTTAGCACTTGTATTTATATGTTTTAAAGAAAATTATAAATTTTGCATATTTCAACCAATTTTTCATGTTGCTATAGGAAAATACCTTCTAGCAAAGGTTATAATGGAGTTTTTTAGTGTTATAAAATTGTCAAAATTTGTCAAAAATTACCAAAAAAAATTCACTGTAACACCCCTAGTTTATGTGTTTGATTTTCAAAAAACAAAAACTAGACATTTGAATTTTAATCCTAAGTGGAGTTGACCCCAAAGGAAAAGTATTTTGTGGATGTAATTAAATATTTAATTGAGAATATGAATAAATAATTCTGTGCAGATTGACCAAAACGAGAATTATGAGATCACTTGCTAAATCCATGAGGATGGATAAAGGCAAATAATTTCCCCATAACCTTTCAAAAATCCCTGAAAGAATTTATTTCCAAATTAGAATTTGAGGAAAATCTAGTTTCCCCAATGATGTGGAGAGTAGTTGGGAAGAGGTAAAAAGTTGGGAAAAACAGAATGCAGCTTTAAAAGTCCCTAAATAGGGAAGCCTAGGCAAACAAGAAGAAAAGCATCCTGATATGCTGGACACAGAATTAGAAACAAACTTTGGGGAGCAGTAGCTTAAATAAGCTATTCCTGAATAGATTAGAGGCTGATCTGTTCTAGGAGGGATCTCAGCTCGGGGGTGAATTCTGGAGATAAAAGAATTCTAAGGTTGGGTGGATTGGTCATATAAATAAGTGGTATGCACAGTTCATTTATATTCTCTGTTATAAGGTGTAGGTATAAATTTTATGTTGTATTTAATGTGAAAGTATTATATGTGGCATGCTATGAGTAATTACATTCCATACGTTTAACAGAGATATCAGAAGAATTAGTCTTCAAATTTCTGTACAGTTGTAGGAATCACATCTATGGGACGGAATTCATCAGAATCTCTAAACCATAGCTGGTCTAAATCTGAGAATACTTAATTCCCAAAGATGATTTACAGTTTAACTTTAATCTGCTTATGTTTTTATGAACTAAATCCTAACTATTGAAAAAGGAGCCTAGTACCCTTACCTACATCATAGAGTAAGGAAACTAGATACAAAGTATATTTACTTGAAATAAGCAGTGAAATAAATAAGCAGAACCCACAGAGTATATAATTGATAAAAGTGCCATGGATCACTAGTTACAAGATACTGAAGTCAATGAATTGGCAAAATATGAGTATGTTACCAGTATACCCATATGTGTATTCATAGAATTAAACTCATTCCAAATTTAAACACAGATGTATAATTAATACATTGTACAGTTATCTATACTGAAACCAAAGGCCTGTGATACATAGGTGGTTACAGTACTGATTAACATGGCATGTTAGACATGAGAACCAATTATATTTACACAAATTCTACTCAGCAAATTTTAAATAAAAAGTCTAACGAGATGAGGACTTAAACTTTATAAACTCATTGCCATCATAGTAATCTAAAGATCTAGAGTTATACCAGTACCAAAAAGGAACGAATGAAGTATTGCAGAAAATTGTTAGGTAGTATTCAAAATATTATATTGAAAAGACAACATGTTACTGGAAAACTAATTCTGTACTAGAGGTTATAATTATTGGACTTGAGAGAGTTCTCATTTATTACATTGAATTTTACATATAATTTCTGAATAATGTGAAATCCTATAGCAATGAAAATAATTTTTCTTGACTCGAATACTAGGTGGAAATAAATAAAAATAGATTAAAAGAGTCACAATACACTGGTATAGTTGACTGTACATTTAAAACAAATTACCATCGATATGAACGATTTTAACTTTCAATTATGAAAGAACTGAACCATTGAATATAATTTATCACATACCGTAGGCCCAAAGTAGAAATTAATGAAAAATTATCAGTAGAAAAATAATAACAGTATGAAGGAAATTCATATCGCCATCATATGGGAAAAATTTCACCCAAGTCAGAGTATATAAAGTCCGGTGTAATTAATAAGTATAAAGTATAGAGACAATGATATGAATCTCTTTGGATTCAAAATTTTGATCCATGGACTGATATAAATCAAACGTTAAACAAGTAGTTGCACGGGAAACAAGTTAACACATAGCCGAAGTTTCTCGTGAGTACCGACCTGGATCAAAGAGAAAGGATTACAAATTCTTCAACGAAAAATGCAACGAGCTCGCAGGAAGTGCTCAGAGGAAGTAGGAAACAAATAATTACCTGTGAATGAATGCCATTATGTTAGTTTAAAGATGTGAGTGACTGTAAATGAAGATACCGAAACTGTATCAGCTAAATATACAAGGGAAATCTTATCTATGGGAAGGAACGATTCTGAGTTTAAAAAAAAAATATAAATACATTTATTACCTGGGAAAGGAATGATTTCAGTAACGTTCTTGGTCATTGCAGAAAACAAGGGGGAGTTGAAGACGACTGAGGACAAAAACCCTCACCTCATCTTAGTAGGACGTCACCTACTCAAAATTTCCACAAATCAGATGAGGTAACCATCAATATCGGTCAATGGCTCCTGAGAAAAAGAGAAATTTAAAATATGAAATGGATTGATGATCGTCTACTGAGTAGGCAAGAAAAACAATTGTAAAAATATGTAACGATACAACAATTTTTTTAGTACGTAAATCGATTTGATTGCAAACGATAGGGAAAAACCCTCATAAAACGAATGCCAGGGACATAGAGCCCATTCAGAATTTTGTCTCTGAATTTTATAACGAGGAGAATGGTTATTTCAATGTCCAAACCTGGTAATATGAAAGTAAAATCGTAACGCCCAAATACATAATACAATGCCATAATACAAAAAATCCAAACGTTGAAGAAGAAACTTAATTTACCTCTGCGTACTGCCAATGGAGTGCAACGAAGCCGACGTGGTGCACCATTAATGCTCAAAGGTCGAGCAGAGATACCAATGCAATAAAAAACCAAGGATGAATGTGGGAATGGAGGTTCGAATAGAGAAGTGAACCTGATTTTACTGCTCAACCCTTATAGTACCCATAAACGAAAAACCCTCATAAAATCTAGCCATACAACTGGCACAAATCGGTAGACTCTCACATGGATCGACAATGATCTTGATGGTTCGATTTCAGTAGTAATTCAATAAAATCCAAACGTACAAATACCCCAAGATATTTAATATGCATTCAGAGCCGTAACCAAATAGTACTATAAAATATATTAAATTCAGAGTTAGAGGATACGAGTAAATCCATAAATCAAATTCAAGCATACGATGAGCAGAGTGTGATAAAGGCGATGCAATACGAAACCATCAAACCAAGATACGATACAATACTTGAGATGTACTCCATATCAACCATAAGGAACGTATAAACCCATATACCTGATACTCTGCAGAATAAATATTGTGTGTCAAAGCCTATGGAAAGAACAATATATCATTTGATTGGATCAGTACAATCTTTCCAAGAATACAAATCATTGAAGTGTAACTTTTATAATAAAATCAAATTAAACGAGATCTCCAATTGAGAAGAAAAATCATCATCTTATATATATATAGGGTGAAATTCATATAAGGGTGGATTATATGTAAACATATGTGATGGATTATACATTGTGGATTTTATATGGGATGGAGTTTATATTTTTTATATATTGTGGATAATATCTATATATATATATGGTGAATATATATATATATATATAATAGAAGTGAAGGTTTATTGATTTGATTTATAATAGTTAATATAACCAAAAGAGTTATAAAGAAATTTTTATATGCTTTACTCTATTGAAATATAGATACAATGAGGAATAGACTAAACATAGAAATTATGTTTAATAAAAGTATATGGAATTTTAATTCGAAAAGGTAGTTCTGAAGACATAGGTATTAGTTAGATGAACAGAATTGAGTTCATAAATCCAGAGAAAATTATAACTTCTGAAGAAAAAAAATTTGGCGTATGTGGAAGTTGAGGGACATTACAAATGGTATCAGAGCTCATGTTATACAAAACTGGGTTGCTGTTGTGTGTGCTCAATGTATAAATGATTTACTGTTGAAAAAAAAAAATTGTTTTTTCTCTAATCTGTGTTGTTTAGTGTACAAAGGTGCTGAAATGGTAGAAGGTGAGGAAATTTATGTTGATTTGCATAATGATGACAATACACCAGATCCCAATGCTCCGGTGATGGCTATGTTGCACAATTTGCAACGAGAGATGGCTGAGCTAAGAAGCTAGAATGACAGATTTTCATTAGCCAATGAGGAGCAGGAAAAGCTCATCAGAGAACTAACTTCATGGAACAGCCAAGAAGGTGAAGGTTCCGGAAAGAGGAAGACTGATGAGTCTGAGGAAGATGATGCTGTTAGGCATCAGTATAAACAGAAAAAGGAATTACAGGGGGAATTCAGAAAGATCAAGCCTCCCTCCTACGATGGGGAGAAGGATGAAGATGCTGAAGCCTGGTTGCTGAACATGATTATGTACTTCCAGGTCTATGAATATGAAAGCAATCTGAAGGCAATATTGGTTGTTTACCAGCTACAAGGTAAGGCTACCTTGTGGTGGGAAGAGACGAAAATGGTTCATGCTATTGATGAAAAGACAGTTACTTGGGAAGATTTCTAGGTTAAATTTAAAAACCGCTATTTAAATGAACGTTATTATGATGATAAAGCAAAGGAATTTCATGAGCTTAGACTGGGACAACTTACTATTGATGAATTTGTTACTAAGTTTACAAATCTGTTGAGATATGTCCCTTACATTAGGGAAGAGAAGGAAAAGGTGCAAAGGTTTTTGAACTGTCTACCTGCTGTGTATAAGGAGAAAATAGAGTTCGATAATCCAAAAACCATGGATGAAGCGGTGAGAAAAGCCAGATTATGTTACCAACAGTTCAAAGGTAAAAATGATCATGGAAAAAGCTAGGTAAATAAGAGTGAATTCAAGGGGAAGAAATAGAAACCAACTTATTTGAAGAATTTTGGTAGGGATCATCAGCGGAAGAAATCTAACAAACCCAAGGAAAGTCAAACTGCCCAATCCCAAGTCGGTTCCAAACAACTAGATGAAGGAAATAAGAAGGAAGGCATAGTCAAAATGAGGGAACCTTTGAAATGCTGGGGATGTGGAGAACCCCATCTGTTGAGGGATTGTCCCCACCGAAACATTCAGATGATTATGAGAGACCGCGAAGCGACCACAGTAAATGACATAGCAAGAAATATAACTACTATCAGTGTAGCGTTGGAGAATCTACAAGCAGAGCATCAAGCTACCATCGCTGAAATGGAGGGTAAGATTTCTAACCAATCTGTTACAGCTTTGATTGATCCGGGTGCTACTTTGAGTTACATTAGTCCAAAAATTGTAGAAAAATGCAAAATCAAAACTGAAAAATTTCAGCAGTCTTGGCTGGTCCAGTTAACCACTGGAACCAAGAGGAAAGTAACTCATAAGTTACCTCAAACAACAATCAAATTAAATTATTTTCAAACAGAGGTAAATTTAAACATTTTTCCATTAGGTTCATATGACTTGTTGATAGGAATGGACTGGATGGAAAAGAAAAAGGTCATGATGAACTATTGGGATAAAACCTTGCATGGTATAGATGAAGGGGGGGAACCTTTTATTCTCAAGGGAAAACCAAAACCTATCTCTCTAAGACAAATATCAGCACTGCAATTAAAACAAACAGCTAGGAAAGGATACCAAGTCTATGCAGTACATGTAGAAGAGACAGAACAAAAAACTAAAGAAAATATGCTGGATGCTTTGCCCTTAGTCAGAGAGTTTAAGGATTTTTTTCCAGAGGAGATTCCTCATCTTCCTTCCAAAAGAGAGATTGACATTTCAATCGATTTAGTGCCGGGAGCAACACCTGTTTCCTGAGCCCCTTATTGAATGAGTCCCCCCGAACTCATGGAACTGAAAATGTAATTGAAATAATTGCTGGATAAAGGCTATATCCGACCAAGTGTGTCTCCTTGGGGAGCACCGGTTCTATTTGTGAAAAAGAAGGATGGAACATTTAGGATGTGCATTGATTATCGTAACCTGAATAAGTTGACCATAAAAAACTGATACCCTTTACCCAGAATTGATGATCTTTTTGACCAAGTGAGAGGAGCTTTAGTATTTTCGAAGATTGACTTAAGGATTGGTTATCACCAGCTCAGAATTAAAGAAGAATACATCAGCAAAATATCCTTTCGAACCAGGTATGGTCACTACGAATTTGTAGTCCTACCTTTTGGTTTGACAAATGCCCCTGCCACCTTTATGTGCCTAATGAAAAATGTGTTAAATAAGTACTTGGATAAGTTCATGCTTGTGTTTATAGACGATATTTTGGTTTATTCCGAAAGTGAGGAGGAGCACAAGGAGCACTTAAGGATAGCATTGCAAACTTTGAAAGAAAACCAGTTATATGTCAAGTTTAGTAAATGTGAATTCTATAAAGACAAGATCCAATGACATATTATTTCTAAAAAAGGGTTGGCTGTTGACCCTGGAAAGATAAAGGCTATCAAAGAATGGCCTGTACCAACATATGTTTCAGCAGTAAGATCATTCATGGGGATTGCAGGCTATTATCGTAGATTTGTGGAGAGATTCTCTGCCATAGCATAGTCCATAACCTCACTCCAAAGGAAGGGTGTAAAATTTGAGTGGACTGAAAAATGCCAAAACAGTTTTGAACAATTGAAATTAAAACTCACCACAACCCCTATATTGAAAATTGCAGATCCTGATAAAGAATTTGTTGTATGCACCGATGCCTATAGAGAGGGGTTGCGATGAGCCCTTTTGCAGGAAAGTTCAGTTATTGCATATGAGTATAGGAAACTGAAGACACATGAACAAAACTATAGTGCATATGATTTGGAGTTGGCTGCTGTTATTCATGCCTTGAAGATGTGGTGACACTATCTTCTAGGAAAAAAATTTACATTGATGACTGATCATATTAGTCTTAAATATTTCTTTTCCCAAACTGATTTGAATGCTAGACAGGCCAGATGGCTGTCCTTCCTAAGTGAATTTGACATGGAAATAAAACATATCAGAGGGAAAGAAAATAAAATTGCTGATGCCTTGAGAAAAAATTCCTGTCAAATTTTAAACAGCATTGGAAGCAGTGCCCAGTTTGATTTAGAAGAGTTAGTGAAAAAGGCAGCAGACTAGGATCCAAATTATGAGAGCCTACAAGTGAAAATCCTAAATAAGGAGATGACTGATTACACTCAAAACTAGAAAGGACTGGTCTGTTATAAAAACAGATTATATATTCCCAATGTAGAGTCCTTGAAAAGAGAGATTCTAGATGAATATCACAAACAGCCATATGCAAGACATCTAGGATATCAGAAAATGTTAACAGCTTTGAAAAATAAGTTGTTTTGGCCAGGAATGAAAAGAGATGTAGCAGAATATTTAACTAGATGCATGGAGTGTCAACTAGTGAAAGTTGAACATCAGCATCCTGCTGGTTTGTAAAACCCTTTTCCAATTACAGAATGGAAATGGGATACTATTTCTATGGAATTCATAACAGGATTACCCAAAACCAAGTACGAACATGATTCAGTGATGGTATTAGTAGACACTTTAACCAAAGTTGCACACTTCATACCAGTGAAATCTACTTTCGGGATAGCCCAAGTAGCGAATGTGTTCCTGAAGGAGGTAGCAAGGATCCATGGGGTCCCAAAGGTAATTGTTTTAGACAGAGATGCTAAGTTTACAACAGCTTTTTGGAAAGGTCTGTTTGGAGGTATGGGCACTAAGTTGAATTTTAGTATTGCCTATCACCCTCAAACCGACGGTCAGACAGAGAGAACTAATCAGATTTTGGAGGAGATGTTGAGAATGTATGTGATGGATAGGCCATCACAGTGGGAAGACTACTTACATTTAGCTGAATTTGCCTATAATAATAGCTACCAATCCTCTATCAAAATGAGTCTGTTTGAGGCACTCTATGGAAGGAAATGTCGTACTCCTTTGAGCTGGAGTCAACCTGAAGATAAGCTAATGTTGGGACCAGACGCTTTACAAGAGATGGAAAGAATTGTTAAACAAATACAAAGAAACATCGAAACAGCACAAGATCGCCAGAAAAACTATGCTGATAAGAAAAGGACACATCGAGAATTCAAAGTGGGGAGCATGTGTACCTCCGTATTAAACCCAAAAAGAGCACACTTTATGTTGGAAGTTGTGAAAAACTAGCTCCTAGATATTGTGGTCCTTTTGAAGTGTTAGAAAGGGTGGGACTAGTGGCTTACAAGCTGGCCTTACCGCCTCATATTAAAGCTCATGATGTGTTTCATGTTTCGTTATTAAAATGATATATACATGATGCTTCTCACATTGTTGATTGGAATGTTGTACAGGTTGAACCAGAAGGGGAGTTCCTTCCAGAACCACTGCAAATATTGGAGCGGGAAGAAATTGAATTGAGAAATCGGACGGTAGCGAGAGTAAAGGTGCAGTGGAAGCACTTTACTCTTGAAGAAGCTACTTGGGAAAGAGAAGCTGAAATGATGGAAAAATATCCATTTCTATTTGAGAAATGAACTCTAGTAATTAGATATTAACACCAAGGACGGTGTTCTCTTTCAGAGGGGGAATATGTAACACCCCTAGTTTATGTGTTTGATTTTCAAAAAAAAAAAAACTAGACATTTGAATTTTAATCCTAAGGGGAGTGGACCTGAAAGGACAAGTATTTTGTGGATGTAATTAAATATTTAAATTGAGAATATGAATAAAATAATTCTGTGCAGATTGACCAAAATGAGAATTATGAGATCACTTGCTAAATCCATGAGGATGGATAAAGCCAAATACTTTCCCCGCAATCTTTCAAAAATCCTTGAAAGAATTTATTTCCAAATTAGATTTTGAGGAAAATCTAGTTTCCCAAATGATGTGGAGAGTAGTTGGGAAGAGGTAAAAAGCTGGGAAAAGTAGAAAGAAGCTTTAAAAGTCCCTAAATAGGGAAGCCTAGGAAAACAGGAAGAAAAGCATCCTGATATTCTGGACGCAGAATTAGAAACAGGCTTTGAGGAGCAGTAGCTTAAATAAGCTATTCCTGAACAGATTAGGGGTTGATCTGTTCTAGGAGGGATCTCAGCTCGGGGGTGAATTCTAGAGATAGAAGAATTCTAAGGTTGGGTGGATTGGTCATATAATTAAGTGGTATGCAAATTTCATTTATATTCTCTGTTATAAGGTGTAGGTATAAATTTTATGTTGTATTGAATGTGAAAGTATTATATGCGGCATGCTGTGAGTAATCACATTCCATACATTTAACAGAAATATCAGAAGAATTAGTCTTCAAATTTCTGTACAGTTGTAGGAATCACATCTATGGGACGGAATTCATTAGAATCTCTAAACCATAGCTGGTCTAAATCTGAGAATACTTAATTCCCAAAGATGATTTACTGTTTAACTTTAATCTGCTTCTGTTTTTATGAACTAAATCGTAACTATTGAAAAAGGAGCCTAGTACCCTTACCTGCATCATAGAGTAAGGAAACTAGATACAAAGTATATTTACTTGAAATAAGTAGTGAAATAAATAATCAGAAAACACAGAGTATATAATTGATAAAAGTGCCATGGATCACTAGTTACAGGATACTGAAGTCAATGAATTGGCAAAATCTGAGTAGGTTACCAGTATACCTATATGTTTAGTCACATAATTAAACTAATTCCAAATTTAAACACAGATGTATAATTAATAAATTGTACAGTTATCTATACTGAAACCAAAGGCGTGTGATACATAGGTGGTTACAGTACTGATTAACATGGCATGTTAGACATGACAACCAATTTTAGTTACACAAATTCTATCCAGCAGATTTTAAATAAAAATTATAACGAGATGAGGACTTAAACTTTATAAACTAATTTCCCTCATAGTAATCTAAATATCTGGAGTTATACCAGTACCAAAAAGGAACGAATGAAGTATTGCAAAAAATGGCTAGGTAGTATTTAAAATATTATATTGAAAAGACAACATGTTACTGGAAAACTAATTTTGTACTAGAGATTATAATTACTGGACATGAGAGAGTTCTCATTTATTACATCGAATTATATAATTTTTGAATAATTCGAAATCCTGTAGTGAACTAAAAGAATTTGGTTTGACTCGAATACTAGGTGGAAAAAGAGTCACAATACACTGGTATAATTGACAGTACATTTAAAACAAATTACCATCGGTATGAATGATTTTAACTTTCAATTATGAAAGACCTGAACCATTGAATAGAATTTCTCATATACAGTAGGTCCAAAGTGGAAATTAATGAAAACTTATCAGTAGAGAAATAATAACAGTATGAAGGAAATTCATATCGCCATCATATGGGAAAAATTTCACCCAAGTCAGAGTATATAAAGTCCGGTGTAATTAATATGTAGAAAGTATAGAGACAACGGTATGAATCTCTTTGGATTCAAAATTATCATCCATGGACTGATATAAATCAAACGTTAAGCAAGTCATTGCATGGGCAACGAGTTAACACATAGCCGAAATTCTCGTGAGTACCGACCTGTATCAAAGAGAAAGGATTACAAATTCTTCAACGGAAAATGCAACGAGCTCGCGGGAAGTGCTCAGACGAAGTAGGAAACAAATAATTACCTATGAATGAATGACATTATTTTAGTTTAAATATGTCAGTGACTGTAAGCAAAGATATCGAAACTGTATCAGCTAAATAAACAAGGGAAATCTTATCTATGGGAAGGAATGATTCTAAGTTTTAAAAAGAAAAGAAAATAAATATATTTATTACCTGGGCAAGGAATGATTTCAGTAACGTTCTTGGTCATCGCAGAAAACAATGGGAAGTCAAAGATTACTGAGGACAAAAACCCTCGCCTCATCTTAGTAGGACGTCGCCTACTCAAAAGTTCCACAAATCAGATGGGGTAACCATGAGTATCGGTCCATGGGTCCTGAGAAACGAGAAATTTAAATTATGAAATGGATTGATGATCGTCTATAGAGTAGGCAAGAAAAACAATTGTAAAACTATGTAATGATAAAACAATTTCTGTAGTACGTAAATCGATTTGATTGCAAACGATAGGGGAAAACCCTCATCGAATGAATCCCAGGGACATAGAGCCCATTCAGAATTTTCGCTCTGAATTTTATAACGAGGGGAATGGTTATGGAAATTTCCAAACCTGGTAATATGAAAGTAAAATCGTAACGACCAAATACATACTACAGCGCCATAGTACAAAAATCAAAACGTTGAAGAAGAAACTTAATTTAGCTCTGCATATTGCCAATGGAGTGCGACGAAGCCAGCGTGGTGCACCATTAACACTCGAAGGTTGAGCAGAGATACCAACGCAATAAAAAACTAAGGATGAATGTGCAAATGGAGGTTCAAATAGAGAAGCGAACCAGAGTTTACTGCTCAACCCTTATAGTACCCATAAACGAAAAACCCTACTAAAATCTAGCCACACAACTGGCAGAAATCGGTAGACTCTCACATGGATCGAAAACGATCTTGAGGGTTTTATTTCAGTAGTAATTCAATAAAATACAAACATACAAGTACCCCAAGATATTTAATATGCATTCAAAGTCGTAACCAAATAGTGCTATAAATTATTTTAAATTCAGAGTTAGAGGATACGAGTAAATCCATAAATCAAATTCAAGCGTACGATGAGCAGAGTGTGATAAAGGCGATGCAATACGAAACCATCAAACCAAGATACGATACAGTACTTGAGATTTACTCCATATAAACTAAGTAAGGGGAATGATAAAGTCATATATACTGACACAGTAATAACGTATGTCAAAGCCTATGGAAAGAACAATATATCATTCAATTGGATAAGTACAATCTTGCTAAGAATACAAATCATAGAAGTGGGACTTTTATAATAAAATCAAATTAAACGAGATCTCCAATTGAAAAGAAAAATCATCATATTATATATATATATAGGGTGAAATTCATATAAGGGTGGATTATATGTAAACATATGTGATGGATTATACATTGTGGATTATATATATATATATATATATATAAAGTAGAAGTGATGGTTTATTGATTTGATTTATAATAGTTAATATAACCAAGAGAGTTATAAAGAAATTCTTATATGCTTTACTCTATTGAAATATAGATACAATGGGGAATAGACTAAACATAGAAATTATGTTTAATAAAATTATATGGAATTTTAATTCGAAAAGGTAGTTTTGAACACCTAGGTATTAGTTAGATGAACAAAATTGAGTTCATAAATCCAGAGAAAATGATAACTTCAGAAAAAAAAATAAAAAAAAAAAAATAAATAAATAAATAAATAAAAATAAAAATAAAAATAAAAAATAAATAAATAAAATAAAATAAATAAATAAATAAATAAATAAATTGGCGTATGTGGAAGTTGAGGGACATTACAACATTCCCATTTGGAGGAGGAGGCTTTAATATATGCTTTGCACCTCCACCTAATTTCATTGGTTCTACCAATTTGAGGGAGGACTCTATACTTGAACTGTGCAGTCCAATTTTGGATGTTCCATTCTGGCTTTCCAGAAGATTAATTTTGAGTTTCTTGAATGTTCGTTCATTCTCTTGGCATTTTCTAGGGACCTCAGATTTCAGGGAAGGATTAGAAAAGGTATGATTAACCCTGTTCTTGTTGCCTATTGCAATGTCAACTGAATTGTCATTTGTTATGTAGATTTAAGCAGCGCTACAATCTTTGAAGTCATTTTCATATATCTCTTTCTTCTTACCATATTTAGATGAATTAAATTCATGAAAATTTTCTCTCTTACGTTTATTTAACATCTTCAAATCGCACATCGGTGATGGGCATTGTGCATAACCTTCGTGCCTTTTTGGAAGCCATTTACCATGCAATTCCTTTGACTCTAGGTCAGATGCTTTTCTTGGACCTCTCATTCGATCACTAGGGCGTTTACTCTCTGGCGATACTAGATTCATAGTATTAGGTACAGTTCCTTTTTTATGGCTGATCACACATATATTTCTGCTGATATTCTTGGGTAGTTTTATATTTTCTCTCTCATGTAAATTTTTTGAATCATATTTATATCTCCAATTCCTCTTCAAGGTTGTAGAATCTGTTGGAGTAAGTGTTTCACAGTCAGATGGAAATGTAGTTTGAAAAGAAGGTGGATGAGCCAGGTCAGATGTAAAATCATGTAGGGGGTATGAAAAGGACAACCAACTGCTACTGACACAATACAATTTTTGTGTCACAAATTCCATTTTTCTTGAAGAGGGAACAACTGGATTATGTTATTTCTTTTTATAGCCTATCCCTTATTTTGCTTCATTTTTCTTCTGTGCATTTAATAAACACTGATGCAAGCTTGACTTACATTTTAATTTATTTTCTAATATTTTGAATGCATCTAATTGGATTATAATTGATCCATGATTATTGGCAGCCTCTCCAATTCTAGAAGTATGTATGCAACCACTATTCACTGGTTTTGGGAAAGCATGTAGTTCTAAAATTGTGCTCTTGCTTTGACTGTAGAATTGGTTTTGGTGGACCCTTGCTGGATCTCTTATATGTTTGGGAGCATTATGGAAGTAAGTACCATAGAGATTGAAATCTGATCTTGATTGTTCATTCTGTCCAAATTCAGATGTTGTATAGTTAGAGGAATATTTGGATGCCACTTTGTCTCCTTCATTCACAACATTGTTGGATAGATGGTTGATAGGAGACTTTACTATGCTTCCAATAGCACAGAATGGTGAAGTATAAGTCCACCTTGGTTGAGAATAAAATTGGCTTCTCAATGATTGTTCACAATGAACACAACTTGTTGGGAATCTCTTTTCTACCAGTTTAGGCACACTTCTATTCAATCTCCTTAGATCTTCAGCTCTATTACATGAAAAATAAGTTTCTTCAAGACTTTCCATTGGCTTGGAGTTATTCTGAGGGAATTTTGATAGATTTTCTTTCCGTATGGAATTTTGACACAAAGCATTAATTCCCGAGCTTGGAAAAGACAACTGACCTTCTTTGCAAGCATTGGAATTTTGACTTATGTACTAATCTCTACATTTAGCATCACAATCAGTGTAGCAAGCATATCAATACACAATCTTTGTCAAAAAAATGTATCTCCAACAAATATAACATATAATGAATCAATCAGAATTACTAGTGTGCACATTTAGATTGAGGCATAATCAAGCAAGTGATCTTATTAAAAAAAAATTCTACAATAACCTCTTCTTAAGACCTTAATCTTTGAATGTAACAACATTAGAAAGACAAAACTTTGTCACTTCAATCCAATACATGAAAATTAATCAACTCCTACAAGAATGACACCAGTAAACTCATAAATAGAATCAATCACTAACATATTGATCTCTGCATACACACTAATATTTCATCAATATTGTAGGAATTCATTGCAACCAAGCCTATCAACGATTCAATCAAAAAGCCAATGAAAATAATTGGGGGGTGCTTATAATAAAGTGTTCTTTATGTTGAAAATAATGAACATTTTTTTGAGTATATAATAAAAATTGTCACACATTCCTTCAACCCTACATGATCACTTGATTGGTAAAAATATGTTATCTTGTACATCATTTCCTTCTTTAGAATTATGCTAGAACGAAGAGCAGAAAGACCAAAAGAAAAAAATCATAATCCAAATCAATCCACAACTCTTTCACACCTGATTGATTAGAATACTTGGTTATTTATATCTATTTTCCTTAAGAGTACCTTGAACAAACCCAGGTATTTGTTGATCGTAATATTTGACAGGATCAAATAGACATTGCACAACCTTTCATACATGAATACCTTGAACAATTCTAAGGTTCTGCCCTGAGATTTTTATTTTTCTTCCCTAACAGATAGTAATGCACCTTGTCCATTCAGGAAGTGAATTATAATTTAGGTGTTTGCTTTATGAGTTGTGTTATAACTTGGGTTGTGTGTTACCAATTCTTCTTTTCATAACTTCATAGTTAAACATCTCCAAACCTTGTTAAATATTTTGCAACTTCTCTAGACCTAGACCCTATCCAACCTCTTGTAGGACCTCTGCAATAATCTTAGAAGCTATTCACCCTCTTCTTCAAGAATCATAAGCTTTTGAATAAAAATAGGTTGCAAATTTTTCCTCAATGTATAATTATTTCCCGGCATCTCAATGTCAATGAATATTATATTCTCTATAAGAATGAAAAAATTTTTGCCAAAATATTGGAATATATTTATTTTTTCTGATTTTCCCATCCCAAGTAATAACCCAAACAAATCGCAAGTTTTTCTGAGTTCTGAAAAAATCACAATTTCAAAAAAAACATCGGACTATTTAATCATTGCCAATAAATCTTTCATGGATTTCCTTGCTTGGGTAGATGTCAAGTATGAGCAGGAGTGGCTGGCAGTAGAGGATGTACGCAAACAACCACTACAGGATGGAAAAAATCATGTGCTAGACTCAGTACCCACCACTATGCTTGACTCCAGCCACAAAACCTTCCACTACTATAGGATGACCCAATATATATGCCCACTCAAGGAGCAAAGGCATTGATAGTAGATACTAGATCATTTGGCATCTCAATTGTAGAATTAAATGAAGTAGGTTGCAATACTTGGCAATCGGGGCTGCTGACCATTAACACCCATCATGAAGCATCAAGAAATATCGTCCACAACATCAAGTTTCAACATCACTAACATCACTATGTGAGGATATCAACTATGTCATTGGGACTTTCAAACCGCAATTATATAACTGCCATCATTGCCAGATTGTACATGCCATTTTGAAAATGTTAAGGAACTAGGTAGTGGGAGACCCATGTATTAGTGAAGGAGAGCGTGAACTGATGAATGGAGAGAGTCAAGTTCTAACAGTTTGGGTTAAACATGCCAAATTTTCGTAGAGGGCATAATTGCAGAATTAAATGAAGCAGATTGCAATACTTGGCAATTAGGGCTACTGACCATTTTGCGGTTCAACAGAAAGAAGAGGAAATTTATAATCAGTAGGAAACTCAAGCTGACTCCCGCACCCTATCATTTTTGGGAAAGGAATCAATCTAAAAGAGATAAGTCTCACTAAAATTTTGTAAGCCGT
>CM076580.1:189733783-189821032 GCA_034641835.2 Pinus albicaulis
GTTCAACTTTCTTTTAATGTTTTCTAACTGAAAGAACTTCAAATCAGGCTAGTTTAAAGGAATTAACCTGATCTCAGAATACTCTCATGTTTTTCTTTAAGTACATGTTGAAGCAATATAGTTTAAAATAACTTATTTGATCTTATGCTGTTTCACTATACCTTCATTTGTTTGTTCTTCATTTCCTATCTGTTTCATTCCATAAAATCACCTTAAGAGATCCTTTGACATAAGTGACTTGCCCCATGGATCCTGCTTGAACCTTGTTGTCCAATTAAAACCCTCCTATGACTCCATAGCCCAATGGGTTAAATTTTTTTTTTCCTTTCTGTCAGCCAAATCATACCTTCACCTGCAGACACCTTCACCCTTCATTTTGAAACTTCCTTCACCTTCATCACGTCCTTGCCCAACCAAAACAAAAAAAAAAAAACCCAAGCTCTTCATAAATAGCCTAATATCATAATTCCAGCTATTAAAGAGCACATATTTAAACTCATTCATAGAGAGATCCCTCTCTAGATTTAGGAGGGCTAGATCCTAGAATCCCAAATTTGGTTGAAACGATGTTGCTTCTGTAATTGGACTCTGCCAATCTTGCTAATAAATTACAGATTCCTAACATTTTTGGCGACTCCACTGAGGACTCCAAACCCTATACCTTTGTTGTGTTCTCCCATACTCTTAGACAAAGTCTGGAAAGGGCCAGGTAGCCTCTGGATCTCATCCTCCTACTGGGGTGACATATCTGGTGAATGCCCTCCCAGTCAATATCTGGTTTGAGTTCCCTAGAAAAAATTCATAAAACCTTGAGAGTAAAATTAGCCTTTTCAAGCACTACCAAAAGCATCGTAATCATGATAAAAATTACTTGAATCAGTGACAAACTAGGCAAACCTTAGGATTCTCCTAAGACTTTATCCAACCTTGAAAAATCAGTTGGCTTTTCCATAAGAGTAAATTGTCTTTGTCTCATAATCGTAGCTAAGTTTTGAAACAAAGTTAGGATATTCTTAAAAACCATACAACTCAAAAATAACTTAGAAAAACCTTAAAAATATTTCAGATTGGTACTCAATAAACATGGTGGTGGACCATAAGACCTTTTACCTCTGAAAAGAGCTAAAACATTCCACTTGGCGACTCAACAATCCTGAAAAGACCTTAAGAATCCACTGGGAAGAACCCTTATCATTGTAACACCTTTCAAACTCAGTCACAAGACTGCAGGACTGAAATTTTTCCAAAAAAGACTAGTTAACCTCTTAAATATTTTCATACCTGGTTGAACTTTTCTTGTTTATTTAGGGTCTAATAACATAGCATAGTGGCTCCCAGAAAGATTCACACCAGAGCCTATCCTAACCCTGACCCACCTGAGATAGTTGATAACCCATAAAGTATCCTTTGGAAGTCTCCTAGGATTAAATTATCAACTGTTTTCAGATCACCCTTGAGAGCTAATTCAGTCCCTGAAAATCTTTCAGCTCTACAACAATCACAAGTTGACTTAGTAAATCCATTTAGAACTAGGTCTCTTGGTGACTTAGTCCAGTTAGATTCTGAGTCTTCACTATCATCTCCTGAAACAAGTGAACCTCTTGGTAGTAGGGAAACAACACCACCCGATCGACACGTCCTGTTGAATTTAGGTGTCTCTCACCCAAGATCAACTCAGAAATATACTGTTGTTCCATCCACATCTACTCATCCTTCATCCACTGTTCAAACCACTCCACTTCATCCCACCTTCCCTTTTGTCAACCCACCTATAAATCCACCTCCACCTCCTGCCATGGCTGCATGGTATGCTCCCCTAATCCTTCCTGTACCACTAGTCAATCTTCCACAGGACTATCGGTCCAAAATTCCATTATATGATGCTAACAATGCAACAAATGCATCACAACATGTGAATAAGATGAATGAATACTTTTACAGAAATGAAATTGATGATGATTTGGTCAAACTTACGTTATTTTCTCAGAGCTTAGGGGGAGAAGTGAGGAAGTGGTTCAAAGGTTTAACCCCCCATAGTATCTGTGATCTACAAGCCTTCCATCAAACATTCTTAAACAAATGGGAAGTAAAGAAAAACCCTCTCCAAGTCCTTTCTGACTATAAAAATCTCCATAGAGACACTGGGGAAAGTGTGCAAGCTTATTGCACTAGATTCAATATTGTGTATAATGCACTTTCCCCAGAACTAAAACCTCCACAAGGCTCAACTTTAAACAAGTTTCCTGAAGGGTTTGACCCTAAGATGGCCTATCAGCTGAGGGAGAGAGATTTTGCAACTCTTGAAGATATGAAAAAGGGTGCTCTTTCTGTGGAAGTCAACCTAATGGAGAAGAGAGAAAGAATGAAAACTGAAAAGAGAGTATCCTTTAGAGAGGAAAATGTCCCTTCTACTTCCAACTCAAATATGGAAAGAATGATGGAGGAGATGATGAAGAAAATGAGCATCCTTGAGAGAGCACAAGCAAGTCAAAAGCAAACTACTCCTCAAAACAAGAACCAGAACCAGAATCATAATTTTAGAAGGAACCAACCTCCAAACAAACCTAGGCAAGATGATCAACAGATCACTCCTCCCTTTCATCAAAACTATATAAGTGAGTTTGAGGAAATAAAGGAGATAACAGAGGAAGATGATATCAACATGTTGGGAGTAGATAATGATGACTTTGAGGTTCATTTTGATAAGGAAAAAGGTTTTCATACCCCTTATGATGACAACAAAGATGATAATGCAAGTTATTTTCAGGACATGGAAAATGTCATCATAGAGCCTCAAAAATAATATGACCTTAGAAGCAAAACCAGTCAACAAACTCCCAACACCAAAACCTCTGACAAATCTTCACAAAACAACACTACAACCAAGCCTAAAATTGTCAAACAAAAGGATAAAACAGTAGCTGTGAATTCTGATAGAGATAGAGAGAAAGGCACTCAAAACAAAGAAAAGCAGAGTGCGGACATTAGTAGTACTACCACTTCAGCTAGTACTCCTGTTAAGACCATTTTGTTAAAAACAAGTAGAACAAATCAGCTAGCTGATGTAGCTGATAAAGGGACAACTAATAAGGCTGAGACAAGTTCATCAAAGAACCAGATTCTTTTCAGCCTAGAGCAGGAAATTTCAAAGATCAAAATCTCTATTCCCCTGACTGAGTTAGCTGCCCAGGATGTATATAGGACCCAAATTTTGAAGGCTTTAAATATTGAGGATAATAATGACTCAGTCAATCTTAATGATGACCAGCTAGAGCTTATTTTTGGTCCTAAGATTGAAGGTATATATCAAGAGGGACCTGTACCTCCCTTTTATGTGAGTTTTAATGTTCATGACAAGATCCTGCATAATGCTATGCATGACTCTGGAGCCTCGCACAACCTTATGCCAAAGGTGATAATGGAAAGGCTAGGATTAGAAATAACCAGACCTTACAAGGATTTATATTCTTTTGATTCAAACAGAGTAAAGTGCCTTGGCCCGATCAAAGAACTTTGTGTGAGTTTGACCCAAATCCCAGCCAAGTGCATGGTGATGGATGTTGTGGTGGCTGATGTGCCTCCTAAGTATGACATGTTATTGTCAAGATCATGGGGCGCCAAGCTCCAAGGTACCATACAGATGGATAGGACATATGCCACTATTCTTGTTTTTAGCCAGCTCAGAAGACTGTACAGAGAGTCACACATGAAATTCATGGCCAGTAGCCCAGAAAAGCCTAAAAATTCTCCCATTTATTCTGTCCGCACTGACCTGGATTCGTTTATCTTTTGCAATAATGAATCCACGAAACAGTCAGGAAACCCATTGTGATGACTCCCTTACTCCAGGTTAAAGACCCCAAATCTAGAAATAAATGCAGTCCTATATGGAAGAAAACGAGGGAGAATTTTGGAGCAGTGCGTTAAACAACGAACGCGAGAATGAACAAAGCCAAGATGGAAAACAACGAAGCGCCCTCATGCTCGGCTCACCTTAAATGCGAGGTGGCAATGCAGCTAAGTGCGGGGATTTCCACGGTAGCCCATGACACACGTTGGTTGAAGGGGACAATAACCAAGACGAAACTGAAAATAGTCCTCTATGGAGTATGTATTTTGATGGGTCATGCACTAACAATAATGCTGGTGTAGGTGTCTATATTGCCAACACTGAAAACAACCACATAGAAAACATTTCCTGCAAATTAAACTTTCAGTGTTCCAATGACATAGCAGAATATGAATCCCTTCTCTTAGGCTTACATCTGTTAAAAAAGTTAGGAGCCACAAGAATTAATGTGTATGGGGATTCAGAACTAGTCATCAAACAAGTCAATGGGGAATATAACACAAATCATCCTAGACTTAGAGCTTATCGAAACGATGTCATGGACCTTTTAAAAACTTTTGAGGAGTCCAAATTAATTTTTGTCCCAAGAAAAATAAATATTTCCGCACACAATTTAGCTTTTGCGGCTAGAACATGCTTAACGCCAGTTGGAACCAAAAACTGTACAACTCAAATTAAGTTTAGACCAGCAGTGCCAGATAATGAAAAATATTGGCAGGTCTTTGAGGGTGACAAACAGATAGAGGATTTTCTGCTGGGCAGAAATGAATTTGAGTCATCTGATTCAGATTCTAAATCTAATGAAAATCACCTAAACAAAAAGTCCCCTGAAAAAGAAAAACCATCCGGTCCCATAGAAATCAACATGTTAAATAAAGGACTTGACACTCATACTGAAGAATACAAGGACACAGAAAACGAAGACATGGAGGTATTATCTTCAAAGGACAAGAACATACCTAGGGGTCTAGCACTGTTAGAAGACCTCTTTCATTTTAACGATGTAGCAAAGAAGCCCACCGTAGAATACATAGACTCTGAGGTTGAGGAATGCAACATAGGAACCAAGGATCAACCTAAAATGTTAAATTAGCTAGGTCCTTGCCACCAAACATGAAAAGAAAATACATTGACCTGTTTAAAGAGTTTGTCGATGTGTTTTCCTGGAGCTATGAAGACTTGAAAGACTACGATACATAAATCATCCAGCACAAGATCCCTTTGAAAGAAAACCAAAAACCCTTTAAGCAAAAACTGCATAGGATTAATCCAATACAACTGCCTCTAGTAGAAAAGGAAATCAATAAAATGTATGAGGCATGAATCATTGTGCCTGTGAGGTTTTCAGATTGGGTTTCTAACCTTGTAGCCGTGAGGAAAAAGAAAGGAGAAATCCGATTATGCATTGACTTCAGAAACCTTAACCGAGCCTCCCTAAAAGACAATCACCCTCTACCCAAAATGGAACACATCCTACAAAGGGTAGTTGGTTCAAAGAGGATCTCTCTATTAGATGGTTTATCAGGGTATAACCAGGTTTTAGTACTCTGAGAAGACCAACTCATGATAGCTTTCACCACTCCTTGGGGCACTTTCATGTATGTGAAAATGCCTTTTGGATTAATGAATGTTGGGGCCACTTTCCAAAGGGCCATGGACATTGCATTTTCAGAGGAGATAGGGCACTTCATTGTAATTTACCTTGATGACATAACAATTTATTCCAAATCCAATGAAGAGCATCTAAAACATTTAAGAAAGGTCCTTGAAAAGTGTAGAAGGTTTGGGTTATCTTTAAATCCCAAAAAGACAGTGTTTGGCCTTCAGGAAGGTAAACTCCTTGGCCATATCATATCAGAAGAAGGGATTAAAATAGATCCAAATAGAGTTGAGGGAATACTACAGATTAGCCAACCAAGGAACATAAAAGAATTGCAGTCCTTTATTGGAAAGATTAACTTCTTGAGGAGGTTTATCCCCAACTTAGCAGAGCTCCTTAGAAACATGACTAATATGCTCAAGAAAGAAGTAGGAGTGAAGTGGACTATAGAAACCAAAAAATCCTTCGAATTGGTAAAACATGCACTCACCCGGGCACCAGTCCTAATCAGCCCAGACTTTTCAAAAGAGTTCCTTATTTTCTCCTTTGCCTCAGAGCATACTGTGGTTGCAGTCCTGTTGCAGAAAAACCCAGAGGGACAGGAACAACCCATTGCTTTTTTCAGCAAGGCTTTAAGGGATGCACCCTTGAAATATAACATAATGGAAAAATAGGCCTATGCTTTGGTAAAGGCCTTAAAGGACTTTAGGGTGTATATTCTAAATTCCCACATCATTGCCTATGTACCTAATATAGTGGTAAAAGACATCTTGTCACAAGACCTAGATGGAAAGAGAGGTAAATGGATTGCTGCTATATTAGAGTATGATTTGGAAATCAGACCAACCAAACTTATTAAAGGTCAGGGCTTAGCTCAACTAATGGTTGAATCTAATCTACAAGCCCTTGACATTAACATGGTAGATGCCTTGGATGAACAGGAAGAATTACCTGCTCCCACTGTCGAAAAGCAGTTTCAAAACTCACCTTGGTACACTGATATCTTGTATGTGCTTGCAAATCTTAATGCTCCTCCTGATTTATCAAAAACAAAGGCAAGGTTTTTAAAATTGAAAACTAGGAACTATTGCATTTTAAATGAATGTTTATTTTGGAAAAATGCTGATGGTTTATTGCTTAAATGTTTGCCTGAAGTTGAGACAGAAAAGATCAAGCATGAATTCCATGAAGGAGAGTGTGGAGGCCATCTTTACTGGAAAACCACAGCCAATAAAATCCTTAGAGATGGCTATTACTGGCCCACCCTCTTCCAGGATGTCCATAATATGATAGTTGCCTGTCACAAGTGCCGGATTTTTGAAGGCAAAAGAAAACTTCTTCCTTTACCATTACAACCTATCACTGTTGAAGCTCCTTTTCAATAGTGGGGCCTAGATCTCATAGGGGAAATTCATCCTACTTCGTCTGCCCAACACAAATGGATTCTCACAGCCACTGACTATTTCAAAAAATGGATTGAACCATCCTTTCTAGGAATGCCACAGATTCTGTTATTATAAAATTCCTTGAAGACCATATCTTGTCTAGATTCGGATGTCCTAGGAAGATTATTATTGATAATGCTACTGCTTTTTGTTCCAAGAAGATGATTGATTTTTGTCATAGGTATCAGATTACACTTGGTCATTCCACTGCTTAATACCCTCAAGGTAATGGGCTAGCAGAATCTTCGAATAAAATTTTGGTGACCATCATCAAGAAGCTGTTTGAAGAGAACAAAAAATCATGGCATAACAAGTTGGTTCATGCTCTGTGGGCAGATAGATTGACCACAAAAAATTCCATTGGAATGTCCCCTTACCAGCTTGTTTATGGAGCAGATGCGGTGTTTCCCACCAGCCTAGGTGTACCAGTAATAAAATTAATCCAAGAAATACAGTCAGAAGAGGAAAACATGATTAGGATGATCAGTCATACAATACATCTCCAGCAGACAAGGGAAGAGGTTTACAATAGGGCTCAGAAGGTGCGAGAAACATAAAGAAGTTGTTCGACAAAAGAACAAAGGCTTATGTTTTCAAAATTGGAGATAAGGTACTCAAATGAGATTCCAAAAGAGAGGATAAGGGTAAACATGGTAAATTTGACAGTTTGTGGCAAGGTCCTTACATCATCCAGTCCACAGTTGGTCCTAATGCCTTTTTTCTACAAGAGTTAGATGGCACAGATCTGTTTGGGGGTCCTGTCAATGGCAGGGTCCTTAAGCATTACTACTATTGAGTTCGATTTTAAAGCTTTCATTTCCATTATAAATACCATTTGCTTTGTTCAGTCTCATAAAAGAAAAAGTACAAAAACAATAAAAAGAAAAGAAAAGAGGGCAAATTGTGAAAACAAGAAAGGTACAGCCCCATACCAAAAAAGAGAAAGAAATTATGAAAGTGTGCAAGATTAAATGCCACTCCTACAAAACACACTTCTAGTTAGTCAAACTGCCTAATCTTGACTAATTAGTTTTAAATTTTCTGCTAATAGGGTACTGAATTTTATTTGCCGAACTGTTTAATATTGGCTTATCAGTAGTTAGATTAGGATAGAAATCAAAGGTTCAAACATAAACAAACCCTGAACCTAAGTTTCCAAAAGAGATGGCTCAAATTTGTTTTATTTTCTGAGTCAAAGGATGTAAAAGATATGGTTCTAATTAGCTCAAAATTTGAACCAGAAAGCAAGAAGGAACAACTCGACCATAATTAAAACAGAGCTGTAAAAAGAAGAATGCAGTACTTTGAATTTTTAGACCTTAAGCCTTCCATTTTGATTTAATTTTCTACAAAATAATATGTATGTGCAACTTGTTTTTGTGCCATAGACCACAGCAAGACAAATAGTTTACTCTTTGGCTTGACTGTTTTTTAATTTATGTTTTATAATTTAGAGAATGAAAATCTGTTGGAAAATTTAATCCCAATAGATAGTAGATTAGGTAGATAAGCATCTGAACTCAACTGTTTAATGTGAGTTCAGGGAGAAATAAGGAGTAGAATTAGATTATATTTTCTGCTTTCAAAAGAATAAAATGTTGTAAAAGAGTTTTCCAATCCAAGTGCACTCTAAATGAAGAAAAAATGTTAGATTAGTAGGATTGGGTAGGTATAAAGTTGTATTGATGAAGGTCCATTTCTTTTATGACTGCTAACACACTTTCAGAGAAAGCATCCCAGCACAGGAAGAGCAACCCAATGGATTAGGTAACTGATCAACCTCCCACAGAACATCAAAGGATCAGGCATAGGTCAGGCTCCCAGAGAATGTAAGTCTGAACTTCTTGATGCCTTCAAGAAGGCACCATCCCCAAGTGGAGCCACTGTTGGCCACCTATAAAATTTGTTCCATCAAAAGGTGGCCAAAACATTTGTTCAACCTCCAAGAGACAGTTTTATTGCTAAAAAGTTATCTCCTGAAGCCTCTGGAAGCTCTCATGCCCATGTCTAAAGATCTTCACCACTGTTTCCCTTCAAGACTTCGAAATCCTGCTATTTTCCTAGCCAAAATACTGTTGCAAAATCCCCTTTTTTCCCTTCATTCACTCAGAAACTAACTTTCATATTTTTTCATCATTTTCTCTGTTTTCCACTTCCCTCATCTCCCCTTCATAAAATTTCCTTTGCAGAGTTTAAAACCCCTTTTAAAACTCTATCGAGACCCTCAATTACCCTTTGAAAACCATTGAAAATCATCTTCTTATTAATAAAGCATAAGCCCCCTTGGGCTAAGCTTTTAACCATTTCTCCCACATACCCGCACCCTAGAACCAAGTGCTAAACCCCTTAGGCACTTATCGCATCGCACAAAATCAAGTGCGCAAAGTTTTGCGTTGTGTTTAAAACTTGCGATGTGATCAAAACCGATCGCAGATCGCATATCGCAAGTTTATATGTACCGATATCCCGTGGGCCCACATTCCGTACTATAAACCATTCAATAATAGAGGCCCGATCTCTTTTTTCCTTTGTAAATGTTAAAAACCCAATTTTTCCAATGTTTTGGTCTAAAACCAAAGTCATGTATTAATATCAAAGGGTTTATTGAAAAGAGCGATCGCGGATCGCAAATCGCAGAAAATGTAATGGGTAGATTGAAAAGCCCATGTCAAAAATTGCAATATGTTATGGGCCCCATTATATATCCCGGCCAAACATAAAAAAAAACCTTTGTTATTTATAAAATTTGGGTTTTATTGCATTTTATGAATTTCTCCGCTGGAGCGGTTTCTAAATAAATCTACACCATTGATCTGATCTACAAATCCGACGGTGCGGAACTTATCAAGCCCAGTGGACCCCACCAGCCATGCGCCATTTCCCAAAAACAGTGTGGTTTTTATCGCACCACTCTTTAGCGGACGACGGTTTTTTCCCGATGGCCAGCGAATCCATACACTGCTCGACACGCGTCCTTGGGCATTGTTTCGAAAACTGCTTTTCATCGTGCGTTATAGTTCGGACCGGGACGCCCAGCGATATCGCTCTAGACCATCCGATCTGGGCCCACTGATCCAACGGTGATCGCTCGCCGAAGTTGCTCGATGGTTAACGAAGGTGCGCACACGATAACTGGCCCATCGTACAGCGGCAAATCAATCTCCACTGTCGATCTGATCTACGAATCGACGACCCACAATTCATTGCCCGATCTCTCCGTTTGACTTTCCTTTACCCATCCCGACCGTCGATCTCTGCGCAATTGATGGCTCAGATTCATCCTTCTCCTCTGACCGCCTCGTTCAATCTCGACCGTCAATCTCTGTACGATCGATGGCTCGGATTTAATCCTTCTTTCACTCATTCCACGATCGCTCCCGATCAATCCTGACCGTTGGATGATGCCATCCAACGGCTCTAATCTCCTCGCACGCCCTCCGATGCAGTTAGCCTATATACACAGGTTTTATAACAGTTTTCATGTTTTGCAGGGTTTTAAATCATTTTTTTGTTATTTCCAAAGAAGATTCAGAGGCGGAGGGTGACGACTCTCCCGTCTTCGATTCGTCAAAGGAAATCATCCACAGGGTGGAAATGCACGTTTCATCAATGTTTTCTCAGGCATGGATGCCTTATAAACCCTGTGCAGCCCTGCACACCAGAAAAAACACCATGAAAGGGGCACAGTAAAAGAGTATCAATGCCGAAGACCAAAATGTATCAGAACAGAGGATTAGAGACAGTTTTACGGGAATTACGGCTAAGATGGTTATCAAAAGCCTAATCCCCAATTTAAAACACAGTTTAAAGAATATTTTAAGGGTTTTATCGATAGGAGCGCTTCCACCGCCGCAATTGATGCAAATTGATCCCACTAGTTACTGAAATGCCACCTGTGCCTCAAAGTATTCAATCAGAGTTCGAATCTATTGATCAGGATCAGATATTTGTCTCAAATGCAGCCGAAGAGTTACTCCTGCGGGGACTTCAACGAAAAGAATGGCCACAGAGTTACTTCGACGCAAAAACAGAGGCTAATTGAACCTTCTCCAGCTTCGAAAGGCACCTACAGCCTCACAGAAAATCGAAGGCCGCTGAACAATTAATACTAATTGAGGATCTTATCTCTAAATTGTCGGAAAACTATTTTAAAGGTTAAAGAACAGTTCAGAAGTAGATCTTTTCAATCATCAGGCCTCGAAAGACACAAACAGAGTTATGAAGCAGAGTTATAAACGATTACATTCCCACCTTATGCTTTTCCTGGTTCCCAAAGGCTAGGCATTACATTGATCACACAATTAATGATACTTGGCCCCTCGGAAATCCTCCCACCTCTTCATTATTCTATAAATACTGCTGCAGAATATGAGAAAATGTTTGTCTCTGGACATTTGAATGCATGTAATAGTTGTTCTGAAGCTGTTGATGCCCTGTTTGCAACTTAAAGATACATAAGCTGATATGAGAAGTTTGAAGTTGTAGAGACCGACCGGGCTTGCTGATTGTAACCGGTTTGAACATCAAATACAAGCTACTGATTTATGGGATCCTGATTTGTGTCAATGGTGATGTGTTCGTCATTGTCAATTGTTATTTTTCTTAATGTTTTCATTCTGTTCATTTTCTCTGATAAAGAGCAGCAAACATAGAGCTAGGATTTACTTTCTACAGTACCCTACTCTCACTGAAAACTTTGTTGTCTATGTTTTCTTCATTTGAACGTTCTCTTTGAAGAGTACATCAATGCAGGCTGGTTTAAAGGCACTTGTTTGATCTAAATTTCTCTTTGTCACTGTTATCCATGTTTTCCTTATTGAACATGCTGAAGCAATATAGTTTAAAAACACTTGTTTGATCTTAAGTTGTTCAACTGTCTTTTAAATGTTTTCTTACTGAAAGTATTTCAAAGCAGGCTAGTTTAAGGGTATTAACCTGATCTCAGAATACTTTAATGTTTTCCTTATTGAATATGTTGAAAGTAGGGTAGTTTAAAGGCACTTACCTGATCTTAGGTTGTTCAACTGTCTTTTAATATTTTCTAACTGAAATAAATTCAAAGAAGTCTAGTTTAAAGGTATTAACCTGATCTCAGAATACTCTCATGTTTTTCTTTAAGTACATGCTGAAGCAATATTATTTAAAAGAACTTATTTGATCTTAGGTTGTTTCACTATACCTTCATTTGTTTGTTCCTCATTTCCTATCTGTTTCATTCCATAAAATCACCTTAAGAGATCCTTTGACATAAGTGACTTTCCCCATGGTGCCTGCTTGAACCTTGCTATCCAATTAAAATCCTCCTATGACTCCATAGCCCAATGGGTTAAAACTGTCTTTGCCTTTCTATCAGCCAAATCATTCCTTCATCTGCAAACACCTTCACCCTTCATTTTGAAACCTCCTTCACCTTCATCATGTCCTTGCCCAACCAAAACAAACAAAACAAAACCCAAGCTCTTCATAACTAGCCTAATATCATAATTTTAGCTATTAAAGATCACATCTTTAAACTCATTCATAGAGAGATCCCTCTCTGGATTCATGAGGGCTAGATCCTAGAATCCCAAAGTCTGTTGAAATGATGTTGCTTCTGTAATTGGACTCTGCCAATCTTGCTAATAAATTCTGATTCTAATAGTACCTAATGGTTATGAAAGTTATGAAAGTGAGTGGAGGTAAAAATATTCATGTATAAGATACTCAATATTTTTCGATTAAATACTAAATTAGAAGTGGCTTCTAAAGAAATTGATAGCCTATAAATGACCTATAATTATCAAATGCGAAATATACCAATTACACCAAAGATTGATTTCTCACCTTGTAGATCATGTAAATATGTTCGGCCGACATAAGAATCTAGCTCTAAAAGATTGTTTTCATAAAAATCCAAAAACAATGAGTATATATGATGCAATTATAAATAATAGATACATGTTTGAATCCACGGCTATGGGGTCTAGAAAAAATAATTGGGAGTGGTTCTCATTATTAATTAATTAAATATGTCAAAATACAACAATCAATAACAATGATCACGAAACATAAACACTAAACGAGATATTAAAATTGTAAGTACAAATTTTAGCTAATATCATTAAACCAAATATCAAAGGGGAATTCAGACACTTCCAAATCCACACCAAGCATGAGTATCCAAATATGTAATTGTATGGATACAAGGAAAGAACTCTTTACCTCTCAATGATAACTATGTCCTCCCACAATTACTTCAACTAGCAAAGAGGTGTGAAGACAAGCACCTCAAAGCAGAAAAAGCCACACATTACAAAAACATACTTCATCCCCCCTCTACCTTTATAGAATAGATCTAGGGGAATAAAAAAATATCCATAGAGAATAGGATTAGAGTGGGAAAAATAAATATGATAAGAAAAAAATAACCAACAACGGAAATATACTAATTTGAACACATTTAAAGTAAATTAAACAAAGATGGCATCCATAGTACATTAAAGTGACATTGGTCAATTTTTGGATTGGTCAATTTTCAACTATCCATAGTGCCACCAATCTAATGAACTATGATAAGATATTTTCCCATTAATGGAGCAACATGTTTATATCTCACATTGTTTCTTGATAACTATTGTCTTTAACCGACAACCATGTGACAACCCGCATAACTGCAAAACATGGATAGAAAAGTGAGCATAAAGTCCAGAATCCCAATCTACCTTAATGGAGAAAAACAAAAATAAAAACTTACGTACAATGTACCAACCATTGAAATGATAGAAACATGAAAGAAAATTTCATGATACTTCTCATCCAGGACAAACAAAATCATATCACCTACAACGATGAATTTATAAGCCCTTTTCAGAAATTGGTGTTAATACACTAAATATAGTTGGTTGGAAAAAATAAGTCAAGAATATATGTTGTTGGTTGGAAAAAATTCATCCTTGAGGAAACCAAGCCTATACTCAAAAACTTAACCATTAGAAAGTACCATTTAGATATGGGTTTTGTCACGTGTTGGGTCACTTGCTCTTAGCCCAATATTTGAGGAAATAACCAACCAATTGAGGGTACACAATTGTTTTTTATTTAACTATATTAAATAGATCATGCAGTAACTTAAATAATTCCCTTCATCCAACCCATGTATCTTTTCAAATAGTTCTTAAACCTTAAAATCATCAATAAAATAAGCAAATATGATCAGACAATAAATTTTTTAAGAACCTACCTCATTGGGGGTATAAAGGGGAAACCAGTGCTGTGTAAAAATACCATAATTCTTGAAGAACCATGGAACCCCCATCGTACTCATTTAAGATACTCCTATAGTTGAAATTCCAAGCTGAAAATTCATTTCCCTTTATGTTCAAAGAGAAATCTTCCCTTTACAACTCTTTCTTGAGGTATATATGTATCTCATCATTCCATCACATAAGGCATAAAGTCCACTCCATTGAAATTTCCAATTAATGTTCTTGCATGTGCATGCATGCAAATAGTATTTCCTCAACCAAGACCTCCAACATGATTAATGCACTAAGGTCATATATTTTCCTAGGGAGACTTGATAGCTTATCCAAGTTGATACAAGGTTGTTTTAGAGGGGTCATTGGAGACCGAACTGGATCTTTTATTGGCAAATTTCCAAAAGCAAATAATTCCTTCAAGGCTTAGGGAATATTGACCTATTTTTTTCAAGTAATCCCAATTTCTATTGTTTATTACAGATCTGAACCTACTAGCATGCACCTACCTCCTAAACAGATCTATTAGTATGATGATATTTTTTTTTCCAAGGAAAAATTCGTAATTTTATATTAAAACAAAATCACATGTTACATGTGCTAGTAAATGTCAATCAAGACAAACTATGAGGTTGCAAGTAATTAATATATAATACATGGGGAGAAAAATAATTATGTTTTCCTCCCTTTCTTCTTTTCAACCTTTCGCCAAGCACCTTGTGTTGGCGTGGTCGAGATAAGGGCGATGATGCAAGGTAAAACCCACAGTCCCTGTTTTCTCAAAATTTCAATCTCAAGCTGTGTATAATTTCATCCAAAAATTCTTAGCCCAATCAAATCCACACTCTGGAAAACTCACACTGTTCTAATTACTTGAACTAGAAATTTAAATAAAAATAAATCTGGAGCTTTTAATATCTCAAATCAGAGATTTGAGATATTAATTCAACAATTCTCTTGTGGTTATAACCCTCTCAACAAGCTTACCCGGATTCTCTTTCCTTAGTTGTGCACATAGCAATGCATCTCCAGAATTAGTGCCAAATAAACTCTCAAGCTTGTAAATTACATAAGGAGGAAGTTTCACTGTTCTTCAAAGGTTAATAGGACCCTCATTCCATATAACACGCCCTTTTATTAAACCCCCAATATCCAAAGTTCATATGTGGAACTTCTTCTCTCAATGGTTTAAACCCATACAATGCAATTCTTACATTAATATTTCATTAACATAACTTTTGGCCCCATTTATATGCAATCCACACGATAACAAATATTAAACTGCAATATACCTTCGCTCGCACTTACATTAAAGGGCTTGGGTTAATGCATATCAAAAGCCTTCGACCTTGGGTTAAGTCTAAATGCACATATATATATATATATATATATATATATATATATATATATATATACTCTGAACATACATGATATTCGGGCCTCGGGACTCTTACCTTGGTTAAACTTGCACGGAGTCAATCCTCCAATTCCCACGACGCAAATGGGTCCCGGTGGTCAACTCCTCCCCCTCATCGGACGACAGGGACGTCGTCGCTTCAACCTTGATGATCCAATGATTCAAACTGGATATCACGTTATTTAGAGGCACGGATGTTAATTCTCAAAAATCACGCGATGTGAGTTGTTTTTGAAAACCGCTTTTGGACATGCGTCTCAAGTTTATGAGATCGCTTTTTTTTCATAAAAATTCATTACCGCCTTCACCTTGTGCGATACAGCTGGTATCCAAGCTCCAAACCACTCTCACTGTTAAGTTCACGGTTCCGACTCAGGGTTCCGTTCCTCACTTTCAATCATCAACACGACCTCAAACCAATATCGCTTATGCAACAGAGGTTTCAACTTAGAACAGAACTATATGGTTCGAGTCATAACCCAATGCGTGACTTCAACCCTCATTTCTACTCCACTGGGTAAATACACCAGAGCATCTAATTCTTTCGTGAGCTCAATTCAGCATAACGATTCCACATAGGAATGTACCCCAATCGAATTATATTTCAGAGTACATAATTATGTGCGTTGTCCACAGAGTCCACTCCACCCTATAATCTCAATTTCAGCATTTTAACACATTGTCGACATTGATTTCTAATCATTCACCGAGCATCATTCGAGACCCCAAATTATAGAGTATACATCTTCCATATTTTCCATACAATTATTTATTGAATTACTTAAGCCAATCACACAGTCATCACGGGGTTCAAGGCATTCCTAACACAGAATGTAATCCAAAGATGCACATAAATACTGAACAGATTCTTCATTGATACAGTGAATTAACTTACAATTTCTGGCTCGGCCAGATTTCCAATCAAATGGCCTTCGGCAATCTACTCTGCCAACCCTACAACTCTATGCAGCTCTCTACGCAGGTCTCTATGCAGGTCTCCACAGGTCTCTTCCACAGAGACTTATTTAAACAATTAACATAAATTGTTTCATATTCCCTCAATGCTCAATAAACTCTGCAATTCCTACAATCCTGATTTTAGCCTAACCCTTTGACAAAATGAAACGGAATATCTCTTCCTATGCCCACTAATCATTCGGGCAGTTACATTTTCCTCCACAATTTAACTAAAATTAACTCAACTATGAATAATTTCATAGGGAAATAAAAACATGAGACCCCCCTTAGTTTTATTTATGTACAAATATTGTCTTGAGCCTAATGCCCCTGCATCAGACTCCCCAGGTTAAAATAATTCATGATCTCCTGATCATGTGTTTCGATCTTTGTTTACCTAGATCCCACACTTTGTTCTGCAACTGGTCATCTGTTGCAGTGCTCTTCTTTTGCATTCCTCCAGGCTTCCATATCTTGGTCTACATCTTTGCACTTGCTATGCCCTCACAGTCTATGACTATCTTCTTCTTGTTGTTGTTGTTTCTTTGCTTCCTTGCTGTTATCCTTTTTTGAGGCATCTTCTGCATCAGTTTTCTCATAATTTCAATTTCTCTATCTAATCTTTCTTCTGACTGCTAGATATTATTCCTCCTTGATTGTTGAACTTCAGCTGTGTCTATAGCTCTCCTTACTACCATGCTTAATCTTACACTCACTTGACTCTTACTGTTGCTTGTGGTTGCTCTAGCCCCCACTCTAGCCGCCACCCAATCATCCATACTCTCTTGATCTCTACAATAGTAAAACTTTTCTTGATTGTCACTCATGACAACTTCTTCATTTTCCGGCTTCAGCAATTCTTCAGACTGACATTTAAATTGCCAGTCATCATCCGCATCTCTTCTATTCTTCTAGACTAAACATGCCTTAGTCCTTCCACCAGTATCTTCAATCATAAGACAAACATCAAACTTATAAAATATTTGTGTTTCTTTCTCCTCTTCTGGCAACACTTCAGCTTTTCGCTTCAAAATTTTCCCCAGCAACACTCCAAGCTGTTGTTCTGGCATTCCACTCTCTTTTCTGGATGTTTTCTACAAACATTTTAGCCATCTATTTTGTGCTTGTTTCTCATTGTCAACATGTTGTAATTTGAACTCAGCATGTTCTTCTTCTTCTTCCTGGGAAATCCTCAACAATTGCCTTCCTTCTTCCTGAATTACTTCAAACTCCTCCAGCTTTGCATTTTCAGCTTTTTTCAGAGTAAAACTTTGATTCTCCACTGTTGTAGCAGCCCCAAAAAATTTTCATCCAGCCTTCTCTCCAATCTTCTCTTGGCTATTCGAACAAGCCAGTTCTTCTCTGCTACCAACAGCAAAAAATTTCTGCATATGAGACATGAATGTCTCATCTTCTTTCAGTTGCAACAATTCATCATCCCTTAAAACAACTCCAAAAGATGGATTGTTCTCTACCATACCTATCAAGACAGCCAAATTTTTAATTTCAAAACTGCAATACCCAATGGTCTCAATTGATGACTCCCTCACCAGTTCCTCTCTATATTCATCCCATTATGTCTTCACATTCTGCAATCCCCAATTCTGAAATTGAGGTTTCTTCTCTTGCACAAGATCCTGCTGATCCAGCATACTCTCCAACAGCCCAACTTCTTCATTC
Source organism: Pinus albicaulis (assembly GCA_034641835.2). Classification (NCBI taxonomy): domain Eukaryota; kingdom Viridiplantae; phylum Streptophyta; class Pinopsida; order Pinales; family Pinaceae; genus Pinus; species Pinus albicaulis. Next base: position 189,751,968 of record CM076580.1, read on the forward strand.
CATGTTTTAGAATCTTCCACAGAATTCTTCTCCTTTGTCAATTGACTGCCCAACGCTGTCAATTTATCTTCAGCATTAATAAGATCTGCCTTCACCAAACATTTTTTAAACCCAAACTCACAAGGCCTCAGTGCCTTTCTCTGCTCTGCCAGCATCTCAGTATGTTGTCCTAAAATTCTCTTCTTCTCCATCAGCACATCATTATTTTGATTCCAATTCTTCAAACAATCCTTGAGACAATCAGTTAGTCTCTCCTCTGCACCATCCTTTGCAAGGATGTCTCTCTGCTCTAGTTCATAAAAATGAACTTTCTCATCTTCAATCACCTCTGCCTTTACCATTTGAACACCTTTTCTCTGTGGTTTTGTCCTCTGCTCCAGAACACTTAATTCATGCCACAATCTTGGCATCTCATCTGAGAAAACATATTCACAATATTCACTATCTTCTTTTGTCACTATCTCCTCAGCCTTCATCAGAATAAAATTCTGATTTCCCATATCTGAAATAAATTCAGTCATCTGTCCATCATTCTTCACTTGGCCATTTAACAAAAGTAGTCTGTCATTATCATTATCAATGACAAATTCATCACCACCAAACACAACCTCATTGAAACAATCTCTTCTATAAAATAAGGAATGAATGAATTCCTTCTGCTACAATAATTCAATATGCTCTTCATTTGAAAGATACTCATCATAATTTACTTGGAAACAGTGAGCTTCTTTTAACACAGCTTCATCGCATGAGCTGTCTTCATCCATACCTGCATTCACACACAACTTGTCAGTTTTAAAAACATAAGACCACATGGTCTCATTTGATGAATCAATCATCAACTCTTCCTGCTGCTCCAAGTCTTCTATACTCTCCAGAGATTCTTCAATGGTCTCTTCTTAAAATTCCTCAAGCTGTTCAACCTCCAACTTCTGGCCAATATCATAAACTAAATCTCCTCTACTTCCCATATGTTGGAAAGTGGAACCTTTCTCCAAATGTGTATGGACATCTTCAAAGCATCTGGCTGTTCCATTTTCCTTCTCAGTGACAACATCAGCAGTTTGTTTTCTCCCACATGCTCTTCCTACAAACATACAAAATATGTCAAATGTAAGGCTCTTGGACCCCTTGGTCCCACTTGAATTTTCAGTCTTCAAGTCCTTTTGCAGATATTCAATCATCCTGAGTATTTCCTCTTTCTTCTAAGCATTTGTCATTTTCTCTTTCTTCCTTTGTGGCTTCTGCCACTTTACCTTCTTCTTCATGAGCCACCCAACTCTCTAGTTTTCCTCTATCATCCTCTCTAGCTCATAAAGCTGCTTACTGATCTCAGCTATATATTTCCAATATTCTTCATCATTGAGTCTCTTCCTTATGCCATTTTCTTTGGCATCTTCCCTCACTCTTCTGTTGTGGCCTCTCTCAGAACCTCTGTACTTTCTGCAATCTTTGTTATGGCTATCAGTAGCCATTTTCTTCTCCAGGATTTCTTCACTCACAAGCTGCACTAAGCCTCTGCAACAACAAGCTCTCTTTCTACAACTTACCTCACCAATCCCTTCCACTGGATCCGACTTTTGGCAAGTACTGGTCCCCCTCTGCTGGAACCTTCTGAGCACTCTCTTCTGCTCTCTAGGCTTCACTCTGCAACTTCTCTAAAGAACACCTTTGTTCTTCCTTCATCCAACCTCAGTTGGGAATCTTCCAGTTTCTACCACACTCTTTCTGCACTCAGAATCCCTTGCTGGACTTCTTCTTATCACTGCTCTCAAAGCTATGATTTGTTTCTTGCTGAGATTCCTCAATTTCTTGCACTCTGCATTCTGCAAAAAATATCTTCTAACCAGAGTTAAATAAGGCTCATCAACTCACCTCCCAAGATCCCTGAATGATCTTGCTTCTTTTCTCACCTGCACTGCATCTCTATCTGCTGCAATCTTCAATACTCTGTGTCTTCAACTCTAGATTCTGCACATCTAGAGACCTTCACTGCATACCAAATCAAATCTGCAAATTTCTTGTTAAACAAATTTAAACATCAACTTTCTCACTATTCAGTACATGTGCATTTCAAAATAAACTTTTCAAAGAGCTAATTAAATTCAAGCTCTGATACCACTATGATGCAAGATAAAACCCACAGTCCCTGTTTTCTCAAAATTTCAATCTCAAGCTGCATATAATTTCATCCAAAAATTCTTTTCCCAATGAAATCCACACGCTGGCAAACTCACACTATTCTAATTACTTGAACTGGAAATTTAAATAAAAATAAATTTGGAGCTTTTAATATCTCAAATCAGAGATTTTAGATATTAATTCAACAATTCTCTTGTGGTTATAACCCTCTCAACAAGCTAACCTCGATTCTCTTTCCTTAGCTATGCACATAGCAATGCATCTCCATAATTAGTGCTGAATAAACTCTCAAGCTTGCAAATTACATAAGGAGGAAGTTTCACTATTCTTCAAAGGTTAATAGGACCCTCGTTCCATATAACACACCCTTTTATTAAACCACCAATATCCAAAGTTCATATGCGGAACTTCTTCTCTCAATGGTTTAAACCCATACAATGGAATTCTCACATTAATATTTCATTAACATAACTTTCGGCCCCATTTATATGCAATCCACACGATAGCAAATATTAAACTGCAATAGACCTTCGCTCGCACTTACATTAAAGGGCTTGGATTAACGCATATCAAAAGCCTTCGACCTTGGGTTAAGTCTAAATTCATATATATATATATATATATATATATATATATATATATATATATATATATATATATATATATATATATATATATATATATACTCCGAACTTACATGATATTCGAGCCTCGGGACTCTTACCTTGGTTAAACTCGCGCGGAGTCAATCCTCGAATTCCCATGGCGCAAATGGGTCTCGGAGGTTAAATCCTCCCCCTCATCGGATGGCGGGGACGTTGTCACTTCAACCTTGATGATCCAATGATTCAAACTGGATATCACGTGATTTAGAGGCACGGATGTTAATTCTCAAAAATCATGCGATGTGAGTTGTTTTTGCAAACCACTTTTGGACACGCGTCGTCCAGTTTATGAGATCATGTTTTTTTCATAAAAATTCATTACCTCCTTCGCCTTGCGCGATACAGCTGGTATCCAAGCTCCAAACTTCTCTCACTGTTATGTTCACGGTTCCAACTCAAGGTTTCGTTACTCACTGTCAATCATCAACGCGACCTCAAACCAATATCGCTTACGCAATAGAGGTTTCAACTTAGAACGGAACTATATGGTTTGAGTCATAACCCAATGCGCGACTTCAACCCTCATTTCTACTCCACTGGGTAAATACACCAGAGCATCTAATTCTTTCGTGAGCTCAATTCAGCATAACGATTCCACATAGGAATGTACCCCAATCGAATTATATTTCAGAGCACATAATTATGTGCGTTGTCCACAGAGTCCACTCCACCCTATAATCTCAATTTCAGCATTTTAACACACTGTCGACATCGATTTCTAATCATTCACCGAGCATCATTCAAGACCCCAAATTACAGAGTATACATCTTCCATATTTTCCGTACAATTATTTATTGAATTACTTAAGCCATTCACACAGTCATCACGGGGTTCAAGGCATTCCTAACACAGAATTTAATCCAAAGATGCACATAAATACTGAACAGATTCTTCATTTATATAGTGAATTAACTTACAATTTCTGGCTCGGCCAGATTTCCAATCAAATGGCCTTCGGCAATCTACTATGCCAGCCCTACAACTCTATGCAGCTCTCTACGCAGGTCTCTATGTAGGTCTCTGTAGGTCTCTGCCACAGAGACTTATTTAAAAAATTAACAGAAATTGTTTCATATTCCCTCAACGCTCAATAAACTCTGCAATTCCTACATTCCTAATTTTAGCCTAACCCTCTGACAGAATGAAACGGACTATCTCTTCCTATGCCCACTAATCATTCGAGCAGTTACATTTTCCTCCACAATTTAACTAAAATTAACTCAACTATGAATAATTTCATAAGGAAATAAAAACATGAGACCCTCCTTAAGTTTATTTATGTACAAATATTGTCTTGAGCCTAATGCCCCTGCATCAAGTGAGCTGATTATCTTCAGTGTTTACACCATTTTCCTTATCTGAATTTGAATTGTCTGAGATGTGATGTCTTTTGTTCCCTGGCAAGTCTGGTGCCTCAAGTTCCTTTTCCAACTGTACCATGGGGGTAATGTCGAATGGATCTTTCATCTCCTATTATTTTGACCCAGTTTCGGTGTTTGTCTGATGATTTCCATTTGGATTGGGGACATCCTCTTCCTCTTTTGCCTCCTGTTCCAGTTTGTCTGTGGGAAATTTCCACCCTTTCATAGTTTTCCCTAACTTCTTCTTTTTTCTGTTATCTCTTTTTTCTTCCAGACATGTGTTTTGAAAATGACAGGTATTTCTACATATTCGGCACTTGAATGAAGTATTTTTGAAATCAAGATGCTAAGTCCATGTTTTTTGTTTGTGTTTCATTTGTATGAATTCTAGCAGCCCTTTACTGAAGGAAAATTCCACACATATGCGAGCAAATGTCTAGACTCGCTATGCCAAGCACTGTGTGTCTGTTTTGATATATTTCCCAAGTATGTTCCCAATGCAAGAAAATACACTTTCATGCCAAAAATGAAGGTGAAGGTTGTAAAGGCAGACCCATACTGTCATTCTGGTCACTTCCATGGTGTTTGCATCAAAATCCGGGAACCAAAGTGTGATGAAAATCCTAGTGGATCCCCATAACCATTTTCCCTCCCTAAGGATGATATCTCTGGCTTCCGAGGTTGAAAACTTGATAATGAAAAACCCCTTTGAACAGAGGTGGATTTCATAGTCCAAAGTCTAGTTTGTGAATATCCAATGGAAGAGCTCCATTGCTTTTGGCCAGAAGCTGTTAAATCTGCAAATTATCGCTTGAGATTCAAATGAAGTTTGGTGTTCATCTATTTCTGGAATATCTATGTTCACTTCTGGTATGAAATTATTTTGCTCAACTATATAAGGTTTGGGATAATTTTCAGCTGCTATCGGTGGAGTAGCAGCTTTATTTTTCCCCTGAAGTATATTCCTGTAAGAGTGTTAGCCACCTATAAAATTTGTCATATCAAATGGTGGCTAAAACATTTTTGGAGTCTTCAAGGAAAAAATTTTACTGCTAAAAAGTGTTATCTCTTGAATAATCTTGAAGACATCATGCCCTTGTTTCAATCACTGCTGTTTCCATTTAGAAATCAGATGTTATGCTGATTTCAAAGAGAAAAGACCGCTTAAAAATCACCTTTTTTCCCTTTCTTCCACTTCAAAACTAACCTCCATTTTTACCCTTTTTATTCCCATGAAATTCCTCTATTTTTCATGATTTCCTCTTCCATTCATGAAAATCATCTTTACATAGTTTAAAACTCATTTTTAAACTATATCGAACCCCAAATCCATTGAAAACATTGAAAAAATCACAGAAAACAAATGTCCTTTCTTTACTAGTACAAAATGGACATGATCAACATTAATACCTTTCCCGATGAACTCCAAGACAAACAATCTCATGGGAACAAATACAGGTAATTTAAAAGGCTCTATATCAGCTCCAAATAATCTAATTTTAGTATAGTCTTCATGGGAAAACCAATGTCCCTATCTCACATCTTTACTTAATTTCAAAAAGGACTGAGCTTCAGGCAATAATCTTGGTGCACTCCACGAAGATTGAATATACAATCGGGAAGGGAAGAGAAGGTAAATTCAAATAGTTCTTCATTTCCCACCTCATTTCTTACGTGTCCTGGCTCCCAAAATATATTTTGAAGATGTTTTAATTTTCATGGGTCATCACTTCACTCAGAGATTACCTTCAATTAAGTGTCAAACATAAGATAACAATTGCTTGATTTAAAAGTTTGGAAGAGTGTGTCTTCTCTAGTTTCTGAATTCAATAGAGTAAATCGAAAGTGATTTTCATTTTGAAATTTTGATTTGGTTTGTTTTTCATCGTTTTGAAAAAGAGTGAAAGTGATTTTCATTCATGCATTTTTTGAAGCGATCTTGTTTTCCATTCGATAGAAAGAAAAGTGAAAAGATTTCTTTTGCATTTATTCGTTAGTTTGGTTGATTTTACTTTAGTTCACTAATTGCATTTGCATTTTGAGCTTTAAAAAAAAAAAAATTCTGCATCTTAGTGAAAAGAGAAGCAATTTCATTTTTTAATAAGTTTTCATCTTGGGGAATAGTGAAAGTGAATTTGATTTTTAAAATTGCATTTCAATAGTTTTGAACTAGTTTAGGGCTATCATTGTTTGTTGAATTACTTTCACTCTTGTTTGCGCTTCTTCCCTCATTAGTTTAGAATTCATCGAAATGGAAAGAATCTATTTTAGAATTTATCTGCATTTTAGGGTTCAGGTGAAATCAATATTGAGCCTAAAACTGAGACTTAATTGAAGATCAACTTTAAAATTTATCAAATTAACCTTAAGGATCATTTTAAAATAACGAAAACATCTATATGTCTAGGCTAGAGACGTGTTTTAGCATCATTAATCGTAGGAGATGTTGCTAACAATATGTTACATTCTGGAGGTGAAACCCCGTCCCACGTATGGAAGTATATAGGACTATGCTCCACGTATGAAAATTATAAGGGGACGATATCATCATATGGTTACACATTATACAACACTACTACGGGCTGGAGTACCACGTACCATCGAGTATATATGGGGAGACACCACTAGATTGCAAGCATGCCATAGGTAACTAAGTCAACCACTTTGTAGACGTGATTCACTTAACACAAAATTCAGGGAGATTGGTTGTAGTACGTTAAGTCCTCGGTAATTTATTCTATCATTTATCACCAAGATGTATATTGCATTTTACGGATACCTGATAATCCTTTATGCCTATTTCACCCTTTTTGATTTATTTTTTGTTTAATTTCTAAAGATCAAATTCACATGATAACTTCTTACCTATAATATTCTCCAGCCTCATATTTTTCTGGTTAATTTTAAATTTTAAATTACTCAAAATTGATTAACCTTTTCTCTCTTTGATCTTGCCTTAAAGGTCACCGTGGTTGAATCGTCAGATTCACCTCCTTCCTCTTCTGAAGGATCTCAAGACCCCCCTCCTGAGGTCCCCCAATTTCCAGTTGGACCCCTTGAAGCTCAAGGTGTCGAACTTGGAATTTTCATAATTGTACAACCTATTTCAACGTGACCACCACCTGATGATTTTATTTCATCGTCATCTGAGGATCCTGAGCCGGAAAGACTCAAACCATCTACACAATTTATTGTCTTTCCTCCAAATCCGCTCTTCGATCCATTAGTTCTCTCACCTCAACAGCCTTATAGTCCTTTTGATGAACCCAACATTCCCCTTTCTGCTTCTCCAGTAACATCTCGCACTACTCTCCGTCAGTTGTTTCCTCCCAAAATGGCATCTAACGCTGATGATATTCCATTCGTGAGTGCTCCTCAGAGCACTTCACAGGAAAACACTAAAACTCACATTCTAGAAGACATCTCATCCATGTTTCCTCCTAAAGGCTACCCTTACGTCACCACTCCTCAAGATACAATAAGTGGGACAGGAATACCCTCCAGTCAAGTCACATCTTCACTCCTACAAGGGTATACCTCTCTTGGAAGCCTCATTGTAGGAGCTTCTGGAGCCACATATTTCTTTTCTTGGTCAATGGGAATTCCCCCATTTTCCAGCCCATTCAATTCGAATATGGCTATCATTTCTCAACCTGTGGTTCGACCTACATTGACTATAAGTCAAATGACCGCTCCAATAGGATCTACTACCCCCTATCGCTATCTAATATTAGTGTGGTTCCACTATTGAGTGGAAAATCTACGGTTTTTTCCGTGCCTAGGGGGCAGTCCAATCCTCTTTACGTACCTCCCCTTTCGAGTGGGTGACATTTGAACTTTGGACCCGTTTCAGGGGCGGGACGGCCTAGTTCTAGTTTAGGTGGAACATTACTTTCAAAATCGACAAATATTGTCGTAGGAACTTCTCCATTGAGTGGTCAACCTACTTTAGCTGCATTTGTCTATCAACAACTCCACATTCAGTATTCTTAGGTTTAGCAACCCCATATCCAACAAACGAATGCACACTATTCGTATGTTTAGTAACCCAACATACCTCATCAATATGTTCAACAGTCGAATATGTTGTATCAATATGTTCCTCGACCAAACGTCTCACAACAATATTTCCAGAAACCCCAACATCTAGTGGGTATTATTATGACTAACCCTCAGTTTGGTCCTTACACCCAAACTGGTGTGAATATCCCTTTGGTTCAACTTTGTGCTCACCCCAATCAACATGGTGTCCAATACCAGCAAATTCCTTAGGGTTATTACGAGCAACCCCAACCGAGACCTCAACCTGGTACTCAATATTAACAGATCCCTCAGTACCAGTCAACCCAACCGGGACCCCAAGCTGGACCTCATGTTCAGCAAGGACCTCATACTAGACCCTATGTCTAGCAAGGACCCCAATTTCTCACCTAGCAGGGGCCTCATCAACAACCCCAGCAGGGTCCCTACGTTCAGCAACAGCTACAACAAGGTCCTTACCAACAATGGGGGAAGTATGTGTATCCACACTAGTACAAAATGGAAAATTAGTTACTAAAATAACGACTAAAATTTGCATATAAATGATTATTTTTCAGTCGGTGACCAATAGTAGCTAATTTACAGTATCTTATAACGCGACCAACTTTTAGTCATTTTTAGCTTAGTCATTAATTAGTTGTCTCAACTTTATGTCTAGTAGTATATTTAGTCATAAATTGGTAATTAATTTAGTCATTGATTTAGTCATTAATTGTCATAATTAATGACCACATATACAACAAAATATATTACTAAATGATCACCCTAGAAAACCATTTAATGACGAAAATATTGGTCATGTTATAAGATACTGTAAATTGGCTACTAATAGTCATATATATGCAAATTTTATTCATCGACCAATTAATGACCAAAGAAATATGACTAAATTTTGGTCATGTTAGAATATACTGTAAATTAGCTGCTAATAGTCATATATGCAAATTTTAGTCATCGTTTGAAACTAATTAATGACGAAAGAAATAGGACTAAATTTTGGTTGTGTTATAAGATACTGTAAATTAGCTACTAATAGTCACATATATGCAAATTTTAGTCATCGTTTGAAACTAATTAATGACCAAAGAAATATGACTAAATTTTGGTCGCGTTATAAGATATTGTAAATTAGCTACTAATAGTCGTATATATGAAAATTTTAGTTTTCATTTGTAACAAAAAATTTATCGTTTGTAGTAGTCATTTATCCTTTTTTGGTAGTTTCATATTCATTATATTAATGACTACTTTAGTAGTGTATATTTATTTCATTTACTTTCATTAAAAATTATTATAAGCAACTAATTTAGTCATATATTCATTTTATTGTGTTAATTAATAAACATAAACTACTAATTTAGTATTTTGGATTGATTTTATTTGTTCATTATAAATAAACATAAATTATTTGGTATGATTTTGCAACTAAATTAAAAAATAAAAAATAAAAATAATTGGTATACAATGTACATGTTCATCTAATATGAAAACGCAAAGTTACATATGTTAATTACAATACTAAATAATATCAAGTGCAACTATATATAATTTCAACCACATAAATTATATTATATAAAATATCAAGTATTACAATATGAGTTTCCAACTTAATATTGGTTGGAATACAAATTAACACATGAAATATTGTTTCATCACTTAAAAAAATTATCATTGTGTTGCCAAGGCATTGTAGGTGAATTCACCAACTCTGAAGACTTGACCATAAATCTCTATGTGTGTCTCTTATGCGGGATATTGACTATACATGTACCACCAAACCAATTCTCTTATCTCTCTCTCTTTAATTTTCATTTTGTCGCTTCAGCATTATTGTTCTCCTCTTTCTTCAATTCCTGCTTCTTACTATCAATATTGAGTTCATTTTCTGAAAAATAAAGAAGATACAATGCAAAGTATAAGACATGAAAGATGATGAACACTGGAATATAAAATAAAGTATACTATAAAGGACTTATATGATAGATACCTTAACATAAGCAATATTGTCGATGCCATTTTCCCCCATAAAAGCAAGAAACTCAAACTATTTTTCTTCAGTTGGGAAATAATGGCTTCTATGTGGCCAAATGACATGTATAAACAAATCAAATAAAACGTGACCATAAAAAATAACACCATAGTAAAATTAGTATTCAAAATTCAAGGAAATATTAGGCACAATCATGCCAACTAAGTTACATGCTAAAAATATCAAGTTGTATATTACTTATACAATGTGAGAGTGCAAACAAAAATCCTAAAAATTCCAAAGTTAAGTCTAGAATAAAATGAAATAAAGTAAAAATTATACAATAATAGGATAGCCTCATATACATGTATATAACCGGATAATGTAGAACGATAAGTGAATAAGTCTAGGGCTAGAGGTCGATGATATCAAGAATTCCTAAGTGTTACACAGCATTTTGTCACTGTCCCTGCAATCCTCATCTCACCCATTGGAGGGTCATTTATGTGATCAATAAGAAGTTTCATGCCTTGCAAAGACAATAATTGTATCCCTTTACATGAGAGTAATATTCCTTTTCTTGACAATTCCTTGAGCAGAGATTCAAAAACCTTGTTTTTTCCTGGGCACGACTAGTCAGTTATTCCCTCGCGCCAAAGAGGAAGATTAACACTGGGCCCCGTGCCAGTTGGCACTCTGTCTCAGTTAGCCACCCACACCAAGCTATTTATGGATTTTTTTTTTAAATAGAGGCAGAGATTCCACCCAACCACCTTCGAGATGAGTCATTGGGAGTGGTTTAACCGAATAAACCATAGACTCCTCCCTAGTTTATGGTTTCCACCTTTATGTGGAAGTTCCTAAAGTATAGGCCAAAATCCCACTCCTAGGATCCTAACCAACTCCTTTTCTCTATAAAAAGAAGCTATCTCTCTTTGCATAAGCTAGCTAAATACGGAGAATTGAGTACACTATAGTTGAACTATTGAAGAGATAGAATAAGAAGGAAACTACGTTGAGAGAGCTTGAGTCCATGCATTCATCCCGTCCGAATTCCCTCACACGAGCATCTAAGACGCGCTTCAATTGAAACCCACTGGAGGATACTAATAATGTCAAAGCAAGGTTGTAACTCTTCCTTCTATCAATACATATATGTGACTATTGTTTGGTTCCCATTTTGTATTATGTTAGATGTTTAATGCAATATGCTTAGCCATCTTTTTGACTGGCTAATAGTTATGAATGAAGTTATTATGAATTATGTTTTTCTTAGTTATCGTTCTGCGTGTGTATCCGAGCATGACTACGGAAGGATTGTGACTTGCCAAGGCAGGAGCGAGAGGCCACCACCACTACAGCCACGACGACAGCGTTAGACTCCAGGTAGGTCGATCTACTGTGTCCTATTTTCATTCAGTAATTAGGAATCAACACTCTAGCATGTCTCTTTGTTTCTAGACCCACTCTAGGGCTAGATGGATCGTCTCTGTCCACAGAGAGGATTTACCCCGCTAACAAATTGGCGACTCCAGGAGGGATTAGATTCAATGAATGCTAGTTACGAGAAGGATAGAGATCTTTCAAACAATAGCAAACAATGACAGTATGCGAAGAAAGCCACTAATGCATCTAACACAATCAAATGAAAATGAAACTCTTTCCTAGACTATCAAATGCTAGTTATGCAAAAGAAGTTTTCACTTTCAATGCAAAGGAAAGAATGCAAAATATGTTTTTTTTTTTTTTTCAATGAAAAGAAGTACACAAAGCACTAATTACATGAAAAATGAAAACAAACACTAGCTTGAGTATTGAGAATGTAAGGATCGAAATTGAATGACTCAATCAAACGCAAATCAAACACAAGAAAGCACTCAAACTAATGCCGCAATCTGTCAAACCAAAAGAAAGTTTTCAAAATGATCCAAAACAAGCAATGTAATCTATGCTTGGAGCAACAAGGAGAAGAATCAATCGAAAAAATGAAATTATCATTCAATATAAGCCAACACTCAAAAGGATCAAGAAAACTTAGTGCAATCGACTCGAGAATGAGACTGACAACAATCAATGAGACTTGATTTCCAAACAGAAGGCTCAGTGCACCAAGACACTCAGAAACCCTAAAGGCCTTAATTTAAACTGATAAGAAGATAGAAAAACGACTGAGAAAAACAAGCTGACAGCAATCAAAACAGTCCCAAAGGTATAATTACACACAAAAAATAACCCAGAGTCAAGCACAACTGACCAAAAGACTCATTAAGGAGGTCAAACCAAATCCTACATGATTCGGCGCGACTGTAAGGTTGTAATCTGCGCCAAACAGGGGTTGGCGCGACTGCAATAAAAGAAACCTGCACCAATTGGCGCGACTGTTCAAACAAAAAGCGCGCCAAGCGGGATCTCTATGGGAAAAAAAGAAAAACCAAAATCCAATGAGTAGAGGTCAATATTGACACTTTGGAGCTAAACAGAGGATAACAAATAAGCAAACAAACCAGAAAAATACAGATAAGCAAATCAATTATCGAAATTGACCCAACAAGATGAAATGACAAACTCACACTGAATCCCCAGTGGAGTCGCCAATTTACACAACATTTTTTCACTGTCCCTACATTCCCCATCTCGCCCATTGGAGGGTCATTTCTATGATCAATAAGCAGTGCCACGCCTTACAAAGACCATCATTGTATCCCTTTACATGAGAGTAATATTCCTTCTATTGACAATTCCCTTAGTAGATATTCAAAAACCCTTGTTTTTTCCTTGGGGCGAGTAGCCGCTTATGCCCTCATGCCAGTGAGGAATATTAAGATCGTGACTTGTGCCGCCTGGCGCCCTGTCTCAGTTAACCACCCGTGCCAAGCTGTTTATGGAATGTTTTTTAAAAATAGAGGCAAAGATTCGACTCCAACAAATTCGAGGATGAGTCATTGGGAGTGGTTGAACTGAATAAACCACAGGCTCCCTCCTTTAGTTTATGGTTTCCACCTCTTATGGGAACTTCCTAAAGGATAGGCCTCCCTCCCACCTTTGTAGGGATCCTAACCTCCTCCTTTTCCCCTATAAAAAGAATCTATCTCTCTTTGCATAAGCTAGATGAACATGGAGAATTTAACATACTATAGCTGAACTATTGAAGAGATAGAATAAGAAGGAACTATGTTGAGAGAGTTTGAGTCCATGCCTTCATCCCGTTTGAATTCCCTGACAAGCATCTGAGATGCGCTTCGACTGAACCCCACTGGAGGAGACTGCGACGTCAAAGCATTGGTTGTAACTCTTCCTTCTATCAATACATATACGTGACTATTGTTTGGTTCCCATTTTGTATTATGTTAGATGTTTAATACAATATTCTTAGCCCTCTTTGACTGGCTAGTAGTTATGAATGAAGTTATTATGTCGTATGCTATTCTTGTTTGTTGTTCTATGTGCAAGTATCTGAGCATGACTATAGAAGGATTGTGACTTGCCAAGGCAGGAGTGAGAGGCCACCACCATCACAACCACGACGATAGCGTTGGATTCCAGGTAGGTCGATCTACCGTGTCCTCTTTTCATTTAGTAATCAGGAATCAACACTCTAGCATGTCTCTTTGTTTCTAGACCCACTCTAGGGCTAAAGGGATCGTTTTTGTCTGTAGAGAGGATTTACCTGCTTAAAAAATTGGCGACTCCGCTAGGGATCAGTGTGAGTTTTTCGTTTCATCTTGTTGGGTCAATTTCAATCATTGATTTGCTTATCTGTCTTTTTCTGGTTTGCTTGCTTGGTTTATAACCTCTGTTCAACTCCAGAGTGTTAATATTGACCTCTTCTCATTGGATTTTGGTTTTTCCTTTTTTCCCATAGTTATCTGGCTTGGCGCACTTTTCGTTTGAACAGTTGCGCCAATTGGTGCAGGTTGCTTTTGTTTCAGTCGCGCCGACCCCTGTTTCGTGCAAATTACAGCCTTACAGTCGCGCCGAATCCTGTAGGATTTGGTTTGACCTCCTTAATGAGTCTTTTGGTCAATTGTGCTTGCCTCTGGGTTATTTTTTGTGTGTAATTATTCCTTTGGGACTGTTTTGACTGCTGTCGACTTGTTTTTCTCAGTCGTTTGTCTATCTTTTTATTTGTGTAGTTTAAGGCCTTAAGGTTTCTAAGTGTCTTGGTGCATTGAGCCTTCTGTTTGGAAATCAAGTCTTTTTTAATATTGTCAGTCTCATTCTCGGGTCAATTTCACTAAGTTTTCTTGATACTTTTGAGTGTTTGCTTTGATTGAATGATCATTTCATTTTTTGATTTATTCTTCTTTCTTGCTCCCGTTATTGGGGATTACATTTCTTGTTTTGGGTCGTTTTGAAAACTTTCTCTTGGTTTGGAAGATTGAAGCATTAGTTTGAGTGCTTTCTTGTGTTTGTTTTACGTTTTAGTGAGTCATTCAATTTCAATTCTTACACAATACTCAAGCTAGTGTTTGTTTTCATTTTTCATGTAATTAGTGCATCATGTACTTCTTTTCATTGAAAAATTTAAAAAAACATATTTTGCATTCTTTCTTTGCATCAAAAGTGAAATATTATTTTTCATAACTAGCATATGATTGTCTAGGAAAGAGTTTCATTTTCGTTTGATTGTGTTAGATTCATTAGCGGATTTCTTCGCATACTGTGATTGTTTGATTTTGTTTGAAAGATCTCTATCCTTCTCATAACTAGCATTCATTGAATCAGAAATGATGTTCATTTGCATATAGCTTGCATTTAGGAAATTTGAGATCCAAATTCGATAGGGCCTTAAAACTGAAACAGAATCCAAGATCAGCTTTAAAAT
This sequence comes from Pinus albicaulis, assembly GCA_034641835.2. Lineage (NCBI taxonomy): Eukaryota > Viridiplantae > Streptophyta > Pinopsida > Pinales > Pinaceae > Pinus > Pinus albicaulis. The sequence goes on from CM076580.1 coordinate 189,766,972, forward strand.
TAAATTAATTAATCTAAGGCAGCATTGAAACACAACGAAACATTTTTAGTGGTCTAGGCTAGAGACGTGTTTCAGCGTCTTAAAACCTAGTAGTTTTTGTTCACCATCTGGCTTTAGACAACGCTAGTACGAACTTGTGCTCCCTGTACCATCGAGTATATAAAGGGAGACCCCTCTAGGTTGTAATCCTTTTATCCATAGGAAGCCGATTCTGCCGCCTTGTAACCGTGATACACCAAACACATCATTCGGGGAGATTACCTGCACGTACGTCAAGTCCTTGGTCATTTCTTTTTCATTTGATCAACAAGGTGTATATGGCAGATCACGGAAACCCACAGAAACCTGGTATACCCTCTTGCTTAGAGTACCATAGTAGTCATTTTGATCTTTTCATGACTCTTTAAAAAATAGAAGAGATCATCGAGCACTTGTCCTTTCACGCTCATTTAAAATTGAAAGTGACTAGAGTCATCTTTTGCCTGTTTCTCGACTCTTAAAATATGAAGCGGCATCATTTTGTTTCAATGTCTTAAAAATTAACTACCTACGAAATATTCCTGTTTAAAGTTAGTTTCCTTAGGGTGTTGTTTTAAAAGTTGTTTCCGATGGCAACTTTTCCAGAGTTCACTAACCCAGGAATCCCTTCCGAAGGGAATCCTGGTCCTTTTCCTACTTTTGGGAATGTTGGTGCTCCTTATATGGAAACATTGTCCCTGCCTGGGTTAACTATTGGGTTTCCCGTTTGGTTATTCTCGACCTATGTGGTCTTGAGTGTTTCGCCCTCTGTACAACCATATCCTCCACCTAAACAACATCATGTTGATTCTAAGGTGGGCCTCTTTGCTTCTTCGGCCATTCCTTTGTCCTCTTCCTCTACTTCGCTTGGTGAAAGTCTAGATTCTAGTAACCAGGTGGCTAAGAAGAAGAAGAAGAAACAGATAAAAGAGAGGCTAAATCTTGAATACGTACCTGTATACACCATCGATAAACCATCCAACCTTCCATGGAAAGTAAAATTCCCTTGCATGTTATGCAAAGGTGAACATCTTTCGGATATTGCCCTGGAATTCCTGGTGCTTGAAGGGTCCACAAAATGGGCTCCGTCGTTGTCTTTGGTTTCGGAAGTCATATTGTTGGAACATCTTCGACTAGCCATAATAAGACCATGTGTAAAATTTTAGGGGCGAAATTTAAGGAGTTTTATAGTTTGGAGAGGCGAATTTTATATATTGCACCCATTTTACCCATTTTATATTGTTAGCCCAAATTTTATTTAAAAAATAAATAATTATTATATTTTAGCCCCAAAAATTAAAGCGCATAAAAATTGCCAAGGTCGGATTCGCCCTTGATTTTCATTGCAAAGCATCGATTTGCCCTCGATTTTCATCGCAAAGGCTCGATTCGCCTGGTTTGGAGGTTGGAATCATTGCATTTGGTTACAATCGCCGGGATTTACAGGTTTTGAAATTGGTTTTGGTTGCAATCGCCGGGATTTTCAAGTTTTGAAGTTGATTTTATTAATAATATAATATGTACATTTTGTATTGTATGGGCAAGGATTTACAGGTTTTGAAGCTGGATACCAAGAAACGCTTGTCCAAGTCTCCCAATGCGCGTTACCAGTGTTTGGAGGGCGAGAATTTGCCAGCGTCAGTTGACTGGAGAGAAAAGGGAGTCGTGGCTGTCGTTAAGGACTAGGGCTCCTGCGGTAAGTTTGCTTCATGAAAGTTCATGCCCTATTTTTCAGTCCTGTATATAATGGGTGGAGAGACCATAACACGTTTTCTTTCATGGATATTGATATCTTAATTTCTATCATTCCTGTATAAACTAGCTGGAGAAACCATAAGAAGTTTTATTTCATGTATATTCATACCTTCGTTTTTTATCCTGTATTGAGCCGCTGGAGAGACCCAATTTTTTTTTTTTTTATATCATGAATATTCATACCATAATTTTCAGTGTTGTATAGAAGGGCTGGAGATACCATAAGAAGTTCTATAAATTTCATGAAATACTTGCCCTGATTTACAATCCTGTATAGAATGGCTGGAAGGAACATAACAAGTTTGATTTCATAAAATATTGATACCCTAATTTTCAGTGCTATGTAAAATGGCTGGAGAGAACGTAACATATTTTATTTCAAGAATATCATATCCTGATTTTTTATCTTGTATAGAATGGATGGAGAGACCATAACCAGTTTATTTCATGAATATCTTGCCCTGATTTTCTGTCCTGTCCAGAATGGCCGGAGAGACCATAACAAGTTTTATTTCATGATTATCATACTTTGATTTGCAATCTTGTATAGAAAGGCAGGAAAGACTATAAAAGTTTTATTCAATCAATATCATACCCTAATTTTCAGTCCTATATAGAATTCTCATCACTTAGAGAGACCCTAACGATGCCCTGTATTGTACTTTTTCTGTTTGAATGTTTTAGGAAGTTGATGGGCGTTCTCGACTATGGCTGTTGTTGAAGGCATCAATCAAATCGTGACTGGCAATTTGACTTCTCTATCCGAGTAGGAACTGGTGGACTGCGATACTTCCTACAACCAAGGATGCAATGGCGGTCTCATGGATTATTCTTTCCAATTTTTCATAGACAACGGTGGGCTTGACAGTGAGGATGATTACCCTTACATGGCAAACAATGGCAGCTATGACGCTTACAGAGTAATTTTCAAGGGATTTTGCTTAATTGGGATTTGATATTGTTACATGTTGTTTCCTCTAGTTTATCATGACTGATATATATATATATATATATATATATATATATATATATATATATCTGCTGGCTTCGATGGCCACGCTAATCGGCTGATGCGCCGCGGCCTTATTCAACGACTTCTCATCGTTCTCAGGCACATCTTCGAAGCCATCAATTATAATATATTGTGTGTGTAGAAAAATGCCCATGTGGTGACAATTGATGGCTTCGAAGATGTGCCTGAGAACGATGAGAAGTCGTTGAAGAAGGCCGCGGCGCATCAGCCGATTAGCGTGGCCATCGAAGCCAACAGAAGGGCGTTCCAGTTTTACAAATCTGTGAGTGATCGATTTCTGTTCATGTTCTTTATGATCATATGAGCCTTTCTAAACTAGCAATTAATCAATTTTCCATGGGATTTTCCACCAGGGCGTGTTCATAAGCACTTGTGGAACTCAGCTGGACCACGGTGTGATTCTGGTGGGATATGGTCAGACTGCGGCACAAACTACTGGATTGTGAAGAATTCCTGGGGAAATAGCTGGGGAGAGAAGGGTTTCATCATACTGCAGAGGAACATTGAAAGGGCTTCAACGGGAATGTGTGGTATAGCGATGGAGGCATCGTACCCTGTAAAGAAGGGTTCCAACCCCTCCAAACCCTGTGTGATAACTACTCCCCCATCCCTTGTGAAGCCTCCTACCGTGTGTGATAACTACTATTCCTGCCCGGAGAGAAACACTTGTTGTTGCATGTATGACTTTGGGGGTTACTTCTATGCACGGGGCTGTTGCCCTCTCAACTCTGCCACATGCTGCAACGATCACTACAGTTTCTGCCCTAGCGATCATCCGGTTGGCGATCTGGATGCACAGACATGCCTCAAGGTACCAATATGCATACTTGACCATCCCATAATTTGTGTGAGTCGGTGTGTGTGAGAAACAACAGTTGGATACATTAATATTGTGGCATCTTGGGATAGCTTCTATGTTATCCCACATTGGATGCAAAATCTTCATCTCCTTCTCATGTGTGTTATCCCACATTGTTGTAAGAGCTGGTTAGTGGCAGTGTGTAAATCCCAATACACTATAGTCCTTATTCTAACCGGGTGGCCACAAGGGAGTGGCGGTGTGTGTGAAAGCACTTATATTGGTTGTGTCGTTGCCTGATTGGTTGTGACAAGTGTGTGAAAGCACCTATATTGGTTGTGTGGCTGCCTGCTCTGTGTGACAAGTGTGTGAAAGCACCTATATTGTCATGTCTTGAAACCAGTGTTTCCAATTTTACAACTTCACTGGATTTGATCAAAGCTCTGATATTGTGTTTTGCTGTATGAATTGTTGTTGTGATAGAGCCGCAAGGATCCATTTGGAACGAAGATGCTGAAGCGTACCCCAGCCAAACCCTACTGGGCTCTCTCTGGTCAGGAAGCGATCACTGAAAGGACCCAGTATAGCTGATTTCTCCCTGCATTCCCAGCCCTTTAAACTCAACAAAAGGTTGGTCCAAATGGGGGAAGAAATTAAATTTTAATGCATGAAAAATCCTCAAACTTATTTATCTATTAGTATTCCTGCATAGATGGCTTCTCCTCCAAATCGGCCAAGACACTTCCCGATTTATTTCATGTTTAGACGAAAATCACTTCCCCTCTCCCTAGAGATAAAACACATCTCAATGGGAAAATAAGCCAATGAATGCAAGAGGAGGAAGTTGGAGGAATCTTGGAAGAAAGAGGAAGAAATTGAAAAAACCTTGAACAAGACATTGTTAAGGTAGGCATGACGCTGCCACAAGGGTGTTCTTGAGATGGAATAAGAGCTAGTGGAAGCCCTAAGACAAACTTGCAAGTTTGTAAGTAGTATTAATGACTGCTAATTGACATTGTTAGGTCAATGTTATCTACTATTTTGGAAAATTGAAAAGGCTCAGGAGGAGAACTGGACATGATTTCCATTCTCATTGGTTGGGAGGGGTGGTATTTCTCCTAGTTAACTTCCTTGATTTTCCTAACTAAAAAAAATAAGTATAATTAATTTCTATAATATTTATGATCTTGGTGGACATTGTGATTTTTATAATTTTATTAAATGAAATTTGTTGAAAAGGGTTGTGAGTACCTAAATAGACAAGTTAAAATATGTTTGGCTGCAACAAATAGCCAGTTAGAAAACTTGAAAATCAAATAAAGTAGAAATGAAAACCTGGAGAGATGCGAAAATGTGGCTAAACCCTAACTTCATTCTTGAACAAGAATCGCCAAAATTTATCACCTGCAGTTGATAAGAATAAAAAATCAACTTATATATTTGATATAATCATCGTAAATAGAAAATGGTACTAAGGCAAAAAAAATCGGGGTAAGTAAAATATTAAATTGGGGTCTTTTTTTCCTCGAGGCATTGCCAATTTATGCCCTGGGCCATTGTCAAACATATGATCATAGAATGAAAAACACTGCTAAAGCACATACCACATGAAGCTCACCACAATGGCTGCAATTTTTTTCTATTAGTTCCTACCAAATTCACAAATACTCTAGTATTCAAGGCTCAATTCCATAACATCCAACCTTTGAAAATGATTAAAAATTTCCTCATATAGTCACTGAGGTCAAATTCCTCCCTTGGAGGTCGAATTTCTAGCAAGAAAAGACAAATACATGCATCTAACCACTGTCTACTACATACAAGTGAGGTTACTACACCAATTCCTCCTTTTCCTATGCATCATGAGAAATTTCCCTATTGGCCTTGTTAAGGAGCTTCTCCAAGTGGATGTTGACTTTCTCAAGCCAAAACTCCCTATTTTCATTGATTTCATTGGCTATCCTTTCTTCAAAACTTAGCTCTTTATCTGTAGGGTTTTTCTCTTTTTCCTTCTGCAATGATTTTTTAAGACCATGGTCCTTTGCCTCTTCCTTCTTACCTACTATTCATGTTCATCATGCTCATCAGAATCTTCTATTTCAGCCACTAATTTTCCTTTTACATCATGCTTTCTTTCCTCAAATTGACTTTTCTCCAAGGACAATTTTTTCTCCTTCAGTTGATGGTTTTCTTGTTCTAGGAAGGAAATGATGAAATTTTCTCTTACCTAGTTGTCTTGGAGCTCTTTGATTTGAGCATATTTGTCTTTGATAATACTCTCTAGGTTTTCAGGCTCATCACTAGCCTCCAAGTCTACTAGATCAAAATCATGCTCTTCCTCATGAATGGATGTCTCATGCTGTGAATGTGATCCCTGCTCTACTAATGTGGGCTTGGTCCTTTCCTAAATTTTAAGAGAAAACACAAGCCTTCTACCTCTATGATATGTATGGGTGATCTCAGGCCTAGGTATCTTTTCCTCTAATTCTTTGCATGATTGAGTTTCCACCTTGCTTGGTGAACCCACCTCCTGCATGGTAGGTGACATGGTAGTAATTATGGGAATTTGCAAGGCTACTTCAATGAAGGAATCTCGTGTCATTTTCTTTTCTGTCAGTTGATGGAGAACCACGACCTTTATCAAACTATGATGAAAAAGACTAGGATAATTCTCTCTGCCCATTACTTGCACCTTTTCAGACATCTTAATCACACTCCTATACAAGAAATTGCAAAAATTGAGAGATTTAACAGTTGTGAAGTGCATGATTAGTCTTATATGGTATTGATACATCCTTGAAAATCTTCCCTCACATATAAATAACTTCATGAAAATCTTCATTAATGTTGCTCATCTCTCTAACAAATATATGAATGGGAAAACATGTGAATTATCTCCTTTTGTACTGTGATATCAAGTAGGTCTTGTATTCTTCAAGGTCTAGGTTCGTGCCTTTGAACCAATCCTCACCATTATTTGGTATTCATGTAGCATGAGATATAACATCTACTGAAAATATGAAATCAATCCTTGCAATAGTAGCCTTTTCTCCTTTCAAAGTGGTGGAAAAAATATCTGTGAGCTGCTCATGATAACCTACTTCTTGCACTCTTTGAAAAAATGCTAATCAATTGACATCTTCAAAGCACTTCTTGATAAATGGAGAGGAAGTGATTTCACTGCAATTGGAGGGCTCAAACCTCAATATTTCCCCCCCCTTTATTATAGTTCCTTTTCTCTAATGGTGATGAGTCAACTTCCATTCTTTCAAAACCCTAGATAACTACAAATGAAGGATCCTCATAATGTATTTTAGTATGGTAACAAACCCTTGACAAAATTGTAATTTAAATAAATTACATGCACAGGTTTGCAGGGTTCGGAACGAAACCCAGGAAGGGAGCCAAATTTGACAGCATGAACCCTACTTTAACAATCTATTGAAAGAAAAATTCCTTCCACCATAAATGACAGAGTGGTGTCTTGCATTCCCAACTTAATCATATGTTTGGCTGTAGAAAATAGCTAGTTAGAAAACTTGAAAAGCAAATAATGTAGAAATGAAAACCTGGAGAGATGCGAAAATGTGGCTAAACCCTAACTTCATTCTTGAACAAGAATCGCCCAAATTTCTCACCTGCAAATGATAAGAATAAAAACCCAACTTAGATATTTGATATAGTCATCGTAAATAGAAAATGGTACCAAGATAACAAAATGGGGGTAAGTAAAATATTACATTGGGGTATTGTTTTCCTCGAGGCGTTGTCAATCTATGCCCTAGGCCATGCATGAACCGTGAGTGTCAAACAAAAACAAACCAGAGAAGGAATTTTCTCAACCAAGCCATAATTGTTGTTACCTCGCTTCTTGAGGAATGAAGGTTCAATCCAACCGTTGCAAGCATTAGAACCCTCCATTCCATTGAGAAACCATATAATCATGGGGCCATGGAAGAGAAGCTTAAAAAGTATCAGATCTAGAACTGAAAATCACATTGATAGGGGTATGAACACCAATCAAACAAGCCAAAGACGACAACAACTATTAAGAGATGACTTACAAGAGTTAGGTAGCATAGTCTCATGAGGTACTTCCGCAAAATCAAAGAACATAAGGTTACAAATAGTTTCAAAGCATCCCCTTGAACTCGACGAAGTGCAAGTGACCAAACCGTGTGGTGAGAGGGTGGGAGGCAGTTACCCTAACCTCCCCACAAAAAACATGAGTTGTTGGATCCAAGTTTTGGGGATCGATGGCGGAGAGGATGCCACCTAAGGATTGTCCCATCAAATACCCCACTCCCTCTTGCATGACAACTGGAATGGAGGAGCCCTCAAGAGACATCTCGTGGAAGGGCGAAAGTCACCCAAAACTATAGTCATACGAATATCAACCCTAAAGGAATCAGATGGGTTATGGCTTGATCCTAATTGTTGTTACCAATTTCAATGTGTGTGTGTGTGTGTGTGTTAAACTAAAATAGTTAGATGAATCAAGCATACCAAGGGTAAAATATAACCATGAGCTAAACAAAAAATTTGCATATTGAAAGAGAATAGACAACGATGTTATGCAAATTCCAAATATAAGCCATAGTAAAAGTGAATAATAGTAACATATTTTTTTTTTAAATATTTGTGAATGATATATAAAATTAAAATAAATTTAAAATCATATGGATTTTAGTTTGTTGTACATATTTTTACACAATTTAGATATTAAAATTTTACAAAATTAAATTGTTTTATTCAAATACAATTTAATGATGAACATTTTACAAAAAATTGGATTATCATAGTTATTTTAAACACATAATTATTAAGATATTTCAGTTACTTATAGTTTTTTTTAATTAATATATTAAATTAAATTATTATATAAATTTTTTGGTTAAACATTTAATTTTTGAATAATTTACTAATTTACAAAAATTATTAAAACTATTGAAAATTATTTTTAGAATTTTTTAATTGATATTTTCCTTCAATAAATAAATTTATTATTTTCTTTCATTTCTATATATCCATATTAAAAATACTTTAAAATAATAATACATTAATAATATTAATCAAATAAATGCATTATTCGCACAAATTATTCATAGCCATAACCATAACTCTCATTTTAAAAAAAATCCCAATACATTAAATAAAAATATAAAAATACATCATGGAAGCAAAATTCATTAAAATCACATTATGAAAGCATCTTATTGGCATATCTAAGTAAAAAGTAATTCAATATAATCATGATACCAACATAGAGCTTAGAGCTTTTAGTAGTGAAAACAATCCTACGAACTTCAATCACTAGAACCTTTCAAATGGTAGTTGCATAACCTTTCAAATGGTAGTTGCATGTTTTTAGCAGCACAATGTTCTAGTTCACGGGAGTAAAGAAATGGTGTATGAGATCGTTAGAGGAACACGAATAGAAGAATCTTCTTTAAGCAAACATGTCATATATACACATTTGTGAAACTTTGAAATGGATAATCAATGAATGTGGTAAGACTTAATATTTACAAGTATAATTTTATAGTTCAACAAATTATTAAAAGTAATGTAAATGTAAAGTAAGTATGAGAGAAATTTTGAAATTTAAAACTAGTTTTTTAAGAAATATTAGGTGGTTAGGAAATATTTTTTGGTGCTAGTGGTGGCAGTGCTGGTGGTGGTGGTGGACTTTAATAAGAAAAAGAGTCTAATTGTGATTCTTCAAAATCTTGTTTCTGGAATGAAAATTAAGGGAAAGAAGCCTTCCAAGATCATTATAGTTGGGTTTTCTTAATAAGACAAGAAGTTTGGAAGTGTGGCAGATGATAGGGAATTGAGAGTGGATGTGAGTAAGAGCCAAGCAGTCTAAAAGGAAGTGATTTTCATCTTCCACCTTCTTAGTATCACAAATATGAAAATTTCTATCGTCCTAGGGAGTCTTGGGAGTAGACCACTTCCCAGTCTCACTTCGATGTCCATGAGAATTAGTTCTTATCCTAGCAATGTTAATTTTTTCTTAGTGCTCGTCAACACAGAGATAATTCTGGTTATCAAGTGTGGGGTTGATCACCTTCTTATAGTATATTAGCTTCATTTTACCCTCTATCTCCTTAACATCCTACAACTTGTCCTTAAAATTGGAGGTAATAGTATCTTTGACACTATCCTTTCTTCCCATGATGATCTCCTCCTTAATCCCCCAATTGTTGAGCCAAGATTGGGAATTCTTATGCCAGTCGCACTTGAGGCAAAGTCGGGGGTTTTGACTAAAGTTAGAAGTAATTTTTGGGAGCCTCTTAGATTCCATGTTGTAAAGCTCTTTCTTATACATTACATATATAAACATAGTCGCACTTTCAATGGTGGACATGCGAGCTTCGATCAAGAGAATAGGATAGGGAGTATGTCCCTTGATCTTGTGGTTATGTGTTATGAATTTCTTGTGAATCATCTCCATATTTATCCACGACGCTCTAGATATACTACAACCCCAAACTTCACATCCGTATAAGACAATAGGGGTGAAGAGAGTGTCAAAGAGGAACCTTTTTTACTCCAAATGTAGGGATAGACCCCCTTACAATTATTTTCAAGCTCATTGTTGTACCTTAGGAGACAGTTCCTGGGTATGGGGGAACCAGTGCCTAAGACATTTTAGAATTGGATAAAAGATTAAAATCAATGGCTGGAAGTACAGGCCATGAAGGCTTGTAACCAAAATTTCTGGTTTGAAACCCTAGCCTTCTAAAGCATAATGGCCAAAAGCTATGAGAGTTGCAGGGTGGAGATGTAAATCAGAAAATGAAAGGGACAGAGTTTTGGCACATGCAATTAAGAATCTATGCTTCAACTTTGTAGAAAGAATTATGGATGAAGAAGAATATGAATGCGTTTCTTGGATGCAATTCATTAAAGGCTTCAAGAATATTTTTTAATGATTACAATGACATTTTAATGAGTACAATGAAGTAAAATCATTAAAGCATAAATTAAAGCGCCGACTTCATCTTACATTGTCCAAGAGAGGAAAAACATATATGAATGCTAGGACACATGAGAAATAACAATCACTGCAACACCAAAGATGGAATCAAACTGATATATATTATTCAAGTTCCCCCAAATATTCTAGTTTACAATACTTAGTCCTATAGACTAAACTATGAACCCCTCCAATGTCTTCATTTCTTCCTTTTATTCTCCTCCTAACCTAACTATTTAATTGTCCTAGAATTAGTTTGAAACTAACTCTTGAATTAATTATGAAACAGTTTTACACTGTCTCTTCCCTTTCCCCTTTAAAAAAAAAATCCTTTGAAGTAGTTAATTACAAAGGACAGATTTAATATTATATATATAATATAATATTAAATAAAAATTTTGAACACAATACCCCAGCCCCTTCACGATGACGAGAAACATGAATAACATCAGCTAGACTTCCAGAGGCATCCTTCATTGGACCAACAAGCCGTTGCATGTCACCATTCATTGTAGCCTAATTTTCAAGAGATCGCTGATTAGAACATGATTCATTGTGTTCTGTCGGAGAATGTTTGGCAATGAATTAATTTCATCATGACTAATTTCTTGTACCATCTTCTTCCCAATCATCTGATCTAAAATGGGAAAATATTGAGTAGTTGGGTAAGACATGAGTATTATCAGTTATTGAGATACCCACACAGGTTTATTTTCCTTCAGGTAATTGTCACACAAGTCAGAGACATTGAACAAACTCTCACCTTTTCCCACAAAGAAACAACCACTTTAACAATTCAGAATCTTCTTTTGAAAATTTCAAGCTAGAAAAAATAGGCTACAACACTCATAATAAGCTTTCCAGCCTCCAATAACCCTTTTCTCAATGCTATAATTCTAGTTGAGCTTATGAGGAAAGTCAATACCGAAATATTTATAAGAAGAAAACTTCTCTAATAAATGCCTATCATAGATGAAACTACCATGGGCGATCTTTTTGGATGTAATGATCATGACTTTAGTCTTGTCAGTATTAACTATCATACCCATCTTGGAGAAATAGACATGAAGAGTCTTAAGATGATTTTCTAGGTCATCATAGCTTTTTGCAAGAAGAACGATATCATCAGCATAAAGGAGAAGAGTAATTATTATACTAGTGAGCTCGGAGCCCTTGCAACCAACAGTTTCCAGATACCCCTCTACCTTATTGATGTAAATGCCAAAAATGGTAAGGGATAGGGGACACCCTTGCTTAACCACGATATTGAATTTAATATCTTTAGACCACCCTTCGTTGATATTAATATTGGCAATGACTGTCTCGTAGAGGCAGATCACAACAATCCTTAGTTTAGGAGCAACCATGATCTCTTCAAGTCTCTCCTAGAGCTTATCTCGAGGAAAAATGTCAAAATATTTTATAAAGTCTACAAAACATCATAAGAGACCGACTTTACTATTGGGACATTCCTAAGCAATGATATTGAGAGTGACAAGGTGGTCGATAGTCGAGTGATGTCTCCTAAAACCAACTTGCCCTTTAGCTCATTTTCCATAGTTTTCAAGCCAAAGGCTAAACTTCTTTTCCAAAATGAGCTCGTATACCTTAGATAGGATGTGGCTGATCATAATGGTCTTGCAGTTATAGGGCATACTTTTGTCCCCATTTTTAAAGATACACACAACAAGGTTTTGCGTCCAAAGCTTAGGGAAGCCATGCTTTACAGCCAAATTGAGAAGCTTGTGGAGATGAGGAATGAGGATATACCTTCCCATTTTAAAGATACCAACTTGGTATCCTTTAATATCTTTAGCTTTACCACTAGCGAGCTTATTAATCCCAGACTCAATGTCTTCTAGAGAAAATATATTTACCTTAATATGATTGTTGAAGATGGTGCCCATGGTGTCCAGAGAGTCATACAACTTCTTAAGATAGTTGTCCCAAATTTCTACGGGGATAGAATGATTATATTTAGTTTTACGAACAAGAACATTCCACCAAAATTTTATGGGTGCAACTTTAGAAAGACGGATAAGATTCTCCTGTATCTTATTAATATATGACCCCTTCTTCCTATTAATTAGAGCTTTGTATATACTTATATTCTGGAGCTTAATGATTTCATTAGGGGTGTCTCTAATCACTTCTTGGAAATTTTACAGTATTTTTCATACCAAGGATTGGAAGTTATATTATTCTGCCTATACAAAGTCTCATTAGAGAACTTGATCATGGTAGTGGAAAGGGTAGTATCAAAATGGATCATAAGGTTTTAGAGGGAAAAAAAAGAAAAAAAAAACTTTTTCAACTCACATTTTCAACTTATCTTCCTATGGTTTTACCATATTTTGAGTGGGAGTACTTGTTGGATGTGTTGCTCCTTGGGAGACAATTCTGGTCGTGAGAAGGCTAGTCGTGCTCAAGACATTTACTATCACTTGAAAAGAAAATTATATGTTGTCTCCTTATAATGTAACCCCATAATTATATCTTAAACCCTTTAATATTTAGAGACAAAACAACTCTTCAAAATTCCTTTAAATTATAAATGTGTGCATGAACAAGAGAAGATGAAATGATAGTGAAAAACCATTAACAATATGTTGTAAATCACTTAAAATACACCATGGTTTTAGTGGAAAATGTCAGAAGAAATTATTTCATGAAAAGTAATTATTAATAAATTTTATTTCAACTCGTTTACGTGTAAATTAGACACCAACAAATTCATTACTTTATTCCAACAGAAGAGATATATGTGAAATGGAACAGGAAGAACTCAACACATTCATCAATTGCTGGAAAATTCTATGAAAAGCTTTATTAATCTCATAAAGACAAAGTACAAAATTTCCAAAACTTCGGAGGCCCAAAGTCCAGAACCTCATTTCTCTTGAAAAGGTCTTAAATACATTATTACAAAATGGAAAATTATGGAACTATCAACTTCTCAAACTATTTTCTTCGGTCATTACAATAAAAAGTAGAAAATTAAAACTTCTATGGTAAACTAAAGTAAAGTAAATATGAAGTAAAATTTGATCATGAGGTGGCAGCGGCCTGAGATCCTGGAATGGAATAAGTTCCTGCATCTGCATCATTAGCTTGTGGAGACATCATCCCTTACATTTTCTCCACAAGTCTACATTCGTGCTGGAACTGTTAACAAGCTTGACATGAGCCATTCTGAAATCTGTGATCCTGGAATATGAGGATCTTTCTGAAAACAAGGTTTTCATCATCCATAACATCTGAAAGTGTTTATGCAAATAATTCAGAATAGTGGCTCCTTTTAGGATAATAGCCTTTTCATATGTATTTCCGATTTTACTCTTTCCCTCTACCAACAATGTTTCATATGTCTCCCAAGGGAGAATATTTCCTTTCCGATCCCAACAAGATGGAAAACTAGTCCTCGTTCTTTTATCAAATAACACATTAAATATTACCATTTCTTCTCTAACTTCCTTCAGCTTTTTCTCTGTAGTATTCGTGTAATATGAACTCTTCATGATCATCTTGTTAAACTTAAGCACACATCGAGTCTTGTCTTCAATTATGAAATCCTTCAATTCTTGTGTAGTTTTGGAATTGATAAAATCAATCAACCTCTTGGCATACGAGGCCATATTTTGAAATTTCTCTTTATTTGCAACAATGACATTTTCTAGGTCTCTTGCAATACTCTTTTCTTCCCCAACAATAATCATTAAATCCTATATGTTCTTGACAACATCAATGATGTCATTCCAAATAATCTTCCTGGCTTGTATAAGGGACATATTTCCCTTCACTTTCTCTTTCAACTCTTTGATCTCCTGATAGGAATTTTGACAATCCTTCCTGCACTTTTATGCATTGTCCTTGGCAATGTGTAACTCATTATCTGTAACTTTAAGTACTTTATAAGCACCTTCCAAGTCTCTCTGATATTTCTTTAAATCAATTTATGCCAATCTTAACTCAATTGAAACTTGAGTTAATTAGGCATTAGGGTCTTCTGAATTTGATGGAATAACCATTGTACAAACATGAGAATATTTCTCTGTAACATTTCACCTGTCATTTTCAACTTAGCTATTTATTCATCTTTGGCCAGCACATCTTGCAACAACTTATATTTCTCTGTCTCCACTTGGAATACTTCAATATCCATAGGATGCTCACATGTTGGAATCTTAAGCTTCTTCTTCAAACTCTAAATTTCAAATTCAACAAACCGCAACAGTTTCTGAATTGTTGATCTATCTTTAGGATCAACACTATCCTTAACAATTATCTTCTTCAATTCCTCATTTTGTGTGGAATAATCTCTTGAGTTATATTTTTCCAACTTCAACTGTTTGATCACTTTTCTCAACATGTTTCAGCTTTGGTAGCAGATGAAGTAGTCTTATTCAAATCATTAAATATTAAATGTCATGTTTGCATATGCAAGTTAATCTTATCAGGAAGTGGAATTTTCTTAGCATCCAATGTTAAGTTAAAAATTTTGAAAGAGTTATTAGAAGTCACATTCATGGTTGAAGGATGATAGAAAGCTATCCTCAGCTGATATTTTTCTAAGTCCATGGTTGTCAATAATATGGATTTCTCAAGGGAAATTTGACCCTCAGACTGAGACTCAATTTTTTCTCTTATATTTCTGTTTCTTTCTTAAATTTGTGTGAACACCTACTTAATACTTGACAAAGAATCATGACTTGTACCCTCTGGAAGAGAAGATGAAGGAGTACAAGAGATATCTCCCAATTTCAAAGAGTATGCAGGCACATCTAAAGAGTTTCCCTCCTCCATGGTCTTTGCCTTCTTAGCTTCATTTTTTGCATCACTCTCCAAATCAATTAATTTCTCTCTTCCTTTTTTAAGCCCCTTCTCAATAGGATTAGGGGTTTCCACCTCCATCTGTACAGATGTAGAAGTATGTCCTCCATTTTAAAACTTCTCCATTTCTGGCCTTGATTCATGAACAAATGGAGAGTAACCATTCTCCACTCTACGGTTTGAAATCACATGGTATGGATAATAAGCCCATTTCCCCTCCAATGACAAATTCATGTCAGTCATAATTTTGTGAGTTGCTTCTAGGGCCTTTTTGGTGTTTACAATGAATTTCCCTACTGTCCTGGGTAGTTTAAACAAATGTCCTTTCTTTACTAGTACAAAATGTACATGATCAACATTAATACCTTTCCCGATGAACTCCAAGACAAACAATCTCATGGGAACAAATAAAAATAATTTTAAAGGCTCTATATCAGCTCTAAATAATCTAATTTTAGTATAGTCTTCATGAGTGAACCAATCTCCATATCTCACATCTTTACTTAATCTCAAAAAGGACTAAGCTTCAAGCAATAATCTTGGTGCAAACACTCCATTTAAGATTGAATATACAATAGGAAGGAAAGAGGAGGTAAATTCAAACAGTTCTTCATTTCCCACCTCCTTTCTTACTAGGTCTGTCCAAAATATATTTTGAAGATGTTTTAATTTTCATTGGTCATCACCGCACTTAGAGATCACCTTCAATTAAGTGTCAAACATAAGATAGTGATTGTTTGATTCGCAATTTTGGAAGGGCATGTCTTATTTAGTTCCTGAATTCAAAAGAGTAAATTGAAAGTGATTTGAATTTTGAAATTTGGATTTGAATTTTTTTTATCGTTTTGAAAAAGAGTGAAAGTGATTTTCATTCGTGCATTTTTTAAAGCAATTTTGTTTTCCATTCGATAGAAAGAAGAGTGAAAAGGATTCTTTTTCATTTCTTTGTTCCTTTGGTTGCTTTTAATTTAGTTCACTGATTACATTTTCATTTTGAGCTTTCAAAGTAAAAGATTTTTTTTTATGCATCTTAGTGAAAAGAGAAGCAATTTCATTTTTCAATAAGTTTGCATTTTGGGGAATAGTGAAAGTGAATTTGATCCTTAAAAGAAGAATTTCAGTAGTTTTGAACTAATTCAGGGGCATCATTGTTTATTTCATTAATTGCACTCTTTTTTGGGCTTCTTCCCTCATTAGTTTACAATTCATCGAAATGGAACAAATCTCTTTTAGCATTTAGTTGTGTCATAGGGTTCAGGTGACATCGATATTAAGCATTAAACTGAGACTTAAATGAAGATAAACTTTAAAATTTATCCAATTAACCTTAAGGAGCATTTGAAATTAATGAAAAAATTTAGAGGTCTAGGCTAGAGATGTGCTCCAGCGTCACTAAACATAAGATTTTTCGCTAACAGTCTGTGTTACATTCTAGGGGTGAAACCTCGTCCCACATATGGAAGTATATAGGACTATGCTCCACGTATGAAAAGTATAAGGGGACACGCTCATCATATGGTTACACATTAAACAACACTACTACATATTGGACTCCCACATATTGTTGAGTATATATGGGGAGACAGCACTAGATTGCAAGCCTGCCATAGGTAACTGAGTCAGCCGCCTTGTAGACATGATACACCAAACACAACATTTAGGGAGATTGGATGTAGTAAGTTAAGTCCTTGGTAATTTTTTCTATCATTTATCACCAAGGTGTATATTGCAGTTCATGGATACTTGGGAATCCTTTATGCCTACTTCACCCTTTTTTATTTATTTTTTTAATTTCTAAAATCAACTTCCTGCGACAACATCTTACCTATGCAGTTCTCCGACCTCATTTTTTCCTGGTTAACTGTAAATGTTAAATTGCTAAAAATTGATTCACCTTTTCTCTCTTTGATCTTGCCTTAAAGGTCATCGTTTTAGATTCACCTCCTTCCTCTTCTGAAGGATCTCAAGACCCTCCTCCTAAGGTCCTCCAATTTTCAGGTGGACCCCTTGAAACTCAAGGCACCGAACTTGGAATTTTCATAAGTGTACAACCCATTTCGTCGCAACCACCACCTCACGATTTTATTTGATTGTCATATGAGTATCCTAAGTCGGAAAGTCCTAAACCGTCTACATAGTTTACGGTATTTCCTCCAAATCTGCTCTTCGAAACGATAGTGGTCTTGCCTCAATGGGCTTATAGTCCTTTTGATGAACCTGGCATTCCCCTTGTTGCTTCTCCAGTAGAATCTCGCACTAATGCTCGTCAGTTGTTTCCTCCTGAAATGGTATCTAACACTGATGATATTCCATTCGTGAGTGCCCCTCAAAGCACTTTAGAGTGGAAACCATTGCAACTCACATCCCAGAATACATCTCATCCATGTTTCCTTCTGAAGGCTACCCTTACGTCACCACTCCTCAAGATACATGAAGTGGGACAGGAATACTCTTTAGTCAAGTTGTATCTTCACTTCCCCAATGGTATACCTCTATTGAAAGCCTTATTTTAGGAGCTTTTGGAGCTACATATTTCTTTTCTTGGTCAATGGGAATTCCCCCATTTTCCAGCCCATTCAATTCGAATATGGCTATCATTTCTCAACCTGTGGTTCGACCTACATTGACTATAAGTCAAATGACCGCTCCAATAGGATCTACTACCCCCTATCGCTATCTAATATTAGTGTGGTTCCACTATTGAGTGGAAAATCTACGGTTTTTTCCGTGCCTAGGGGGCAGTCCAATCCTCTTTACGTACCTCCCCTTTCGAGTGGGTGACATTTGAACTTTGGACCCGTTTCAGGGGCGGGACGGCCTAGTTCTAGTTTAGGTGGAACATTACTTTCAAAATCGACAAATATTGTCGTAGGAACTTCTCCATTGAGTGGTCAACCTACTTTAGCTGCATTTGTCTATCAACAACTCCACATTCAGTATTCTTAGGTTTAGCAACCCCATATCCAACAAACGAATGCACACTATTCGTATGTTTAGTAACCCAACATACCTCATCAATATGTTCAACAGTCGAATATGTTGTATCAATATGTTCCTCGACCAAACGTCTCACAACAATATTTCCAGAAACCCCAACATCTAGTGGGTATTATTATGACTAACCCTCAGTTTGGTCCTTACACCCAAACTGGTGTGAATATCCCTTTGGTTCAACTTTGTGCTCACCCCAATCAACATGGTGTCCAATACCAGCAAATTCCTTAGGGTTATTACGAGCAACCCCAACCGAGACCTCAACCTGGTACTCAATATTAACAGATCCCTCAGTACCAGTCAACCCAACCGGGACCCCAAGCTGGACCTCATGTTCAGCAAGGACCTCATACTAGACCCTATGTCTAGCAAGGACCCCAATTTCTCACCTAGCAGGGGCCTCATCAACAACCCCAGCAGGGTCCCTACGTTCAGCAACAGCTACAACAAGGTCCTTACCAACAATGGGGGAAGTATGTGTATCCACACTAGTACAAAATGGAAAATTAGTTACTAAAATAACGACTAAAATTTGCATATAAATGATTATTTTTCAGTCGGTGACCAATAGTAGCTAATTTACAGTATCTTATAACGCGACCAACTTTTAGTCATTTTTAGCTTAGTCATTAATTAGTTGTCTCAACTTTATGTCTAGTAGTATATTTAGTCATAAATTGGTAATTAATTTAGTCATTGATTTAGTCATTAATTGTCATAATTAATGACCACATATACAACAAAATATATTACTAAATGATCACCCTAGAAAACCATTTAATGACGAAAATATTGGTCATGTTATAAGATACTGTAAATTGGCTACTAATAGTCATATATATGCAAATTTTATTCATCGACCAATTAATGACCAAAGAAATATGACTAAATTTTGGTCATGTTAGAATATACTGTAAATTAGCTGCTAATAGTCATATATGCAAATTTTAGTCATCGTTTGAAACTAATTAATGACGAAAGAAATAGGACTAAATTTTGGTTGTGTTATAAGATACTGTAAATTAGCTACTAATAGTCACATATATGCAAATTTTAGTCATCGTTTGAAACTAATTAATGACCAAAGAAATATGACTAAATTTTGGTCGCGTTATAAGATATTGTAAATTAGCTACTAATAGTCGTATATATGAAAATTTTAGTTTTCATTTGTAACAAAAAATTTATCGTTTGTAGTAGTCATTTATCCTTTTTTGGTAGTTTCATATTCATTATATTAATGACTACTTTAGTAGTGTATATTTATTTCATTTACTTTCATTAAAAATTATTATAAGCAACTAATTTAGTCATATATTCATTTTATTGTGTTAATTAATAAACATAAACTACTAATTTAGTATTTTGGATTGATTTTATTTGTTCATTATAAATAAACATAAATTATTTGGTATGATTTTGCAACTAAATTAAAAAATAAAAAATAAAAATAATTGGTATACAATGTACATGTTCATCTAATATGAAAACGCAAAGTTACATATGTTAATTACAATACTAAATAATATCAAGTGCAACTATATATAATTTCAACCACATAAATTATATTATATAAAATATCAAGTATTACAATATGAGTTTCCAACTTAATATTGGTTGGAATACAAATTAACACATGAAATATTGTTTCATCACTTAAAAAAATTATCATTGTGTTGCCAAGGCATTGTAGGTGAATTCACCAACTCTGAAGACTTGACCATAAATCTCTATGTGTGTCTCTTATGCGGGATATTGACTATACATGTACCACCAAACCAATTCTCTTATCTCTCTCTCTTTAATTTTCATTTTGTCGCTTCAGCATTATTGTTCTCCTCTTTCTTCAATTCCTGCTTCTTACTATCAATATTGAGTTCATTTTCTGAAAAATAAAGAAGATACAATGCAAAGTATAAGACATGAAAGATGATGAACACTGGAATATAAAATAAAGTATACTATAAAGGACTTATATGATAGATACCTTAACATAAGCAATATTGTCGATGCCATTTTCCCCCATAAAAGCAAGAAACTCAAACTATTTTTCTTCAGTTGGGAAATAATGGCTTCTATGTGGCCAAATGACATGTATAAACAAATCAAATAAAACGTGACCATAAAAAATAACACCATAGTAAAATTAGTATTCAAAATTCAAGGAAATATTAGGCACAATCATGCCAACTAAGTTACATGCTAAAAATATCAAGTTGTATATTACTTATACAATGTGAGAGTGCAAACAAAAATCCTAAAAATTCCAAAGTTAAGTCTAGAATAAAATGAAATAAAGTAAAAATTATACAATAATAGGATAGCCTCATATACATGTATATAACCGGATAATGTAGAACGATAAGTGAATAAGTCTAGGGCTAGAGGTCGATGATATCAAGAATTCCTAAGTGTTACACAGCATTTTGTCACTGTCCCTGCAATCCTCATCTCACCCATTGGAGGGTCATTTATGTGATCAATAAGAAGTTTCATGCCTTGCAAAGACAATAATTGTATCCCTTTACATGAGAGTAATATTCCTTTTCTTGACAATTCCTTGATAGTGTGTAAAGATCTAAATTGAATGACTCAATAAAATGCAAAACAAACACAAGAAAGCACTCAAACTAATGTCGTAATCTTTGAAACCAAGAGAAAGTTTTCAAAATGATCCAAAACAAGCAATGTAATCTATCCTTGGAGCAACTAGGAGAAGAATTAGTTGAAAAACGAAATGATCATTCAATCAAAGAAAATACTCAAAAGGATCAAGAAAACTTAGTGCAATCGACCCGAGAATGAGACTGACAATAATCACAAGACTTGATTTCCAAATAGAAGGCTCAGTGCACCAAGACACTTAGAAACCCTAAGGCCTTAAACTAGACTGATAATAAGACGGAAAAACGACTGAGAAAAAAAAGTTGACAACAATCAAATAGTCCCAAAGGCATAATTACACATACAAAATAACCTAAAGGCAAGCACAACTGACCAAAAAACTCATCAAGGAGGTCAAACCAAATCCTATAGGATTCGGCGCGACTGTAAGGCTGTAATCCGTGCCAAACAGGGGTTGGTGCAACAGCAACAA
The DNA here is from genome assembly GCA_034641835.2 of Pinus albicaulis. Taxonomy (NCBI): domain Eukaryota; kingdom Viridiplantae; phylum Streptophyta; class Pinopsida; order Pinales; family Pinaceae; genus Pinus; species Pinus albicaulis. The sequence continues at coordinate 189,788,480 of CM076580.1, forward strand.
AATCAACCTGTGCCAATTGGCGTGACTGTTCAAATGAAAAGGGCGCCAAGCCGGATAAATATGGGAAAAAAGGAAAAACCAGAATCCAATGAGAAGAGGTCAATCTTGACACTCTGGAGCTGAACAAAGGATATAAACTAAGCAAGCAAACTAGAAAAAGACAGATAAAAAAATCAATGATTGAAATTGACCCAACAAGATGAAACGACAAACTCCCCTTAATCCCGGTCAGAGTCCCCGGTGGAGTTGCCAATTTACACAACAGTTTGTCACTGTCCCTGCAATCCCCATCTCGCCCATTGGAGGGTAATTTCTATCATTAATAAGTAGTGTCATGCCTTTCAAAGACCATCATTGCATCCCTTTACATGAGAGGAATATTCCTTTTTTTGACAATTCCCTGAGTAGAGATTCAAAAACCCTTGTTTTTTTCTGCTTGTATGATGATCGATTATGCCCTTGTGCGAAAGGGAATATTAACAACGGGACTGTTCCGGTTAGCGCTATCGATTAGCCACACGCAGGGTTTTTTTTTTTTATGGAGTGTTTTTTAAAAATAGAGGTGGAGATTCCACTCGAACAACTTCGAGGATGAGTCATTGGGAGTGGTTAAACTAAATAAACCATGGATTCCCTCCTTTAGTTTATGGTTTCCACCTCTTATGGGAACTTCCTAAAGGATAGGCCTCCCTCCCACCTTTGTAAGGATCCTAACCTCCTCCTTTTCCTCTATAAAAAGAAGCTATCTCTCTTTGCATAAGCTAGCTGAACATGGAGAATTTACTATACTATAGCTGAACTATTGAAGAGATAGAATAAGAAGGAACTACGTTGAGAGAGCTTGATTCCATGCCTTCATCCCGTCCAAATTACTTGACGAGCATTTAAGACTCCCTTCAACTGAACCCCGCTGGAGGAGACTGCGACGTCAAAGCATTGGTTGTAACTCTTCCTTCTATCAATACATATACGTGACTATTGTTTGGTTCCCATTTTGTATTATGTTAGATGTTTAATGCAATATGCTTAGCCCTCTTTGACTGGCTAGTAGTTATGAATGAACTTATTATGTCATATGTTGTTCTTGTTTGATGTTCTATGTGTAGGTATCTGAGCATGACTGTAGAAGGATTGTGACTTGCCTAGGCAGGAGCGAGAGGCCACCACCACTACAGCCACGACGACAGCGTTGGATTCTAGGTAGGTCGATCTACCGTGTCCTCTTTTCATTCAGTAATTAGGAATCAACACTCTAGCATGTCTCTTTGTTTCTAGACTCACTCTAGGGCTAGAGGGATCATCTTTGTCCGCGGAGAGGATTTACCTGCTTAAAAAATTGGCGACTCCGCTGGGGATCAGTGTGAGTTTGTCGTTTCATCTTGTTGGGTCAATTTCAATCATTGATTTTTTTATCTGTCTTTTTCTAGTTTGCTTGCTTAGTTTATATCCTTTGTTCAGCTCCAGAGTGTCAAGATTGACCTCTTCTCATTGGATTCTGGTTTTTCCTTTTTTCCCATATTTATCCGGCTTGGCGCCCTTTTCATTTGAACAGTCACGCCAATTGGCACAGGTTGATTTTGTTGCTGTTGCACCAACCCCTGTTTGGCACGGATTACAGCCTTACAGTCGCGCCGAATCCTATAGGATTTGGTTTGACCTCCTTGATGAGTTTTTTGGTCAGTTGTGCTTGCCTTTAGGTTATTTTGTATGTGTAATTATGCCTTTGGGACTATTTGATTGTTGTCAACTTTTTTTTCTCAGTCGTTTTTCCGTCTTATTATCAGTCTAGTTTAAGGCCTTAGGGTTTCTAAGTGTCTTGGTGCACTGAGCCTTCTATTTGGAAATCAAGTCTTGTGATTATTGTCAGTCTCATTCTCGGGTCGATTGCACTAAGTTTTCTTGATCCTTTTGAGTATTTTCTTTGATTGAATGATCATTTCGTTTTTCAACTAATTCTTCTCCTAGTTGCTCCAAGCATAGATTACATTGCTTGTTTTGGGTCGTTTTGAAAACTTTCTTTTGATTTGGAAGATTGCAGCATTAGTTTGAGTGCTTTCTTGTGTTTGCTTTGTTTTTTATTAAGTCATTCAATTTCGATTCTTACACAATACTCAAGCTAGTGTTTGTTTTCATTTTTCATGTAATTAGTGCATCATGTACTTCTTTTCATTGAAAAATTTAAAAAAAAAAAAAACATATTTTGCATTCTTTCTTTTGCATCCAAAGTGAAATACTCTTTTGCATAACTAGCGTTTGATAGTCTAGGAAAGAGTTTCATTTTTGTTTGATTGTGTTAGATTCATTAGTGGATTTCTTTGCATACTTTCATTGTTTTCTATTGTTTGAAAGATCTCTATCCTTATCGTAACTAGCATTCATTGAATCAAAAATTATGTTCATTTGCATATAGCTTGCATTTAGGAAATTTGAGATCCAAATTCGATAAGGCCTTGAAACTGAAACATAATCCAATATCAACTTTAAAATTCATTCAATTAACCTAAGGAAGCATTGAAACCTAACACAATATTTTTAGTGGTCTAGGCTAGAGACGTGTTCCAGCGTCTTAAAACCTAGTAGTTGTTGTTCGCCATCTGGCTTTAGACAGCGCTAGTATGGACTTGTGCTCCCATACGCATCACGTATAAGGGAGACCCTCATAGGTTGCAATCCTTTGTCCACGGAAGCCAGGTTCCTTCGCCTTTATGGCAGTACACTAGAACACGGCGTTTGGGGAGATTACCTACATGTATCTCAAGTCCTTAGTCATTTTCTTTCATTGATCCGCAGTGTACATGGCGAGTTCACGGAATATTGGTACACCCTCTTGCTTAGAGTACATGAGTAGTCATTTTGGTGTTTTCATGACTCTCTAAAAGTGAAAATATCATCAAGTTCTTGTCCTTTCACGCTTGTTTCAAACTGAAAGTGATAGAGTCACCTTTTTCCTATTTCTCGACTCTTAAAATATGAAATGACAAAGTTTTGTTTCAATGTCTTAAAAATATTAACAACCCACTAAATATTCCTGGTTAAAGTTATCCTCCTTAGTTTTTTGTTTTACGGTTGTTTCCAATGGAAATTTTTTAGGAGTTTACCAACCAAGGAATCCCCTCCAAAGGGATTCCTGGTCCTTTTCCTTCTTTTGGAAATGTTGGTGCTCCTTATATGGCAACATTGTCCCTTCCTAGGTTAACTGTTGGTTTGCATGTGTGGTTATTCTCCACCTTTGTGGTCTCGAGTATTCCGTCCTCTGTACAACCATCTCCTCCACCTGGACAACATCATGTTGATTCTAAGGTGGACCTTTCCCCTTATTCGCCGGGCTTATCTCTTTGTCTTCCTTCTATACGCCTGTTGTGTCCTGATTCTAAGAACTGGGGCTAAGAAGAATAAGAAAGAAGTCGTATAAAAGAGAGGCTAAACTGGGGTGAATATTGCACCTGCATACACCATTTATAACCCTCCAACTTCATCCCAAAGTAAAATTCTCGCATGTCTTGCAAAAGGTGAACATCTTCTTTGAGATTGCCCCCATTCTCAAGGTGTTTGAAGTATGGTCTCACTGGCCGTCCGTCGTTGTCTGCTTCCGGAAGTCATATTGCTGGCACATCTTCGACTAGCCAATAAGACCATGGAAACTTTTAGGGGCGAATTTTAGCCCAAGGGTGAAATTTAAGGATTTTTATCGTTTGGAGAGGCGAATTTTATATATTGCAAACACTTTACCCATTTTATATAGTTAGCCCAAATTTTATTTAAAAAATAAATAATTATTATATTTTAGCCCCGAAAATTAAAGCGGATAAAAATTGCCAAGGTCGGATTCGCCCTTAATTTTCATTGCAAAGCATCGATTCGCCTTCCATTTTCATCGCAAAGGCTCAATTCGCCTGGTTTGGATGTTGGAATCATTGCATTTGGTTACAATCACTGGGATTTACAGGTTTTGAAGTTGGTTTTGGTTGCAATCGTCGGGATTTACAGGTTTTGAAGTTGGTTTTATTAATAATATAATATGTACATTTTGTATTGTATGGGTCAGGATTTACAGGTTTTGAAGCTGGATACCAAGAAACGCTTGTCCAAGTCTCCCAGCCCGTGTTACCAGTTTTTGGAGGGCAAGAATTTTCCAGCATCAGTTGACTGGAGAGAAATGGGAGTCGTGGCTGCCGTTAAGGACCAAGGCTCCTGCGGTAAGTTTGATTCATGAAAGTTCATGCCCTATTTTTCAATCCTGTATATAATGGGTGGAGAGACCATAACACGTTTTCTTTCATGGATATTCATATCTTAATTTCTATCATTCCTGTATAAACTAGCTGGATAAACCAGAAGAAGTTTTATTTCATGTATATTCATACCTTCATTTTTTATCCTGTATTGAGCCGTTGGAGAGACCCAAATTTTTTTTTTATATCATGAATATTCATACTGTCATTTTCAGTGCTCTATAGAAGGGCTGGAGATACCATAAGAAGTTCTATAAATTTCATGAAATACGTGCCTTGATTTACAATCCTGTATAGAATGGCTGGAAGGAACATAACAAGTTTGATTTCATAAAATATTGATACCCTAATTTTCAGTGCTGTGTAAAATGGCTGGAGTGAACATAACAGATTTTATTTCAAGAATATCATATCCTGATTTTCTATCTTGTATAGAATGGCTAGAGAGACCATAACCAGTTTATTTCATGAATATCCTACCCTGATTTTCTGTCCTATCCAGAATGGCCGGAGAGACCATAGCAAGTTTTATTTCATGATTATCATACTCTAATTTTCAATATTGTATATAAAGGTAGGAGAGACTATAAAAAAATTTATTCAATCAATATCATACCCTAATTTTCAGTCCAATATAGAAATCTATCACTTAGAGAGACCCTAACAATGCCCTGTATTGTAATTTTTCTATTTGAATGTTTCAGGAAGTTGTTGGGCATTCTCGACTGTGGCTGCTGTTCAAGGCATCAATCAAATCGTGACTAGAAATTTGACTTCCCTTTCTGAACAGGAACTGGTGGACTGCGATACTTCCTACAACCAAGGATGCAATGGCGGTCTCATGGATTATACTTTCCAATTTATCATAGACAACGGTGGGCTTGACAGTGAGGATGATTACCCTTACACGGCCAACGATGGTAGCTGTGACGCTTACAGAGTAATTTTCAAGGGATTTTTCTTAAGTGGGATTTGATACTGTTACCTGTTGTTTCCTCTAGTTTATCATGACTGATTAATATATATATATTTGTAGAAAAATTCCCATGTGGTGACAATTGATGGCTTCGAAGATGTGCCTGAGAATGATGAGAAGTCGCTGAAGAAGGTCGTGGCGCATCAGCTGATTAGTGTGGCCATCAAAGCCAGCGGAAGGGCATTCCAGTTTTATGAATCTGTGAGTGATCGATTTCTATTCATGTTCTTTATGATCATATGAGCCTTTATAAACTAGAAATTAATCAATTTTCCATGGGATTTTCCACCAGGGCGTGTTCACAAGCACCTACGGAACTCAGCTGGACCACAGTGTGACTCTGGTGGGATATGGCTCAGACTTCGGCATAAACTACTGGATTGTGAAGAATTCATGGGGAAATAGCTGGGGAGAGAAGGTTTTCATCAGAATGCAGAGGAACATTGAAAGGGCTTTGACGAGAATGTGGTATAGTGATGGAGGCATCGTACCCTATAAAGAAGGTTTCCAACCCTCCAAACCTTGGGCCTTCTCCCCCATCCCTTGTGAAGCCTCCTACCATGTGTGATAACTACTATTCCTACCTAGAGAGCAACACCTGCTGCTACATGTATGACTTTGGGGGTTACTGGTATGCATGGGGCTGCTTCCCTCTCAACTCTGCCACATGCTGCAACAATCACTACAGTTTCTGCCCTAGCGATCATCCGGTTTGTGATATGGATGCACAGACATGCCTCAAGGTACCAATATGCATACTTGACCATCTCATCATTTGTGTGAGTCAGTGTGTGTGAGAAAAAATAGTTGGATACATTAATATTGTGGCATCTTGGAATAGCTTTTGTGTTATCCCACATTGGATGTAAAATCTTCATCTCCTCCTCATTTGTGTATCCCACATTGTTGCAAGAGATGGTTAGTGGCAGTGTGTAAATCCCAATACACTATAGTCCTTATTCTAACCGGGTGGCCACAAGGGAGTGGCAGTGTGTGTGAAATCACTTATATTGGTTGTGACAAGTGTGTGAAAGCACCTATATTGGTTGTGTGGTTTCCTGGTCTGTGTGACAAGTGTGTAAAAGCACCTATATTGTCATGTCTTGAAACCAGTGTTTCCAATTTTACAACTTCACTGGATTTGATCAAAGCTTTGACATTGTGTTTTTCTGTATGAATTTTTGTTGTGACAAAGCCGCAAGGAACCATTTGGAATGAAGATGCTGAAGCGTACCCCGGCAAAACCCTACCGGGCTCTCTCTGGTCAGGAAGTGATCACTGAAAGGACCCAGTATAGCTAATTTCTCCCTGCATTCCCAGCCCTTTAAACTCAACAATAGGCTGGTCCGAATGGGGGAAGAAATTAAATTTTAATGCATGAAAAATCCTCAAAATTATTTATCTATTAGTATTCCTGCACAGATGGCTTCTCCTCCAAATCAGCCAAGACACTTCCCATCTCTGTTCTCTCATCAATTCCATTTCTATTTCTATTTATGTGTGATGTACAGATCTTTCTATGGACAACCATTATCAAAGATGAAGCCTGTATCTGGACAGAACAACTTTATTACAAAACATCTTTGTGATTCTCAAAATTATTATCAATCCAAAGTCCAAGTTTCAAGTATCTTGAGTATGGTATTTTTTTGAAATGGGCTCATAGTTCCAGTTGTGATCCCACTAATTTTGCCTCTTTGAAACCAAAATTTTCTTTTATTTCAGTTCCTTTATGTGAAATATATCCTTCCTAAGAACAGATTCAGATAAATTCTTAATTAGTGAATAGGATAATGTTGAAAGTTCCTATTGGTCTGTCACTCACTGAAATAATGTGAAGAATATGTATGGACAATTTTCATCTTCTATGATGTTGGACAGTATTAGGACTCAAGATTTCATTGGCATAAAATCTGATTAACAACATTCTGATAATTCTTGATTAGGGAATAGGATAGCCTTCAAGGTTATGTTATTCTGTTATTGACCCAAGGAATGTGAAGAACTTGGACAGGTGTATTTTCTCATGGATGATGGACAACATTGGAACTCTTTCAGGGGTATTACCAATTGATTAAGAACAGTTTCAGATAATTTTTAATTAGGGATCTGGATACTGTTATAGCTATGTATTTTCTTATTCAGCCACATTCATTTTCATATCCATTGATTAAAGAATAGATTCAAATTATTAATTAAGGGATAGGATAATTCTAAAGGTTCTGCTATTTTTTTATTGACCTAACGAATGTGAAGAATTTTTTCATGGACAGGTGTAGTTTCTTGTGGATGTTGAACATCGGTAATAATTCAAATTGACATACCAATTGATTAAGATATTAGTGTATTTTTTAGTTAGGGAATATCACCTAAATAATGCTAAGGATTTGCTGGACAAATTTGTACTTCATATTCATGATATTTGCTACTTTTTTTTACTGGATATATTCCGACTTTATTGTGAAATACACTCTTGGTATGAGATGTTAGGAATCTTATATTAATTGGAAGAATAGAAAATCACATCATGAGGCAGTTGTCTCGATAGTGAGATCTGACCATAACAAAAATAGAATCCTCTTAAGCGAGTTCCCAGATATCAAAAAACAAAAAGACAATACAAGAACCTCACTATATCCGGTGTACTGTCTTGGGATAAATTGATTGCACATAGTAATAACAAAGGACATGTGAAACATCAACATAAATTGCTATTGTAAGGGCTCCAAATCTGATATTGAAAAATTAACAGGTGCTTTGCCCTTCTCTTCTTTGCCCTTCTCCTGAGGTGCGCTACCCATAGGAGGAATACCAAGTTGCTGCTCAATTCACATCAATTTGCGATCCATGATATTCAAGCAGTGGTGCAAATGTTCCAATGAGTGGAGGACGTCATCTCTATGCTCTTGCCTATCCATCAATGTACATCCTAGAATAAACTTCATTAATACATCAAAACCTCTCAAGACATTAAAATCTAAAATAAACCTAGTATAAATACAACATGACACCCTTAAAAATAATAATAATAATGATTATAATCAAATTCAAGTATATAAATAAACTAATAAATACAACAAATTAAATATATAATTTAAAAAATAATAATAATAATAAATAAATGAATAAAAAAAAACATTTTTTTCAAAACTAAGCAATAACTATATAATTCAATAATAAACATATCAAATTAAACAAATTAAATAATAGTTCATTGAATTATATAGATTATTTTAAATATATCAACTAAATTATAAAACATTTCAACTAAATAATTAATTAAGGTTTTACATGTCACCCTAATTAAGGTTTATATTTTAATAAAAAACATATTAAATTAAACAAATTAAATAATATATCATTGAATTATATAGGTTATTTTAAACACATCAACTAGATTATTTTAAAATCAAAAGAAATTTGTAGGCCAATAATTTACAAATTATTATGACTTAAGTTGAATAAATTATCCTTAAATCAAATAAATTAATTAAATAATTCCATAATTATCTCTCATAAAAAAACCGACCTTTCACGAACTCCTCATCATTCACTATTTATACCTATATTCTTTTGCCCTATTTCCCTCAACTTTTCAAAGAACTTTTGACGTCTACCCCTAATGATGGACTCACTTAGACAGTCTAAAACATTGGGTGATTAAAAAAACTAAAAAACAAGTTATTCCTCCCTTCTATAAACTATTTCACCTCTATGGATTCTCTCTTTATAAACTTCATTTGCAAATATAAATCAATAGTCTGCAAATATTGGGTGAAACACTCTCTGGTTTTCCTTGTAGCTTGGATCTAGTCGACCCACTGAATCATCACTTCTGTCTCCGAAAGGGTGGATTTGTGGGAAGGGGCCTCACTCTTTGCTCTAGCAATTTCCTCTTGAATCGGGTATGGAGTAAGTATCATGTTTCACTCTGCAAAGAATTGTAGCCTTTGCTACTTGCGAGGTTTCCCCTTTTGGGCACCCTCCTGATGGAAATTGGTTGGTTCCAATGTAGCTGCCACATCAGATAGAAAAGCCTCCAAAGATGAGCCACAATATTCTTAGATCATAATCAATTTTAAATCGAGACTTCCCCAACTAGATCACTACCCACATCCTGTTGCCTAAACTTCTAAAGATGTGGATGCGGGACAATGGTTATGTGAGCAAAACCAAAGTTAAAACAACACACCCCCTTGCGATTTCACCAAAAAAGTGTATATAATACCCTAGAGAGTTGGGTGATGACCTTGTCGTACAACATAGAGATCCACCAGGAATATTTCTCATAGAGGGCTCCTAGGTAATAAACCAATCCTTCTTGATGGTCATATGCTTTAAAGCACCAAAATCAAGGAACCAATTACGTAAAGGCCTACCTCCTAGCTAAGAAGAAATTTAAAAATATATATATACTATATATGTTCTAGGGATCTTGTTGTCTGGCTGTCATAGGTTTCCTAGTTGTGCAAGTGTTTATTACTGTTGTGAATTGTGTGTGGCACTGAACTAGGATTGAGTTTAATACACAGTTCAATACTTAGATTTTTTTTATAATCTAGAGCCAATTCATCCCTTTATCTTTTCCATTCTGGTCGCATTTCATGATTGAAAGTAAGATTAGGTCAAGGTTCATCCAGGGTGAAAATTGTTTCAATCATAATTGACTTCATCACATCCACGAACAACTTATCCACTCTAGAACTGACTTTATGCTACAAATTCTATTGTAATATAGATCTGAATATACAAATCAGGGACAGTAATGGAAGTTAAACAAATTAATCTGGGAAAATTATTAGTGTTAATTATTGACAGGAGTAATAAAACAAACTAAAATTATATTAATGCCCACAAATAACTAAAATAGGTTGATGGAACTAGAAAGTACAATTCAAAAAGAGAATGTTGAAAACAACTCCAAGGCACAAACAGAAGTACAAATAAAGATAAAAAGCACAGAGAGGTAAACACAACTGGTAAGCCCTAGAAAATAAATAGGAATCGGTACTGCTCTATGCAAAAGGACACTGCTCTACATTAGAAGTAGAAGAGGAGCTAGAACTGTTGTTGTCAACTATCATGAAGGTACTAATACAGATCCTGGGAATGTCCTCTAGGAAATGGCTGACTAAGTGGACCAAGTTGGATATCCTTGGAGGCAACTAGATGTTACCTACACGAGCTCTCCTAACCTCTAGGGGCCAATGACGGACAATAACTTCTTTCCTTGACTCTTTCTTTGACTCTTGTAATAGGTTGGTGAAAAAGAGTAGCATCATATCTCTTTTTAGAGATTGATCCCTATGTACACAACTCTTTTATGAATGAACTAGTGTAGATTCAATCAAAATCTGGATCTATCAAGCATTAAGAGTGATCGAATCCATCAAGCTGCAAATTTTTTTTTGAAGGTGTCGAAAATTAAGGTTAGTGACTTGAGGGATTTGATCCTCTTAGCCCCTAATAGATCTGGGGTTAAGATGGATCTAGACTAAATATATATACATTTCCATGAAAATTTTCATTGAGGAAACCCTTTAGACACTTACATTATGTGAATGGCCCCTAGAGTGAATGTCGTTGGTTGACAACATATACACCTAACCTCATGGGACTCAGGTGGATTCAAACTCATGACCTTCTTGGCCATTAGAGATTCAGCATGGAAAAACAATTTGTTTGAGCTAACCCTTGGGGCTATCTAACTCACCCCACACACATATATAAAATATTTTAGTCATATTATTATGTCGACTTCTTATCTATATAGTTTTTATTTGTATTTTTGTTTTGAAATATTATTTTACACATACATAACACATCTACCTCTATACTAGGTTGTTGAGTGTGCCTTTCAAGGCAATAAAGTTTTTTGTTTGCTGCAATATTGCGTGTATTTCTGCAATTTACTTTTTCTTCACATCTCTGCTATTTCATGTTAAATTCCACGATTTAATGGTTTTTCCACCAGATTTCTTTAATTCCAAATCGTTGAATTTCAAATAAATAAATGGACAAATTATTAGTGCCTATCAGTGCTACTTACAAGCCCAGGATGATAGACAGAATAAGTTGGTTTGTATGTAAAGAACAAAAAACCCTTTCAATTAGATGTTAGAGATTGGATTTTTGCCTAAAAGTCTGTAATTTTTTGGAGCAAAGCTAAATAGTATTTATGACACTTCTAGGAAGGATAGTGTAATTCTGGACAGTTCATTTGAATATAAGTGCAGGATGAGATGATTTTTATTTGGTAGGAGAATGGAGATAGGAAGATGTGATTTCCATCCTATTGGCGAGAAAGCCATATTTCCGAGCTGTCTTGTTTTGAAAAGACTCGGACTTCTGTAAATATGTGGAATTAAGGGCACAATAAGAGGATCTCTGTAAGAAAGGAGGAGGATAAATCTCATCTACTGCACCACTGAACATGCAGAGATTTAAGCCATGTGGATACAACTAGCCATGATAGAGCTATATGTTGGCATGTACCAGCACTATAACGCCAACATCACAGTATGACCAACATGAGCGTGTAATGCTGGTGTTCTAGCCTGACCAATACGTGATAACCTAGAAGGTAAACCCTGCAGGTGTATGGCATACGGGCTGGCATAAAAACCTGCAGCTTTGAGGGCATCAGGGACAAGATCTATCCTTGGGTTCTACTTCTATGTTGTATCCCCTTAAAACAATCTCCTTTTGTTTAATCTTTTCTTCTGCTCATATCACCCAAGAAAAGGATGTAAAATACCACTTTCAGATACGTTTAATTCTCAGCATGTTTCATAAGTCATTATGGGAACTTACTACAACCAAAAGTCTTACCATATCTCTTGGGATGAGTGTCCTTTCTTGCCAGAGCACCAAGAGGACTCTTTCCATTCAAAATACATGTCATTTGGTATAGTGAACTTGTGAATGGGTGTGGGTACTTGAGCTATTTCTTTCCAAAGAGAACATGAGTGCCCTTCCCATATGCTTATGTCGTTGGTGATTATCCGGCATTAAGAGTGAGATATGTCGCACAATGATTATCCCAACGAAGGTTGCCAATCCATTCTACAAGATTACCATTTTTAATTTAAAATAGGTTTCATTCTCATTACCAGTGGTATTTTTATGAAGAGAAAGAGAAATCATGGGGTTCTTTGAATCAAAGGAATAGATCAACTAAAGAGGTATAAAAACCCTCCATGCAAAATAAATAAAAAGACGAGGTGCAGAATTCACACATAGGATAGAAGACAACTTCTTTGAACAACCAAAAAGACAAGCTCATCTTTGACAGTGGCCTTCTGCATTTTATTTAGCTCCCATTCAGTGATAGGAGCTCGAGCCACTATGAGTGTACAGTATGGAAAGCTATTCTGGACAAGATAGTTATGTAAAAAGGTCCAGCATTTTTATTTTCTGTGAATGATCAGCGAGGTTAGCAAGTTGTAATTATTTTAACTTATGATTATCCTCATTAATATTCTCCTTGATTAGTCTATGGTTATATTACCCAACTAAAATTTGGCAGCGTTGTCAAATTGTACTCTTAACAGACTCTGAGTTACTGATTTTGAAGAATCATTTTGAAGGAAAAGTGATAGATGGGGAATCTTCTAATGGTTTGACATATTCAATATTGGTTTTCTGCCTCTTAGTAATTTCTTGTTTCATCCTCCTTTAACTTAAAGCTGACTGTTGGCCCAGCTTGAGCAGGACCAAGGTGTTGAACTCGTACAGGAGCTGTTTTTGACATTATTTTTTATTGCGGTAATCAAAATGTATTTCTTCCCATCATTGAGTACACTGGTCGTTCACTTATGTATGTTGGAGGAATAGTATATCTCTAACACATACTACTTTATGGTAAAGCCAGTGCCACTAATGTATAAAATAGCATTGGTGAATTGGATTGATGGTTTTTATCTCTTAAGGTTATCTGCTGTTTTTGTGCATGTATTTGTAGCGGTCCTATGTCCAAGCATCCTGTGGATGTGCAGTTCTTCTTATTTTATTAGTGTTATTTACTTTTACTTCCCTAGAGAAAACTGGTTGCAATTTCGGTTGTTTAGTTTGTGGGGTTCACCATGTAGATGTGAATGGTATACATGATACTTAGTCATGAGTTTCACTTTTTGCAGATTTTAGGTACAGTTGAGGCAAATTTATTGTTTTACATATCGTTTTTGACATCTGAAAGTGCAATCTCCATCTGTGGTGTTGTGAAGGGTCGTATCTAATAGAGCATGACATGCAGTCTCCTATTTACATGCATGTGCAAGCACATGGAAAGGTTGCTTATTTTGTCAATCAGAGGTTAGGTGTATATGTTGTCAACCAACGACATTCACTCTAGGGGCCATTCACATAATGTAAGTGTCTAAAAGATTTCCTCAATGAAAATTTTCATGGAAATGTATATATATTTAGTCTAGATCCATCTTAACCCCAAATCTATCAGGGGCTAAGAGGATCAAATCCCTCAAGTCACTAACCTTAATTTTTGACACCTTAAAAAAAAATTGTAGCTTGACAGATTCGATCACTCTTAATGCTTGATAGATCCAGATCTTGATTGAATCTACAATAGTTCATTCATAAAAGAGTTGTGTACATAGGGAGCAATCTCTAAAAAGAGTATTGATGCTACTCTTTTTCGCCAACCTATTACAAGAGCCAAAGAAAGAGTCAAGGAAAGAAGTTATTGTCCATCGTTGGCCCCTGGAGGTTAGGAGAGCTCGTGTAGGTAACATCTAGTTGCCCCCAAGGATATCCAACTTGGTCCTCTCAGTTAGCCATTTCCTAGAGGACATTCCCAGGATCTGTATTAGTGCCTTCATGATAGTTGACAACAATAGTGCTAGCTCCTCTTCTACTTCTAATGCAGAGCAGTGTCCTTCTTGCATAGAGCAGTACCTATTCTTATTTATTTTCTAGGGCTTACCACTTTTGTTTACCTCTTTGTGCTTTTTATCTTTATTTGTACTTCTATTTGTGCCTTGGAGTTGTTTTCAGTATTCTCTTTTTGAATTGTACTTTCTAGTTCCATCAACCTATTTTGGTTATTTGTGGACATTAATATAATTTTAGTTTGTTTTATTACTCATGTCAATAATTAACACTAATAATTTGCACAAATTAATTTGTTTAACTTCCATTACTGTCCCTGATTTGTATATTTAGATCTATATTACATTAGACTTTGTAGCATAAAGTCAGTTCTAGAGTGGATAAAGTGATATATGCTTCCCCACTTGTAATTTTTCCCAATACAAGTTCCAAAATTTTAACAACCCCATCTCTTTAAAAGATGTATTGCAGCCTTTTTGAGTGGCATGCTCCTTATGAATATAATAAGTCAGTCAAATACTTAATATTTCTTGGCTTGGAAATGAACTTAAACTTTGATTTTCTTAAGTTGCTTATAACTAGAAAAATATATATTTTCTACTTCTAGCTCTATATAAACAAGATAACTACGAGTAATCACAAGTTCTCAAATGATGCCTTGGTTTTGACAGTTTTCAAGCCCAACATTATACTATAACATACATAATATAGCTAATAATTTTGAGATAAATTATGAGTGAATAGTTGGAAGCGATGAATTTTTTTTTGAAAGTGTATTTCAAGTTTTAATGTTGAATATGATGTAGTTTCCATTGAAACACCTTTCAACATTTTCTTTCCAAGATGGTAAAAATGAAAAAAGTACTCATTTACTGAGCATTTCCATAGCCTTGTCACGGCATGATGAATCCTGATACTGATATTGTACAACAGCTTGCAGACAAGTTTGTTATTCCCTCCAATCATTCAACCTTTCCTCAAAATCCTGTCTAATACTCAAAAGTTGATAAACAAACCAACCATTCTTCCAAAAAAATTTGTATTGCCTCCAACTTTATCACCTACATCACCTTTATCTTGCATGGAAGATGTATCCTTGCTCCTCGGCATTACTTTGCACCTCTTGGTGCAAATGCTAGTATTACTTGATTTTCCATGCTTATGTGGAACATGGTTGAGAGAAGGAACTATAACAACAATGGATTTGCATGAAAGCTTTATAATTTTTTCAAACGTGAAAGTTGTGATTCGTTACTAAGTTTCTTCATTATTTTATAGATCATTACATGTCAAACCGACTTTACTCCTTGACTGGCATTGCATTCAACGTTGTGCACAAGTATGATTTAAATGTATCAATCAAAAGTATGATTTTATCTATATTTGATAATGCAAGTTGAATACATCATACAATACATAGGAGTGCTATGGCTATGAAGTTCAATATGAAATAATCTATTGATTTCTACTATTACTATTATATAAGGGGTGCTCTTCCAATGGCCATTTATTAGCTATGTGAAGAAGGCTTTGTGGAATTTTTATTTACTATAAGATTATGTATAGCTGAGTTGCGGACAACTAAGTAGAATTTGGTAGGAAGTTTGGAGTATGTGTAATTCATAATGATCTTGTCTTCTCTTCATTGATGACTTTTCAATGTGTGAGTTTTGACCTAAGCCATTGCATTATCAATGTGTCAAGGCTCAAAACTGGACCTATATGTCAACTACTTATGATCTTTCCTAGGAACATGAATCCTAATTTTTGTAGGTTTAAAATTTATCACAAGTCTGCTCTATTGTGGTCGAATTTGTGGAGGTTATCTCAAAATTTATTTAAGGTACCATGGATCTAAATTTCTTATGAAATTTCAACACTATAACAAACTTTGGTGCAAATTGTTGATCAATTCTCACTTGGTTAGGGTTATAGATGTTAATGAAAATTTTGTGTGCATGCATGAGAGTTGGGTGCAAATGCACAATGTTGTGTAGCATTAGTGTGATAAATATGGGATAGTGCAAAGCATAGTTTTGAAGATTAGTCTAATTTGACTCGTACCTAATCAAATCAATCAATTTGATTGTTGGTTGAATGGTTAATTGTTGGTTCAATGGACATAAGATCTTGCAGGCCCAAATACCAAAGGGAAAAATGGAGCCCATCATGGGGTTATCTTTGTAATTCTCCACCACTGCTACCTTACATGCCTCCTCAAACTCCTCTCCAACCTCAATATCAGAGCTAGTAGTAGCATGAGCAACAACACTACGCTTAGCAGAACTAGAAGAACACGTTTTCCAAACTACATGAGAACTACTTCCCTCACGAGTCACCATGTGCCATACTTGGTCTCGGTGGTTCGCTACCTTCAACTCCTGGTTCAACTACCATATCTTCATTGGAACCAACACCCCAAACTCCACTAGACAGCAATTCGCCATTTTTTACTGGTGATTCGCCATTTGTATTGGTGATTCGCCATGATTTTACAAGATAATATAATCTCGTGAGAGATTCGCAAAAAAAATTATATATACATATTATATTATTAATAAAATCGCCTTCCATTTTTCCTATGTATCATGGGGATACACCCAATTATTATACATGTAAATTTAGGGGGGTTCTTAAAATTTTCCCTGAATAAGACTCATAAGAAATAGGGTAAGATTACCAATCCCTGTAAGTTGTGTTAAGGGCATCATCCCATTCACTTTTTTCCATACATGGATGAAGCCACGAGAGTGTTGGACAACCCTACTGTTTCTGTACCCTGCCTTCTGGTTGGTTACTAGAAACTTTCTTCGAGTCCACCGCTAGTTGATTCAACGATCGCTCAAGAGTCATCCTTTGTCGATCCTGCTCCCTTATAAATTAAAATTAAAGAATCCATTCCCAACCGACCATTTGTCATGGAATTGGTCGATCTGATCCCGTCTATGGTTCATCAGGTCTTTTCCGTTGAGAGTGGATCTCATCCCCCTCATGTTCTTCTTGTTTCTTTAGATACCTCGGACTTGGAGAAAGATTCTCTCGTCCCTGTGGTTCAAGAAGCTACTCTTCCTGCTCCCATGTCTGAGGTTTATTAGGATGCTCCTCTTGTTTCGGTAACACCAGGGGATGACCATCTCAGTTCACTGGTACCCCCTCCAAGTATTTTGGTCACTTCCTTTGATTAGATTCGATTCGCAGGATACCGCCTTCCTTCTTATGTACCTTTTGAGATCACGGTACAGGCCTTCAATATGGTCGTACCTAGCACAATTATAGATGAAGGTGTTTCTATTAGTATTCTGTCTTCAACTACTTGGCAAGATTTTGGTTCTCATTCGCTTGTGCCTGTTGCGCAGAATCTGTTGCCATTTAATAGAAGAACCAGTCAACCGTTAAGGATCCTTCCGAATTTTCCTGCTACTTTGGGAGGGAAAACCATCTATATAGATGTGATGGTTGTTCCAGGCCCTTTGGGTTTCAATTTACTCTTGGGGTGCGACTATGCTTATGCCATGGGTGCACTTGTCTCCTCCCTCTTTCGTGTGATCTGTTTTCCACACAAAGTTCGGATTGTGACCATTGATCAGCTTTCATTCTTTGGTCCTGACTTGACATCTAGTCCACCATTGTCCCTTCTGGGTCTTTATCCACCAGTTGTATCATCCCCTCCGCGGGTTAATTATGTGGCTACCTGCCCCGTGCCCGCATTCAGTGATAGTGCTATTGTGCATCGTGTGCTGGGGGCATTGGGTCCTGATTTCTAAGATGTTTTTCTCCCATCATATGAGAACCTCTTAGAAGCCATGAGTTCTTATTCAACATGATGAGCTCATAAAATCATAGTTCGTTTTCTTGTGTCAAGCTCCTTAAAAAATGACACAAGCTCATCGGAGTAGAGTTTGTTTTCTTGTGTCAAGCTCCTTAAAAAATGAAACAAGGTGTTATGAGGATGGTTCATCTTCTATGTCAACCTCATTAAAAAATGAATTAGGTCATGAGGATAGTTATTTTAATGTGTCAACCTCGTTAAAACAATGAAATACGTTCCTGTTCAATTTGAGTCTTTGATACGATCTCTTAAGATCCCAGTCGAGTCTTTCTCTTGATCTCATAATTTGAACCTTCACTCCATCTGCCTTTCATATGGACTGAAGCTTGGGGGGCATGTACCTCGAATTGAGTCACCATGCTAGGGGCATGCCTGTTTTTCCCTGGTTTTCAAGAATATTTTATCTTTGTTTCAAGCTTGTGTAAAAATGAAACCAATTTTCAAGCATAGTTTGTTTTCGTTTCAAGATTGTGTAAAAATGAAACCAATCCCAAGCATAGTTTACCTTTGTTTTTAAGATTGCGTAAAAATGAAACCATTCTTATTTTACCTCTTGGGATTTCCATTTTATTAGCCTATTTTTTATATGAGCCTTGGTTTTCTCATTCCATCGTTACCATCTGCTTGGCCGATCATATGCCCTCACTTGGTTGTTTTACCCATTCCTGTGGAACTGCTACAATGAGTGGTCCTGTTAGCCAGCCTCTTGACCTTTACTTGTTTTGAGTAGTTCCACCATCACCGGAACCAGTTGCTACCCTTAATACCACTCGTTCCTCCAGGAGGAGTCAACTTTCAGCTCTTTTCTGACTCTCTAAAATTGAAAATATTGTCGAGATTCTTTTCATTTTGAACTCGTTAAATGGCTGCAAAATGATATCTACCCAGTATACGTTTACCCCTTTTTCGGGTTGGGATGGATTATTTATGAAAAATGAATACCTTAGCCTATCGCGACTAAGAGTTTCTTTCAGATATTATTTTCTACCTTTTCGGATCTGAGAGACTATTTACGAAAAGGGCCATGCTGGAGTTTTATTTTCTGCCTTCTTTTCAAACCCTCTAAATATGAAAATATGTTGAGTTCTCCCTTTTTCAGACTCGTTAAACCTTGATGACATCGGACTTTGTCGCCATGACGTTACTCAAGTTCCTCCTTCCTAGGGCTCGTAAAATGTACTAGGTTGGATTTTTCCAAAGGACAAACATACATCACAAGCATATGCTATCCCCTTCAAGCTTGTTTTAAAAATAATGGGGGTACTCGCCAAAAATGGTGGGGGAAAATGGAACCAATTTTTAGTTATGTTGGCAGTATATCGCTCTTGAACATGACACTTGTCTACATTCGTGTCGGGTTGGGGACATCTCATTTCGTCACTTTTGCCTCCATGGGTTTGGGTAATCTATTTTGAACTCTCATCTTCGCTTTGCCACGTCATCATGACCTCAGATCCTTTGATGTCAAATACTGCCAAATCTAGTGTCATGTCGGTGATATGTTCAAGAGAAGTTTTCCTCTGCATTTTTAAACCTCCCTCTAATTCTCTGTTGGTCCTGATTCATTATCATCATATTCCTCTGTCTCGTGTCGATGATGTGGGAAACATTATGGCGCACCTTCGATCAGGTCACTTCCTATTGACTTCATCTCATTATCCAGGAATTTGATCTAGAGACTACCTTCTAGTACCTTGGAGCCTGCATGCCTCAATGGCAGGTTTTTCACATTAGACATAAGGTCCACATCATTGGCCTTCGATCGGGTGATTCTGTGGATGTTTGACTCCAGATCACTGTTCACATTCTGTGGATTGTACCAGTTGTACCTTGAGAGCTAATGTCATTATTGGTGGTTTCTCTCGTGCCTATTAATAGCTTTCATCATTGGCTGGTAATCAGGTGATTTTATTGCATGTTCGACTTCAGCTCATATATTCGCATGCTTGAATTTGTACTTGTTCGGGTCGAGATGGAGCGCAAGACCCTGGGTTTTGTCTGATAAAATCCAGGCTGCATATTTTTTGTGGATTATCATGACTTATTGCATGACTCTTTTGATTGGATGGTTGCGACCATACTTGAGTCTATTTGTTGATCCTTACTGCTGGATGGCTGCGTCCATACCTCGGATCTCAGTTTTTATGTACTCTATTATGGATGCTTGCGCCCATACCATATATTCATGTATCAGATATATCAGTTGTATTTGTAATTACAGGTTTTTCGATAGCGGTGTTTGGTTCGAACGCGTTCTCATAAATCATTGTGTCCCTCCCTCTCCCTCGGACCTCATGCTTTAGGGAGCATCTGCTACCATCATTTTTTCACTATCCCTGCAATCCCCATCTCGCCCATTGGAGGGTTATTTCTGTGATCAATAAGCAGTTTCATGCCTTGGAAATACCATCATTGTATCCCTTTACATGAGACTAATATTCCTTCTATTGACAATTCCCTGAGCAGAGATTAAAAAACCCTTGTTTTTGCCTAGGCGCGAGTATTCAGTTATGCCCTCGCGCCGAAGAGGAATATTAACATGGGGCCCCATGCCAGTTGGCACTCTGTCTCAGTTAGCCACCCATGCCAAGTTGTTTATGGAATTTTTCTTAAAAATATAGGCAAAGATTCCACTCCAACAACTTCGAGGATGAGTCATTGGGAGTGGTTGAACAGAATAAACCACGGACTCCCTCCTTTATTTTATGGTTTCCACCTCTTATGGGAACTTCCTAAAGGATAGGCCTCCCTCCCACCTTTGTAGGGATCCTAACCTCCTCCTTTTCCTCTATAAAAATAATTTATCTCTCTTTGCATAAGCTAGCTGAACATGGAGAATTGAACATACTATAGTTGAACTATTGAAGAGATAGAATAATAAGGAACTACGTTGAGAGAGCTTGAGTCCATGCCTTTCGCCCATCTGAATCCCTTGATGAGCATCTGAGACGTGCTTTGGCTGAACCCCACTGGAGGAGACTACGACGTCAAAACATTGGTTGTAACTCTTCCTTCTATCAATACATATACGTGACTATTGTTTGGTTCCCATTTTTTATTATGTTAGATGTTTAATGAAATATGCTTAGCCGTCTTTGACTAGATAGTAGTTATTAATGAAGTTATTATGTCGTATGTTGTTCTTGTTTACTATTCCATGTGCAGGTATCCGAGCATGACTGTGGAAAGATTGTGACTTGCCAAGGCAGGAGAGAGAGGATACAACCACTACAACCGCGACAACAGCGTTGGATTCCAGGTAGGTCGCTCTACCGTGTCCTCTTTTCATTCAGTAATTAGGAATCAACACTCTAGCATGTCTCTTTGTTTCTAGACCCACTCTAGGGCTAGAGGGATCATCTATGGCCGTAGAGAGGATTTACCTGCTTAACACCAAGTATGATGAGAAATTTTTCAGATTAGAATTACTATTTGGGTCCATTATCACATATAAATACGCCAACTAGTCTATATCAGATTATTAATGTTTTTATTATATTTATGGATCACTGCAATATAAGTGGATAAATTGCAAAGACAATTCCCTTCCCATTGTGTTCCTCACCTGTGGTACAATATATTAGCTATGATTTGGAGAAAATTTACGACATCGAAATATATAGCGATCACCACTAGTAATCCCCCAAAAAGGTTTATTTTGGAATGTAGATTTCAGATTCCAATTGCTATATGATTCTTGAATGGAAAATCCACATTAAATCCCAACACCAAACTTCCAATTTGAGGGAACACATGTGGCCATACTCAATCACTCAAACTCAAAAAATTTGTGATCATTATACTGAAAAGATAAAATAAGAGTATTTTTGATATGTTTTGTAGATTTACATGTAAATTACCAATAGTTTTCCCATATTTACCATACTTGTAATTTCTAATATATAACACATTGATTGATATTTTACAGCAAACACTTGATTCAATATAAAAGATAATTTAACATATTACAACAATACCACCAATGTGCTATCCTCAATTACACTACAATAAAAAAGGACATTGGTGAGGGTCGAAAATGTCACCATAAGCTCATTAGTGACGATCAAAAGAGCCTTAGTCACCAAAAAATGAATGTCACAAAAGGTGGCGTCACCAAAACTATAGGTTTTGTGGTCACATTCAAGGTATGTCATCAATAATGGTTTATAATGACGGATAGTTACCATCACTATTTCATATGAGAAATGGTGATGGAACTTAACCTTCGTCACCAAAAAATTGGACGTCACCAAATGTGGTGTCACCAAAAGTATAAATGTTGTGGTGACATTCAAGGTCTATCAAAAATAATGATTATAATGAAGGTAAGTGACAGTCACCATTTCATATGAACAACATCGATTTATGGTGATGGACCTTTAATGGTCATCACTATTGATGCATATATATATATCTATATATATATATATATATATATATATATATATATATATATATATATATATATATATATATATATATATATATATATATATATATATATATATATATATATATATGGTGGCATTCATTTACCGTCACCATTTCATATTTTGTTGAGGGTCAAAAAATGTCACCATCAACTCATTGGGGATGGTCAAAAGAGTTTTTGTCACTAAATATTGATCGTCTTCATTCCATATAAATATAAGGGCATGATGAAATCAAACCGTCAACCTTATACCTATAAAGAAGGTGTCGTTCCATTGAGATAACACCCTTTGAAGAATTAGACTTAAAAAAAAAAGATATTGAAACTTTATAAATTGTAAATTTTACAAATTCTAATAAATTATAAAACTTTGTAAAGTCTTGGAAAATATTTTACGAAACAAGAAAAATAGGATCAAAGTTTGTACAGTTCTCCACCTATAAAATTTGTTCCATCAAAAGGTGGCTAAAACATTTGTTCGGCCTCAAGCAGTTGCTATTGCTAAAAAGTTATCTCTTGAGGCCTCACAGAGCACTCTCATGCCCATGTCTAAAGATATTCACCATTGTTTCCCTTCAAGACTCGGGAATCCTGCTGTTTTCCTAAGTCAAAATACGTACCAAATCCCCTTTTTCCCCTTCCTGCACTCAGAATCTAACCTTCATCTTTTTCCATCATTTTTCCTCTATTTTCCATTTCCCTCATCTCCCTTCCATGAAATTGCCTTTGCAGATTTTAAAACCCCTTTTAAAACTCTATCGAAAACCTCTATTACCCTTTGAAAACCATAGAAAATCATGTTTTTTATGTATTGGGCTTAAAGCCCCTTGGGCTAAAGTTTCTAGCTACTTCCGATCATATGCCTGCACCCTGGGACCAAGCGCTAACACTAGAGGCGCTTATCGCATCGCACAAACCCAAAGTGTGCAAGGTTTTTTGCACTGTGTTTAAAACTTGCGATGCGATCGGCCTTTTATTGAAAAACCTCGATCCGCTTTTCCTTTGTAAATGTTAAAAACCCACTTTTCCAATGTTTTTTTCTAAAACCAAAGTCATGTATTAATATCAAAGGGTTTATAGAAAAGTACGATCGCGGATCGCAAATCGCAGAAAATGTAATGGGTAGATTGAAAAGCCCATGTCCAAAATTGCGATATGCGATGGGCCCCGTTATATATCACGGCCAAACATAAAAAACCTTTGTTATTTATAAACTTTGGGTTTTATTGCAGTTTATGAATTTCTCCGCTAGAGTGATTTCTAAATAAATCTACACCGTTGATCTGATCTGCACATCCGACGGTGCGGAACTTATCAAGCCAGGTGGACCCCGCCAGCCTTGCGCCGTTGCCCAAAAATAGCGTGGGTTTATCGCACTGCTCTTCGGTGGAGGGCGGTTTTTGCCCGATGGCCAGCGATGCCATACATTGTGTGACACACGTCCTGGACACTGTTCCGGAAACCACCGTCCATCGCGCATTATCGTCCGGACCAGGACGCCCAGCGATACCGCTGTGCACCGTCCGATCTGGGCCCACTCATCCAACGGTGATCGCTTGTCGAAGCTGTCTGATGGTTAACGAAGATGCACACACAATAACCGGGCTATCGTACATGCGGCAACGACATCTCCGCTGTCGATCTGATCTGCAGATCGATGGCCCACAATTCATCTCCCGATTTCTCCATTTGACTTTAACCCCCTCTCCCGACCATCGATCTCTACGCGATCGACGGCTCAAATTCAATCTTCTTTTGCCCATTCCACGATCTCTCCCGATTAATCCCGACCGTTGGATGATGCCATCCAACGGTCACGCTCCCTCCACTTGTCCTTTGAAGCAGTCAACCTATAAAAGCAGGGTTTTATAATGGTTTTTGTATTTTGCAGGGTTTTAAATCATTTTTTCGTTATTTCCAAAGAATATTCAGAGGCGGAGGGTGACGACTCTCCCGTATTCGATTCGTCAAAGGAAATCATCCACAGGGTGGAAATGCACGTTTCATCAATGTTTTCTCAGACATGGATGCCTTATAAACCCTACGCAGCCCTGCACACCAGCAAAAACACCATGAAAGGGGCACAGTCAAAGAGTATCAGTGCCGAATACCAAAATGTATCGGAACAGAGGATTAGAGACAGTTTTATGGGAATTACGGCTAAGACGGTTATCAAAATCCTAATCCCAAATTTAAAACACAGTTTAAAGAATATTTTAAGGGTTTTATTGACAGGAGCGCTTCCACCGCCGCAATTGAGGCAAATTGATCCCTCTAGTTACTAAAATGCCACCTGTGCCTCAAAGTATTCAATCAGAGGCCGAATTTATTGATCAAGATCAGATATTTGTCTCAAACGCAGCCGAAGAGTTAATCCTGCGGGGACTTCAACGCAAATAATGGCTACAGAGTTAATTCGACGCCAAAACAGAGGCTAATTGAACCTTCTCTAGCTTCTAAAGGCACCCACAGCCTCACAGAAAATCAAAGGCCACCGAACAAATAATACTAATCAAGGGTCTTATCTCCAAATTGTCGGCAAAACTATTCTAAAGGTTAAAGAATAGTCCATAAGTAGATCTTTTCAATCATCATGCCTCGAAAGACACAAACAGAGTTATGAATCAGAGTTATAAACGATTACATTCCCACCTTATGCCTTGCCTGGTTCCCAAAGGCCAGGAATTGCATTGATTACATAATTAATAATACTTGACCCCTGGGAAATCCTCCCACCTCTTCATTCTTCTATAAATACTTCTGTAGAAGATGAGCAAATGTTGGTCTCTGGACATTTGAATGCATGTAATAGTTATTCTGAAGCTACTGATGCCCTATTTGCAACTCAAAGATACATAAGCTGATATGAGAAGTTTGAAGTTGTAGAGACCCACCGGGCTTGCTGATTGTAACCGGTTTGAACATCAAATACAAGCTACTGATTTATGGGATCCTGATTTGTGTCAATGGTGATGTGTTCCTCACTGTCAATTGTTATTTTGCTTAATTTTTTCATTCTGTTCATTTTCTCTGATAAAGAGCAGCAAACATAGAGCTAGGATTTACTCTCAACAGTACCCTACTCTTACTGAAAGCTTTATTGTCTATGTTTTCTTCATTTGAAAGTTCTCTTTGAAGAGTACATTAATGCAGGTTGGTTTAAAGGCACTTGCCTGATCTAAATTTCTCTTTGTCACTGTTATCTGTGGTTTCCTTATTGAATATGCTGAAAGCAGGGTAGTTTAAAGGCACTTACCTGATCTTAAGCTTTTCAACTATTTTGTAAATGTTCTCTTATTGAAAGTACTTCAAATCAGGCTAGTTTAAAGGCACTAACCTGATCTCATAATGCTTTTACGTTTCTCTATTGAATATGCTGAAAGCAGGGTAGTTTAAATGCACTTACCTGATATTAAGTTGTTCAACTATCTTTTAATGTTTTCTAACTGAAAGAACTTCAAAGCAGGCTAGTTTAAAGGTATTAACATGATCTCAGAAAACTCTCATGTTTTTTCTTTAAGTACATGCTGAAGCAATATAGTTTAAAAGAACTTATTTGATCTTAGACTGTTTTACTATATCTTCATTTGTTTTTTCTTCATTTCCTATCTGTTTCATTCCATAAAATCACCTTAAGAGATCCTTTGACATAAGTGACTTGCCCCATGGATCCTGCTTGAACCTTGCTGTCCAATTAAAATCCTCCTATGACTCCATAGCCCAATGGGTTAAAACTCTCTTTGCCTTTCTGTCAGCCAAATCATTCCTTCAGCTGCAGACACCTTCACCCTTCATTTTGAAATTGCCTTCACCTTCATCATGTCCTTGCCCAACCAAAACAAACAAAACAAAACCCAAGCTCCTCATAACTAGCCTAATATCATAATTTCAACATCTTTAAACTCATTCATAGAGAGATCCCTTTCTGGATTCAAGAGGGCTAGATCCTAGAATCCCAAAGTTGGTTGAAACGATGTTGCTTCTGTAATTGGACTCTGCCAATCTTGCCAATAAATTACAGATTCCTAAAATTTCTGGCGACTCCACTAGGGAATCCAAACCTTTTACCTTTGTTGTGTTCTTCCATACTCTTAGAAAGAGTCTAGAAAGGGCCAGGTAGCCTCCATATCTCATCCTCTCTCAGGGGTGACATATCTGGTGAATGCCCTCCTAGTCAATCTCTGGTTTGAGTTCCCTAGAAAAACTTCATAAAACCTTTGTGAGTAAAAAGCAGCCTTTTCAAGAACTACCAAAAGCAATGGTAATCATGATGAAACTTGTTTGAATCAGTGACAATCTAGGTAAACCCTAGGATTCTCTTAAGACTTTATCTTACCTTGAAAAATCAGTTGGCTTAGCCATAAGAGTAAAATCTCTTTGTCTCATAACCATAGCTAAGTTTTGAAGTAGAGTTAGGATATTGTTAAAAACCACTCAATTGAAAAGGAACTCAGAAAACCTAAAAATATTTCAGATTGGTAGTAAAACACTTACTCTTAATTTTCACTGACCTTTGATGTGTTTTACCCCATACTCTTAAACAGAGTCTAGAAAGGGCCAGTTATCCTCCAGATCTCATCCTCTTTCAGAGGTGACATATCTAGTAATTTCCCTCCCAGTCAATCTGTGGTTAGAGTTTGTTGTGTTCTCGGATATCCTTGAAAAGGGATATTTCAAAAGCATGGTGGTGGACCATAAAACCTTTTACCTCTGAAAGGAGCTAAAAATTTACACTTGGCGACTCCACAATCCTAAACAGACCTTAAGACTCCACTGGGAAGAACCCTAATCATCATAATATTATTCAAACTCAGTTAGAGGACTGTAGGATTAAAATTTAGGTAAACAAGTTAGTTAACCATTCAAAGACTGTCATATCTGGTTAAACTTTTCTTGTTTATTTGGGTCTTAAAAACACAGCATAGTGGCTCCTAGAAAGATTCACACTAGAGCCTACCCTAACCCAGACCCACCTGAAGTAGTTGATAACCCAGAAAGTATCCTCAGGAAGTCTCCTGAGATTAAATTATCAACTGTTTTTAGATCACCCTTGAGAGCTAATTCAGTCCCTGAAAATCTTTCAGCTCTACAACAATCACAAGCTGACTTGGTAAATCCATTTAGAACTAGGTCTCTTGATGATTTAGATCAGTCAGATTCTGAGTCTTCACTATCATCCCTAGAAACAAGTGAACATCTTGGTAGCAGAGAGACAACACCTCCTAATTTTCATTTTCTTCACAACTTAGGTGCCCCTCATCCAAGATCAACTCAGCAGTCTATTCCTGGTCCATCCACTTCTGCTCACCCTACATCCACTGTTCAAACCACTCCACTTCAGCCCACTGTCCCTCTTGTAAATCCACCTCCACCTCCTGCCATGGCCGCATGGTATGCTCCCCTAGTCCTTCCTGTACCACTAGTCAATCTTCCACAGGACTATCAGTCCAAAATTCCATTATATGATGCTAACAATGCTACAACTACATCACAACATGTGGATAAGATGAATGACTACTTTGATAGAAATGAAATTGATGATGATTTGGTCAAACTTAGGTTATTTTCTCAGAGCTTAGGGGGAGAAGTGAGGAAATGGTTCAAAGGTTTAACCCCCCATAGTATCCGTGATCTACAAGAATTCCATAAAAAATTCTTAAACAAATGGGAAGTAATAGAGACACTGGGGAAGGTGTGCAAGATTATTGCACTAGATTCAATAGTGTGTATAATGCACTTTCCCTAGAACTAAAACCTCCACAAGGCTCAACTTTAAACAAGTTTCTGGAAGGGTTTGATCCTGAGATGGCCTATCAGCTGAGGGAGAGAGATTTTGCAACTCTTGAAGATATGCAAAAGGGTGCTCTTTCTGTGGAAGTCAACCTAATGGAGAAGAGAGCAAGAATGAAAACTAAAAAGAGAGTGTCCTTTAGAGAGGAAAATTCCCCTTCTACTTCCAACTCAAAGATGGAAAGAATGATGGAGGAGATGATGAAGAAAATGAGCATCCTTGAGAGAGCACAAGCAAGTCAAAACCAAACTGCTCCTCAAAACAAGAACCAAAACCAGAATCAGAATTTTAGAAGGAACCAACCTCCAAACAAACCTAGGGAAGATGATCAACAGATCACTCCTCCCTTTCATCAAAACTATATAAGTGAGGTTGAGGAAACAGAGGAGATAACAGAGGAAGATGATATCAACATGTTGGGAGTAGATAATGATGACTTTGAGATTCATTTTGATAAGGAAAAAGGTTTTCATACCCCTTATGATGACAACAAAGATGATAATGCAAGTTATTTTCAGGACATGGAAAATGTCATCATAGAGCCTCAAAAAGAATATGACCTTAGAAGCAAAACCAGTCAACAAACTCCCAACACCAAAACCTCTGACAAATCTTCACAAAACAGCACTACAACCAAGCCTAAAATTGTCAAACAAAAGGATAAAACAGTAGCTATGAATTCTGATAGAGATAGAGAGAAATGCACTCAAAATAATGAAAAACAGAGTGCGGACATTAGTAGTACTACCACTTCAGCTAGTACTCTTGTTAAGACCATTTTGTCAAAAACGAGTAGAAAAAATCAGCAAGCTGATATTGCTGATAGACTGGGAGCTAGTAAGGCTGAGACAAGTTCATCAAAGAACCAAATTCTTTTCAGCCTAGAGCAGGAAATTTCAAAGAACATAATCTATGTTCCCCTGACTGAGTTAGCTGCCCAGAATGTATATAGGACCCAAATTTTGAAGGCTTTAAATATTGAGGATAATAATGACTCAGTCAATCTTAATGATGACCATCCAGAGCTCAGTTTTGGTCCTCATATTGAAGGTATATATCAAGAGGGACTTGTACCTCCCTTTTATGTGAGTTTTAATGTTCATGACAAGATCCTGCATATTGCTATGCATGACTCTGGAGCCTCGCACAACCTTATGCCAAAGGTGATAATGGAAAGGCTAAGATTAGAAATAACCAGACCTTACAAGGATTTATATTCTTTTGATTCAAACAGAGTAAAGTGCCTTGGCCTGATCAAAGACCTTTGTGTGAGTTTGACCCAAATCCCAGCCAAGTGCATGGTGATGGATGTTGTGGTGGCTGATGTGCCTCCTAAGTATGGCATGTTGTTGTCAAGATCATGGGGTGCCAAGCTGCAAGGTACCATACAAATGGATGAGTGTTAGGTCCCTATATTACTAGTATAGTCCCTTATTATTGTTAGTGTAACTCCCTTATTGTTATTATTGTACCTTTGTAACCCCCCATTTTATTATTATTGTGCCCTTAAATTATTATTGTTAGGTCGGTTAGATTATATTTTGATCACTAGGATTACATTATGGCCCCATAGACCCCTATATATAGAGAGGAGGTTTTGTAAATTGTATCATCCAAGAATTGTTCATTTATGTAATGTATTGGAGGTTGCCCCCTCGAAGTGGCTTATTTCTAAGGCGTTGATATCTATTTTCTTCTATTTTTGGAGCTGGTTACACAACATTTGGTATCAGAGCTTTGGATTCTAGGGTTTCGCTGCTCCAAACAGGTCATCGTGGCATTTTCGCTATAAATTTTTGTCTACGAAGTTTCAGAAGCTGAAATTTTAAGGGTTCGAAGCCGAAAGCCTAAGGAAGCTTGTCTAAAAATTTCAGAGCTTGGTTCGCAATATTTGAGGAGATATCATCTGTGGAAGTTAGGTATTTTTTCAGGCTCCTAAACAGGTCATCGTGGCATTTGCGCTATAAAATTTTTTTCTACGAAGGTTCAGAATCTGAAATTTTTAGGGTGTGAAGCTGAGATCCTAAGGAAACTCTTCAAAACATTTCATAGCTTGGTTCGCAATATTTTCGGAGATATGATCTGTGGAAGGTAGTGCTTTTTCAAACTCCCGAATTTCATCTCAAAGATGTGATCGTGGGAAAATAATCATAACTCTCTCTCTGAGCATTGGATTGAAGTGCCATAAAAATTGGTCACAAGTACACGGACTTTAGTTTCTTGGCTATCAATTTCAGAGCCGGAGGACGAAAAAGTGACATGTGGCAAGTCGTACAAGTTCGCTCTACTGAACCAGTCTATAATTAGGTCATTGTGGGAGATTGGACACAACTTTGTCTTGGAGAATCCAAATCGCCGCATCAGTGGAATTTGAAAGAAGCTTCGTAGAGATACTGTATTGAATTTTAGATATCGAAGATTTTCAATTACAGAGATAATTCAATTTCAATATCGAGCTCCTCAAAGCAAGTAAAAGGTGTGTATTGTTTTCCGAATTGCATAAGTCTTGTTTGAAGAATCAAGTTGAATTGATTCCAAGGGCATCTTGTAGAATAGATATCAATATTGGATTCTAAAATGGCCCCTAAAAATAATTCAACACCCATTAAGCCTTCAGAAGGCTCTACTATGACTCATGAAGATGAAGAATTTCAACATGATCTATCAAAATTACAAGAGCAAATGCAACAGTTTTCACTCTCGCAAAGAGCAACAAAAAATGAAATGGAAGTTTTGAAGAAAGGCATGGAAGTGAAGATGGACGGTTTGAAGAAAGGCATGGAAGCTAAGATGGATGGCGTGGAAGTTAAGATGGATGGCATGGAAGTGGACATGAAAGACAACATGGAAAACATGAAGAATGATATAAAAGCATACATGGAAGGCTTGATGACAAGCTTAAAACAAGAAATGATTCCTAATGGCAGAAATATAGTAGAAGAACCTCATGATGAGAACAAAATAAATGTTAATTGTGATTTCATAAACTCTAATGTTGGCGGGAAGAACCACCATATTCCAAAGATGGATATGAGGAAGTTCGATGGAAAGGATCCTGTAACATGGATACTACAAATGGATCAATATTTTGATCTCCATAACGTGCAAAACACACAAAAGGTACGCATTGCAACTTTACATTTAGAACAAAATACATTTGTATGGTATCGATGGCTTTGCTCCCATAAAAAAATTGTCACTTGGTCAATTTTTACTGAGGAAATGATAGCACATTATGAGGATACAAAGAGCAACACCTTCTTTAGCCAATTGATAAATCTCAAACAAAAGGGTTTAGTGGGGCAGCACATTGAGGACTTCCAAAAATTGAATATAAGGGTAACTGATATTCCAGAGGAACAGAGGATTGATCTCTTCATAGCACTTTAAAGGATAACATACAACATTAATTTCGTGTTCTGGAACCTGATTCATTGGAGAAGGCATTCAGGTTGGCAAGAAAAGTTGAATGTAAAATTATGGCGACAAGGAAGCCTACCACTCAATTCTATAAAGAAGGAAGTGTTGCTACGCCTAGATTTCCACAACCTACAAGGTTGACACCACAACAGTTGGAAGAAAAAAGAGCAAAAGGGCTTTGCTACAGTTGTGATAGCAAATACACTAAAGGTCATAAGTGTGCTGAAAAGAAATTATTTTACATAGATTGTGAAGAAGAAGAAGAAAATGAAAAAGAAGAGGATATACACCAGGAACCAGCCATAGAAGAGGAAGAAATGAATCCGACCATATCATGTAATGAACTGGCAGGAATTACCACTCCTCAAACTCTCAAGATAGCAGGATAGATCAAGAAGAAAAAGGTAATAGTGTTGATTGATTCAGGTAGCACCCATAATTTTATTCATTGTAAGGTAGCCAAGGAATTAAATTGTTTCCTATACCCAGCACCAGAATGTCAAGTGATGGTTGCAAATGGAGGAACTATAAACTACTCTGGAAAATGCCATAATATTAAGCTAACCATGGGGGAATATGTATTGACTAGTCCAATGCTTTCCATTCCTATGGAGGTGCTGATGTTGTACTAGGAGTACAATGGTTACAATCTTTGGGGACGGTAGCTTTTAATTTTCAAGAACTTTTCTTGAAATTTTTTTCAGAAGGAAAGGAAGTCGAATTACGGGGTATTGCGGGGAAGCCAGGAAGGATAATAAGCTATAATGTCATGACAAAGCTTCTAAAGAAAGAACAGCGAGGCATAATTGCACAATTATGCTCACTAGAAGTTCCAACATCAAAATCATCTATTTCTACAGATCTCCAACAAGTCTTGGACAATCATTCCAAGGTGTTTGAAACTCCCAAAGGACTCCCACCTATTCGTGATCATGATCATGCTATTCATTTGATTCCATGAAGTGTTCCTCCAAACATTAGGCCTTATAGATATCCTTACTCCCAAAAGAGAGAAATTGAACTTAT